>OY992808.1:8256976-8664226 GCA_963921375.1 Tiliacea citrago
AATTGGTCGGATGACTGTGGTGTATAGCCAGTGGGTGACCTTGGGGCTGATGCCCCAATTCCTTCCGAGCAGTCGTTTGCACTGCCACAAGGATACACTGGCTTTTGTGGTAATGTAGTTGGTATGTTTTGCCCAGTTCAGCTGTTTGTCCAAATAGATGCCCAGGTATTTGGTTTCGGTTGATAGGCTTAGGGTAGTTCCAAAGAGTCGTGGCAGTTGTAGTGTCGCTAGCTTCCTCTTTTTTGTGAAGAGAATCAGTTCGGTTTTTGTCGGATTTACTGACAATTGGTGTTTGTTGCACCAGTCTTCTACTATTTTCAAAGCCTGGCGCATTAGGTTACATAAGGTGTTTTCGTGGGTGCCATTTATTATTATGGTTATGTCGTCGGCGTAGCCTACGGTGAAATAACCTTTGTCATTGAGTGTTTTGATGAGGCTGTCTACAACCAGGTTCCATAGAAGTGGCGAGAGGACGCCCCCTTGCGGGCAGCCCTTCGCCACGATGGCCCTTGTGGTGTCATTTATCGTGACCTGTACAGCTCTCATTTTGAGCATATTGGTGATATACACCCACATTTCGCCATTTATGGGTATTTCAAATTTTAATGTAATCGGGGTGAGCCTATTGTCATTAAAGGTGCTCAAATCCAGACACCCGTGCGGTACCGGACATAAATAATAGCACTATCCCATTTCTTCCAGTGGGTGTCGTAACAGGCGACTAAGGGACTTCTAGAGAATGGGCAGCCGCATTCTCTATGCATTTAAACACCATACTGCGATCGCCAAACCGCCTGCAAAGCGTGGCGATTATGGCAAACCCCCTTTGGGGGAGGCCTAGTCCAGCAGTGGATGTCTTTCGGCTGAAATAAAATCCAGACTCCAGGCTGTTACTGAGGAATTTCTAAATTTCTTCTTTCAAATATCATTTATATTAACTTCCTGTTGATTGGTGGCACTAGCATGCTTGAAACTGAGAAAGGTGGCGAACTTGCTTTGAAACAAATTGTCTTGAAGACCTAGAGAAGAAGTGCTAAATACGCAAAAGTCACCAAAAGCCTTCTCTTCTCTCTACACATACAATGACGTTGATCAGTTCTTCTATACACAGTGTGACCGGGTTTTCAAGACCAAATTTGGTTTTGCAAGTCATCACAGAGCTCACGTTGGTAATAATAGGTAATACGGGCTGGTGTCCGCAACTCCACGTCGATGCACGTATTTTGCGTACGGGTGGGAAAAACGGTTATTCAAACCACCCCAGCTCCTCAAGGAAGGCCAGCAACGCTTTGGTGTTACTGACAATCTCAGAGCTCACGTAAATGAAAGTAAGTCATTCTAAGTCTGGGTTGCTGTCGCCGGATACTGTAAAGTGTATTTTGTATATACAAGGTGTAATTGCAATTACTAAAAACCTTCTAAGTGGTCATTGTACTAATTAATATGAACCACTTTTACTATGGGACCAAACCTGAAATCGCGAAAAATAAAGCAGCAGGTCCGATGAGTACAATGACCCGTTCAGAGGTTTTCAATTATTGCAATTACACATCAGTACTAATATTATTAATTCGAAATTAACTCTTGTCTGTCTATGTCTGTCTGTATGTTACATTTTCACCTCTAAACCACTGAACCGATTTCAATAAAATTTGGTAAGAAGTACGTAAATTAATATTGATTAAGGGGGAAAACTAGAAAATTAAAAAAAAGATTTTATACTGTTCCGAGTGACATATCAAATGAAAGGGCTTGTTATAAGTATTTCAGTTTTTTTTTTTTTATAATTTTCAAATAAATACTTTAAAGTTATTAAAGAAAATCGACGAAAATTGACCATTCCCCCTTATCTCAGAAACTACTGAACTAACAATTTTGAAAAAAATACAGAAAATAGTTCTTTACTTATAGATTACAGGCAAATCTTTAAGAAGTCTATGGTATTAAAATAACATGGTAAATCTCTCAACATTGTGCATAAAAACATACATTTGCAGTTGGAATGTATGAGGGAACATGTTTTGCAACTACAATAATATTAAGTTTGTTCTTAGGATAAATTCATCCCAACTATGGAACCCTTCATTGTGCGTGGTCCGACACGCACTTGGCCGGTTTTTATGGATCATGTGGTCTGCAATAAAGATTTTTTATTTAAGTACCTATATGACCATCTTTTCATACCAAGATTCCTCCGTGCCTCGGAAAGCACGTTAAGCCATTGGTCCGGCTGTCATTTGTAGATCTTTGACAGTTGTTACGGGTCGTCAGAAGCCCAAAAGTCTGACAACCAGTCTTACCAAGGGATATCGTGTTACCCAGTAACTGGGTTGTGGAGGTCAGATAGGCAGTCGCTTCATGTAAAATACGGGTATTCAGCTGCATCCGGATAGACTGGAAGCCGACCCCAACATAGTTGGGAAAAGGCTAGGCAGATGATGATTTAATAACCTATACAATATTAGTTTTAGTATATGCGAAACCCGAAACACGTGTCTAGTACTTTTATGTAAAGAATCTATGTACAAAATTTCAAAGCTGTATCATGAAAAATCACAAAGTTATAAGGTTGTTATGTTACCGGGTTGTCCGTACAAAAACATGCTAACGGCGGGCGCCCCCGCACCTACAGTGTCGTCTTGCGCTCATTGATAATAATTTGGCAGTAGGCACCTAACCGTACGGCGATTGTATTGTAACTAATTAAATGGTGATAACATTTTCCATCACACTTAAAAATTTTTGGCACAAAATATAACATGGTGTAAAAATTATTGAGATCGATAAACTATATTCAGGTTTTGAATATACTAAAAATAATGTTGTATAATTTCTAATCTTTCACAGTTCTCAGAAGGAGAGAATCTACCAGTATGGTTGTGTTGGGAATGTGACGCCCAAATGAGCCGCTTCACGAAATTCAAGCAACAAGTTAAAACCTCATACTCTTTATTTTATGATTATGTAAAACAGGTAAGTTTTGATAATTAAATCCTAACTAATATTATAAATGCTAAACTGAGTTTCGTTGTTTGTTTCTTACGCTTTCACTCTAAAACGGCTGAACGGAATAATAAATAATATTCTCCCCCTCTTCTCTAGAAAATAAATCCCCTTTGAACATTGAAATCACTACAAAAACCGGCCAAGTGCGAGTCGGACTCGCGCACGAAGGGTTCCATTTGCCATTGTTTATAAAAACGGCAAACAAATCATTTTGGTTGTATGGGAACCCCCTTAAATATTTATGATATTCTGGTGTTTAGAATTTGTTGCCATAGCGGCAACAGAAATACATCATCTGTGAAAATTTCAACTGTCTAACTATCACGGTTCATGAGATACAGCCTGGTGACAGACGGGCAGACAGACGGCGGAGCCTTAGTAATAGGGTTCCCGTTTTACCCTTTGGGTATGGAACCCTAAAAATGAGCGAGTCTTACAGTAGTCTCATATGATGTGTAACATCTGACATCTCACCTTGGTAATAAGGAACTGAGCAGAGACAGAAATTAACCTCAAATTTTAAAAAAGCTAAATACTAAAATATTTTTTTGAATAATTATTAACTACTAGTGGTCGCCCACTGGTCGAATTTCGACCAATCCTTCTTACAATCTTTTAACATAATCATCAATTCAGCTGAAAGACGTCCACTGCTGGACGAAAGCCTCCCTCAAAGGGAGGGAGACCGGTTTTTTTTTAGACTGTAGCTTTGTAAACCATCTTCTATTTTGTTAAGTACTTGTTACGAGCCTACACTGTCCTCCCATACCTATTAACACTGCAATTTGAAAACATTGTAAAAGCCCACTTTTTTTTTTAAAAGAGTAACCGTGGAGTTTCTTGCCGGCTCTTCTCTATAGGAAACGACCAATTGGAACCGTGCACCTAGCTTCTGACGTTTCATAAGTGCCCATATAGGTTTATGTGAAATAAAATATTTTGATTTTGCTATATTGGCGATCGCAGTATGGTGTTAAAATGCATAGAGAACGCCGCTGCCCATTCTCTAGTAAGTCCCTTAGTCGCCTTTTACGACACCCACGGGAAGAAATAGGATGGTGCTATTCTTTACGTCCGGCTCCACACGGCACAACAATTTATATAAAGTGTATCTATTCATACACGAAATCTCTTAAGGGGTCATTGTACTCATCATTATGAACAACTTTTACTATGGGACTAAATTTAAAAAAATCAGCCGTTCCCTACATTTATGTTCGCTTAACTCGACAAAATGTCGGGAACAGCAGATTCTTTTTTCGCGTTTTCAACTTTGGTCCCATAGTAAAAGTTGTTCATAAATGAGATGAGAGGGATGGGATGTGTGGTGATGATGGGTGTGATGAGTACAATGACCCCTTAAGAGATTTTGTATATGAATCGATACACCTTATATAGTAATTACTTATTCCATGCTCAAGCTGTCACTTCCTGTTACACACTTCCGTCTCTTTTTACGACATCACTGCCACAGAAAGCATAGAGAGGAAAGATGTTACAAATCAAAAACCTTTGTATGTTTCAGAACACAAACCTGTCAAAATTACAACCGAAACCAAGGCTGACAACACACATCCTACACAATTTTGCACTACAACACAACACAGACCTACAACCATTCCAAATAATAAAAAAAGAAAACAATGAACAACCAAGCTCCCCAGACAACCAGCAAGAATACAATAATACCTGTGACACAAACTCAGATGATGAAAAACTAATTAACATACTGCCAAAAAACAAGAACAGAATAAATTTAGGAAATATAAAAAAAAAGAAGAAACGGAGAAAGAAGAAAGTGGAGTTGTACAGAGAAGTAGACTTAAGTAAAGAAGATTTGATTGAGGAGAGAAGAGTTGCGATGTCGAAAGAAGATTATGTTAATGCAATGTTCAGATGTGAAATGTGTATTTTATCTTTTCCTAATGCCGAAGATTTGAAAGACCATGTTAGTGTGAAGCATGAATTGGTAAGTTATTTATTTAAGCATATACAGGGTTAAATTAAATTAGCTAGCGAAACTCCGTAGACGTAATGGGCATCGATATATATACATGATAAAACAAAAAATTGTTTAGATTTTTTTTTTAGGTTAAAAACGTTTTTACTTGAAATATGAGTTTAAAACAATCTGTTTTTTTTTGCGTAAACTTTACAGACGCGATGGGCTGATGGGTATCCATATCCAAACACGAAAAAACAAAAACAACTGATTTTCTCAACCCATACTTTGAGTAAGTAACTACACTAAAGTTGTCAAAAAATAATATCGATTTATCGTGAGTATCGAGTCGTATGATTACTTCACTAGTTACGTCGCGATGGTCAATGTCAAAAAGGGCTTATTATTTTTTGACAAGTATACCAGCGTTTCGCTAGCTATTTTTATTTGACCCTGTATTATCAATGAGCTCCTTAAGTTCTAAGTTGAGCTGCACGATTACTGACAAATGGGTGCACTGACTGGACAGATCCACTCAATCTGTGTGGTTCTTTCATCAAAAGACCACTTCACACCAATCTACATGGTCTTCACATGATCTGACCAAGATTATGTCTGGACTTTAAAATAGGCATGTATTTAACGCAGCGACAAATTAATCGGAATTTGGGATTAAAAAATAATGAAAGCCGGTAGAAAAAATAGTAGGTTAGCAGCTACAGCGAAGTATTATTTTAAGTAGAAAGTAGCAGCTCAATAATCCGTTTTTAGCTTTATTTTAATTTAAACTGGCATCGAATTTTTGTTTTGGTAACTGAATTTACCAACAATAGAGGGGATCTGGCGCTCGGCGGCCGCTGCCGCGGCACGCTCGCTTCGCTCGCTCGCCTTCGCTTGTTAATGGTTACTGTTCTAACCTAACCTAACCCAAATGATTCAATAACAGTAGATGACTTTGCAGCGATTAAAAAATAATATTTAATCGCTGCCATTTTTTTTTTTTTTGCAGCAAATAATTAGTCGCCCTTTAAGTTGTAAGTCGCCTCGAAAATTATTAGCCTTTAAAATAGACTGTAGCCTCTGAGTTTGTTTCGGCCTTTCTTCTCAGAGTAGTCAGATAGGTAAAGCCGACCTCATCTAGTTTTTTAAAATATGATTGACGTGTAAAGTACAAACCTATTTACAGAAATAAAATCATTTATCATGCTTGTATTTTTCAAAGGGTATGCTCGTGTCTAAGTAATAACAACAGCATGGGCCGATCCATCAGGTTAAGCTATGCTTGCCGAGGTTGGATGAGTGACCATCTTTACATACCGAGACTCCTCCGTGCCTCGGAAAGCACGTTAAGACCAGGCAGCCTAAATCAAAGGAGAGGTCAAAATTGGTATAATATTCCGACGATTTTTAAACGCTAATGTGATGTACCTTATTAGAAAGCTTATTTATTATGCTACTCGATTACAGTTAAATCTGTTTTTTTCAGGCGCCCGTTTTTGTGAAAAAGTTAAAAATGTTTCAGTACAAACAAAACGCACATAGTCTTTATTTATTAATTTCTATGCAATATAATTATTTTATGTGGCTAATGTTTCCGTTTCTATTAAATACTTTGAGATTTTATTATAATTTTAGCTGCAGCTCCATGAAATTAAGACAAAAAATATTGATTATCATGACAATGCAATAACAAAACGTATCGAAAAAAGCCAAAGCTGTAAACTCGGACTAAACATCCGCTGTAAATGTCAAGCCGAGTCCTGCTGACTGACGTTGCCATTGTCACGTCATTTGCCACAGGGCTGCCATCCCAAAAATATAAATAATGCTTGTAGAACATTTTATTTTTCAACACTTGTTTTAAAAAAAACGGGCGGCTGTAAAAAAAAATTAAATGCCCAAAGACATCAAACTAATTACCTTCTTTCAGCCTATATAGGTCAGAAGGCTGTTTAAATTTTCAATTATTTTAGTACCAAGCCCCATACATTTCGTGAACGTCTCCTTTAAACTCCGCCCCTTGGTCCCCGCCACTCCGTTATGTGCTAAACGCTAACACATCAGTAATAAAGTTGAATATCGCGTGCGCTCTTTGATCGTGTTCGAGCACGAAACTAAGGGCGAATTTCACCAATGAAACTGAACGCGATCAGCACATCTAAAAAGATTACAAGAGCTGTCAGTGTCAATATTCTAAAGAAAATAGTGACACTGACAGCTCTTAAACGTGGTTTATGTGCTGATCGCGTTCAGTTTCATTGGTGAAATTGGCACTTAATAATAGCGTAAGTCTCAATTCTTATTTCGTTTATAACTAAAGTAATAATTGATCTAGAGAAAAAATATCTGGTTGCTGGATAATAAACTATATTTTCTTGCTGCGAATATTTATTTTAGATAATATTATAAAGGCGAAAGTTTGTGAGTGTGTGTGTGTGTATGTTTGTTACTTCTTCACGCTCAAACGGCTGGACCAATTTTGATAAAATTTTGTATGGAGGTAGCTGATACCCTGGAATAAGACATAGGCTACTTTTTATCCCGATATTCCCACGGGATCGAGACTTACGCGGGTGAAACCGCGGGGCGCAGCTAGTTTTAGATATAAAAGCCAAACAATCTTGTTTGTTTTTATAATTATCCTTAAAAAAGACATGAATTTCGAATAAAAAAAGGTATTTAGAGAAAATATTACAATTACGTAACTGTCTTCAACATGGAAAGAAAAGATCCAATAAATCATCTACTATAGTTTCATTTTGTTTGTATGTGTGACTGTTTCAGAATATTCATGCAAATTAACATAAATAAAAGCGTGTTAAAATAGGGAGCCTCCTCATTCGTGGATCTTTGATAGTCGTTACAGGTCGTCAGAAGTCCGAAAGTCTGACAACCAGTCTTACCAAGGGGTATCGTATTACCCAGTTCTGGGTTCTAGAGGTCAGATGACTTCTCAGGATAAAGAGAGCCGAAAATGTGGTCTTTACATGAACACTGAAAAAACATGCCTGTTAACCAACAGCATAAGAGTACCAACGGTGATACAAAGCACGCCCATCGCGTACGAAGATAGCTGTGTTTATTTTGGGCAAAGAATTGCATTTATCAAACCGACAGAAAACGAAGTAGATCGCAGAATAAAGAGTGCATGGAGAAGATATTGGTCATTGAAAGAACTATTCAAATCACGTACCCCTATTCGCTTGAAACAGAAAGATATTATTATTTATTTTATTTTATCCAATCAATTTATTTATTTCTGAATCAATTTTTTTAATTTAATTATTGCTAAAATGCATGTTTAAATTATTATTAATGAATTACGTACTGAACAATTTGTTTATTAGAAACAAATTAATATAATTAATTTTTAATGTATTTTTTTTATTGGGAAATTAAAAGGCTTAATAATAATAAAAAGAGGTCAGATAGGCAGTAAATTCAGCTGTATCCGGTTAGACTGGACACCGACCCCAACGTAGTTAGGTAATGGCTAGGCAGATTGATTTGATTGTTTTTTCAAAGGTGTGTTTAGTAAAACCACACTGCCTGCGCCTCCTATATTATATATATATATTTTAAATGTTGCCTAAGAATATCTCCTGTATCGTGGGTGCGTTCACAAATATTCAAACTCACATACACAAACAGCCAGACCCGGAACAACTACTTGTAGGTCATACAAATATTTGTTTCGTGAGTTAATCGAACCCGCGATACGCAGCGCAGCACTCAATCGCTTAACCACTGCGCCAACCGTGCCGTCATAATATCAAGCTTTGGCCGACCTGAACCGAATCCCGCGATGCGGGATGAAATTCGCTCGCGTCCATTGTGTCAACTAACTTGGATGGAGGTGGACAAACAGGCGCTAATAGTCGCGTGACTTCCTTATCATTAAAAGAATCATACATAAATACATAAACTCACACCTTCTTCCCATGGGGCTAGGCAGAAACTATAGAACGCCACCTGCTACACTTCTTACATACTCCTTTTGCTTCGTTTACGTTCATGCATCTGGTCATACACGCACGCCGGTTGCGAGTACTACGCACCTGACTTTTCTGAAGAACCTCACCAATTAGGTCACTATATGTCCTCCTAGGGCGTTACCATTCACATCTGCCTTATTTATTTATTTTATTTAACCATTTATGTACACACATATATAAACATACAAGAAGAAAGGAACAGAAAAATACGTACAAAGGTGATGCTTATTTCTAAAGAAATCTCATCCAGCATACCTGCGATAGGAAAGTCGATAAAGAGATGTAGACACCGTGTGTAAGAGTAGAAGAGAAAATAGAATACATATAATCAAAAACAATTTACTTAATAAAATTAAACAAATAATATACTAATATACATACATACATACACACAAATACATACTTCTAAAATAAATATCACTAGAATATTAATTATAATTCTATTAAAATAATAAAAACGTACGCAACTATGACGAAGTGGAAAGATAGTGTTCTTTCACTCTTCTTTTAAATACTGAAACAGTATGGCAGTCCCTTATATCAGGTGGCAGTGAATTCCACAACCGCACCGCGTGCACAAGGAAGTGCAAGTGAAGGAGTAGGAGTCGGTGGTGTGGGGAGGGGACTTAAGAAGATACCACCTAGTCACCTTTCTTTCATCCTCTAAACATGACCAAACCATCTAAGCATATTCTTTTCAATTTTTGTCACTATATCTTCTTTAACACACCGTTGCCTTTCACATAATTTTTCAGCCCATAATTTATAGTCACACCACACATGCTTCCCAAGGAATGCATTTCCACAGCATTTATTCTACTTTCGTGCTTCTTTTGCCGCACCCAACATTTACTTCCATACATAAGCGTAGGCACCAGCAAACCATTATGAACAGCCAGTCAAGCCTTCTTAGGCATCGACTGGCTGGTCACAATCGCATTCCCTTTATATCCTCCCATTAAAAGAATCGAGGCACGCATTTGCTATCACTTCTATACATAAGCGTAGGCACCAGCACACCATTATGAACAGCCAGTCAAGCCTTCTTAGGCATCGACTGGCTGGTCACAACCGCATTCAGTTTATTTACTCGCATTAAAAGAATCGAGGCGCGCATTTGCTATTCGCATTCGCTGATTCTCCTCTATGTAGCTAGAGCTTAAAAGTCATGTAATAGGTTAGAGCCCATTGCGATAAATCTGGCAGTTGGGCCAAAAGGCCAGTTGGGACAAACGCGACTGCTAAAGATCCTGGGTTCGATACCCAGGTCAGTAAAACTCATATTGGAATTTAACCAACACAAAACTGTCGGTAGCATCCTACAGTCAGGATTTATGCCTAGTTGGTGCCAATAGACTCACCATTTAACACATGGAACTTGACTAAAAAACCTAGCTTGACTAAGAAAAAAATGGTGTAGACGGAATGTATGCACCTCTGCCTACTCCTTCGGGGAAATAGGCATGATATTATATCATGTAATTTTCTCCACAGAACTCAAAAAACTTCAAATGCGATATATGCGAATGTTCTTTCGCTTCCGAAGTGTCGTACAACTATCATAGAAACAAACATGCGCGGCGCTATGAGTGCGGCGCGTGCGCAGAGCGGTGCAGCAGTAAGAGAGCTGTCATCAAACATTATGAGATGGTACATTATCACGGGTGAGTGTTATATTATGTGTGTGTGGGGGTGTGTGTGTGTGTGTGTCATACAACTATCACACAAACAAACACACGCGGCGCTATGAGTGCGGCGCGTGCGCAGAGCGGTGCAGCAGTAAGAGAGCTGTCATCAAACATTATGATGTGGTACATTATCATGGGTGAGTGTTATATTATGTGTGTATGTGGGGTGTGTGTGAGGGTGTGTGTGTGTGTCATACAACTATCACACAAACAAACACCCGCGGCGCTATGAGTGCGGCGCGTGCGCAGACCGGTGCAGCAGTAAGTGAGCTGCCATCAAACATTATGATATGGTACATTATCACGGGTGAGTGTTATATTATGTGTGTGGGGGGGGGTGTATGAGTGGGTGTGCGGGGGGTGTATATGCGTGTGTGTGGGGTGTATGTTTGTGGGGGTTGTGTGTGAGGGTGTGTGCGTATGTGCGTGTGTGTCATAAAACTATCCCACAAACAAACACGCGTGGTGCTATGAGTGCGGCGCGAGGTTACAAATCCTTACAATATTAATTTTATTAACTTTTAATTTCGAAGTAGTTTTAGCTTAAATATTGAAAACATCCCATAGATTTAGTTTTATTAGAAAGTACATAAGCTTGCTCTAATTTAACGTGATAATATATTTTGTTTCCAGACCGTCAATTGAGATCGATGTACAAAGTCATCTCCAAAATGGCGGCACAACGAATGATGTTGACGGCAGCGAGAATAATAGGTATATACATATATATGATAGAATATGTTCAATTGTACACCTTAATAATAGTTGATAGGTAATACGGGCTGGTGTCCGCAACTCCACGTCAATAAGCGCGTATTTTGCGTACAGGTGGGAAAATCGATTATTCGATCCACCCCAGCTCCTCAAGGAAGGCCAGCAACGCCTTGGTGTTACTGACAATCTCACAGAGGGTACCTGGGTTACCGAAGTGCTTTGCCCTGTATGTGTCGACCACCGCGCAGTTTAACAGCACATGAGCTGCTGTCTCGTCGTCCTCCATGCAGGCCCTGCACAGCGGACTGTCTGTGACTCCTATGACAAAGAGGTGTTTATTAAATGACCCGTGGCCAGTTAAAGCTGTCGTCATTGTACGCAGCTGTTGCTTAGTTAGTCGGAGAACCTGTTTCGTGAGGCAGCCCATATTATTGTACACCATAATTATACCGTGTGAAATCTGGCACTCAGATCAAAATATGTTATTCAAACTGAAACTCAAAGCATTTATTAAACGAATTAAAGGCACTTTTGAATTGTCAAGGGGTCGGCCAGTTAGAAAGATGAAGCATTGTAAAAGCCAATTACTTTTTAACAGTTTCTCGCCGGCTCTTTATGTGAAATAAAATATTTTGATTTTGGTCCACGATTTTCACTAGCCGTTAGCCATCTTTGAAACAGTGTTGAATGCAAATAAATGGCATGAGTAAGGCCGATGGAGCTGAAAAGTTTTCGAGTATGATTAGCCACCAATACATTGGGCCAACGGAGGAGGAGGTCGATCGATCAGGTTAAGCTACGCTTGCCGCGGTTGGTCCGTGGATGGGTGACCATTTTTTCATACCAAGATTCCTCCGTGCCTCGGAATGCACGTTAAGCCGTTGGGCCCGGCTGTCATTTGTAGATCTTTGATAGATTGTTACGGGTCGTCAGAAGCCCAAAAGTCTGACAACCAGTCTTACCAAGGGATATCGTGTTACCCAGTAATTGGGTTGTGGAGGTCAGATAGGCAGTCGCTCCATGTAAAATACTGGTCTTCAGCTGCATCCGGTTAGACTGGAAGCCGACCCCAACATAGTTGGGAAAAGGCTAGGCAGATCATGACATTGGGCCAACGATCTAGAGAAGGTCGCCGGAGTCTGCTGGATGCGAAAAGCGCATGACCGATCTTTGTGGCGCGATGCGTGGCTGATCCCTTTTTATCCTGGTAAAAACGGCTACAATCAAGCTATATATTCCAGTTTAAGCTCATCTCTCATTGTATAGGATTACCGTACGATGAGAGGTCAGCTTATACTGGAAATTATAGCTTGATATGTAGCCGTGTGTAGCTGTGTACATAAAATAGTTCCACTAGGATGCAAGAGCACTTAACTTAAGACGCTGACAACAGGTAAACTGCTGTCACTGTCAGACTGCATACAAAAGAAAGAGAAGCGCGATGACACAACGCTTGCAAAATAAAAGCAATCATTTATTTACTCAAAAATGAGTTGAGTAATCGAAAATCAAAAAACCAACCAAGTTCTGCATACAAATAAGACGTTCTTATTAATAATTAAATACCAACCGTACGTTGATATTGAATACAGATATTTTGGATTTAAACTCAAAGTAAAGGGTTAGTTTACCGTTAATTTGTATCGTGAGATTTTTTTCTAAACTTGTTTTGGTAACAACCAAGTTCTGAGAAATATGTTCAAGAATAACATATATTTTTTCTGCTACCAGAGACAAGCCTACTTTTATTGTTTCATCCAGCGCAAGTGAAAACTATTAACAAATGAGTGAGAATGCGATAACATTGAACGAAAAATAATGTGCGGAAATTTCATAAAACTTGTTCCAGGAAATACGTGGTTTTGAGTAAGCCTTACCAGTTTGTGAAATAAATGTTAGTCATTTAGAATTTCCATTACATTTGCAAGGTTTCTATCGTAATGTTTTCTTATCATTTACAATTTATGAGTACATTATGAATGGCCAAAGTTCAGGTATAATTTGTGCAAAAAAGCAGATTTTTGCAGGCTTATACTGAATTTGTTTTTCAAAAAAAATATTTTTTGCTTGTATAGAAACCTAGATATAGTGCACAAGATACATTAGTTCAAAATTTTCAAAGAAAGATGTGTTACAACGCCATAATCACGTACGAGCGTTTGTATGAAAAGTATGTCGGGTTGGCCGCCCTTAATTATAACTCTTTTCACAGTACAAAACAGTCATCAGCGACATTTTCGTGCGAGTTCTGCGTCAAGAGTTTCAGATGGAAGGCATCTCTAAGGAAACACGTTGAAACTCACAGAATAGAGGCCGGACAGAAACGGAAGCCGTACTGTGAACCGTGCAGGTGAGGAGGAATTTCGACTCTAAGTAGGTTGAAATAAAGCTGTTTGTTTTGTTTCTGTTGTGCAAAGGCGTCTTTTCAAACAGAAGGCACGAGGTTTGATCACCCAGCTAGCTCAAGACGGATTTATAAGTCTGAATTTGTCCGTGTGGTGCCGGACGTAAAGAATAGCACCACCCTATTTCTTCCCGTGGGTGTCGTAAAAGGCGACTAAGGGAATTACTAGAGAATGGGCAGCAGCGTTCTCTATGCATTTTAACACCATACTGCGATCACCAACCCGCCTGCCAAGCGTGGCGATTATGGCAAACCCCCTTTGGGGGCGGACTATATCCAGCTGTGGACTTTCGGCTGAATGATTAAAATGAAGTCTGAAATTGCCAACTAACGCTGCCATTTTGTTTTTAGGGCTCGTAGTCAACAAGGAACCTTATAGTTTAACCACGTCCGTCCGTCCGTTTGTCTGTCCATCTCTTTTTTTAGTTAAATAAAAAAGCTAAATACTGAAATATTTATTAAAATAATTATTATTCATTGATAATGGGCGCCCACTGGTGGAAATTCGACCTATATACAGAGATATCTGAACACGTAAAACTAAGAAAAAAAGAAAATCTGTTTTATTGTTTGTTTTACCGTGTTTATCGATAACCCATCACGTCTGAGAAGTTGACACAGATTTTAAAACTGATATTTAAACACAGTTGACGCCAAAAAATAACAAATATTTTTTTTCTTTTTTTCGTATACAGGGTGTTTGGCAGAACGTTGAACATACGAAAATGGTGGGTAGTTTTCTTGTTTCACCACTTTCCTAACTTTAAAGTGTATTTTTTTTATTAAAAATGGGCAATAAAACAGGCAATTTTTTTTTTTTTAATCTTTGATGTTGGCAGATTCTTATAAAATTATTGCTTTGTTCAGATGTTAGCTAGAAAAAAAGTTATGGAGTCCTCAAACTTACAGAAAGATGTAAAAAATACTTGAATGTTAATTTCAACTTGCATTTAAAAAAAAACAAAAAATGATTGAGGAGTTCCAATTCTAGCAAAACATCCCTAGTGTGTGAGCTTTCTAATGGTATGTAATTTGCTTTTATAAAAAAAAAACTTTAAGAGTTATTTCATAATTTTATCAAGCAGGAAATTTTTGACGAAACTCTACCTTTACGGAAAGTTAAATGTTTTGCGAAATTTAATACTGCAAAGTTGGTAAAAATTAAATGATCGATTGAAATTATGCTGTACCAGTTAGGTGCGTTAATGAAACAATTAAATAATTTTAAATAATTTATTTAAATAATAAATCATATTAGATGTTCAAATTGACGCCCTTCATTCGCAATACAGGTGCGGCATCTACGTCTGATTTCTACAGTTGTTGTGCGCAGCAGCATCTCCTGTCGCATAACTTCGAAAGCAGCATTAATTCGATTTATCAAATCTTCCCGACTTTCTACTTCTGTAGTGTAAACTAGTTCCTTTGCCCTTCCCCACACGTGAAAATCGAGCGGAGTGAGGTCGGGCGATCGCGGAGGCCAGGGAATTGGTCCTCCCCTGCCAATCCACGAATTTGGGAAACAATTATCCAAATGCTCACGTACAACTAGACTAAAGTGAGCTGGGCAACCATCGTGTTGAAAGACAATAGGCCTGTTTATGTCTACTTGGAACACTTCTTCCACTAATGGTGGTAAATCATTTATCAAAAAATCCAAGTAGTTGTTCGCGTTGATGTTGTCGGGCAAATAATGAGGCCCTATTAGCTTATCGCCAATCACTCCTGCCCAGACATTCACACTGAATCTCCTCTGGAAGCCTCTTTGTCTCTTCACGTGTGGGTTTTGATTTTTAAGTGCCCAATGGTGAAGATTGTGATAATTGACAATCCCTTCTTTGTCAAATTTGGACTCGTCTGTCCACAAAATACTTTTTAAAAAGTTAACGTCGTCCACATCGGTATGCAGCAAATGGCGACAAAATTGCACACGTCTCCCAAAATCACTGTCATCGAGACCTAGAACAAACAAAACATGTCTAAGAATTGATTTCAATACTGAATCTTTTCTTCCTCCGAGTTCAAACTCTACAATTATCCAAATTTTTCATCTTCAATTTTTAAGTACACTAATTGGCTTTATGGCTTAGCCATAAAGACGTAAGACCAAATTCACAAAAGGGCGTGCGACTTTCCAATTTTGTTCTAAAAAGGACCCATAAGTGCTGGCAAGTTTACCTACGCTGACCACCTGCGCAAACCGAATCCGAAATCCGAATCCTGTAAGCGCTGGCCGCCTGATTGTTACTGAATGTGTGTGAATGCGGCCGAATAGGAATAGTTTATTGAATTTAATTTGAAATTAGAATTGAATGCGCTAAAAACAACATGAGGCAAAACAACTAATAAAGAAAGTGACGAAATCAAGGTTAAATGGAACGATCAATTGAACTGTCTCATAATTTACTACATTCCACAAAATCGTATCAGATGCAGTGCATAAACGGCTTAATCTTACCTTGCACTGGAGTGTAGTGAAAAGCATGTCTACCATCTTGCCGGAGAACAGACCACACTTTCCATATGCTTAAGCCAAGTATTGAAGCTATCTGTCTAATGCTTTTGGTAGGATCCGCGTCAAACTCGGCAAGAACTTGTTCGTCAATGGTAGCATCGGGTCGTGCTGCGTTCACTCGTGGTTCTTGTAAGTTCAGGTTACCGGTTTGTCGTAAACGTCGGTAAGTACTCGCAAACGTCTGATGACTGGGTACTCGGCGGTTGGGATAACGCTCTTGATAAATTCTTCGCGCTTCACGCGAATTTGTATTAGCGCTTCCATACGCTAACAACATGTCCGCGTATTCCTCACTGGTAAAAGCAGCCATTTCTTTACCAATAACAACAGGTAACAGTAATAACAAAAAACTTAACAAACTTAAACTTAAACTTAACTAGTGATAACAATAAAAGAAAACGAAGTGAACAAAAACAAACGTAAGCGTAACGGGCACGTGAGATCGCAGAGGCAGTTAAGTCTCGACTGAATAAAAGAAAAGAATTCATTCTGAGGCGTCACGGTGCCACGAGAGCGAAAGAGAGCAAAAATACGCTATGACTGCGCAAGAGTGAAACAAAATTTCTACCTGCTTTGTGTAACCATCTCAAGGGAATAGTGAATGTCAATTTGCACCACTGCTACTGGCAAGCCGTCGATCCATAATTTTTACCAACTTTGCAGTATTAAATTTCGCAAAACATTTAACTTTCCGTAAAGGTAGAGTTTCGTCAAAAATTTCCTGCTTGATAAAATTATGAAATAACTCTTAAAGTTTTTTTTTTATAAAAGCAAATTACATACCATTAGAAAGCTCACACACTAGGGATGTTTTGCTAGAATTGGAACTCCTCAATCATTTTTTGTTTTTTTTTAAATGCAAGTTGAAATTAACATTCAAGTATTTTTTACATCTTTCTGTAAGTTTGAGGACTCATAACTTTTTTTCTAGCTAACATCTGAACAAAGCAATAATTTTATAAGAATCTGCCAACATCAAAGATTAAAAAAAAAAAAATTGCCTGTTTTATTGCCCATTTTTAATAAAAAAAATACACTTTAAAGTTAGGAAAGTGGTGAAACAAGAAAAAAACTTTTTTTTTTTTTTTTTAAATACCCAGTCGGCCAGGGCCAAATAAATTAGGGCTGAGTAAGTAGCAGATGACCCCACCTACCCACCATTTTCGTATGTTCAACGTTCTGCCAAACACCCTGTATATCGATACCCGTCACGTCTGCGGAGTTTCGCTAGCTAATTCAATTTGACCCTGTATACTTAAAATCTATATAGTACTTACTAATTGAGTAATTGAGTACACTAATTCCATGCTATTAAAAAGTACTTACTTATTCCATGTTCAAGCTGTCACTTCCTGTTACACACTTCCGTCCCTTAACATGAAATCACTCCCACAGAACGCGAGAGAAAAGTATTTACACATTAAAAAAAAACTGTGTTTTGCAGTGAAAACAGACTTCAGAAGAAAAGTTGCTAGCGCATTATTTTTATTATTTTCAGGTTATCGTTTACAAATACATCGAATCTTCAGAAACATGTGAAAACTAGCTCTAAGCATCAAATACAATTAAAACTTAGGTAAGTGAAAATTTATTATTATTATTTATTTGTACTGTGTGGTGCCGGACGTAAAGAATAGCACCACCACGTGTCATAAAAGGCAACTAAGGGACTTACTAGAGAATGGGCAGCCCCCCCCCCCCCTTTTTTGGCGGAGGCCTATGTTCAGCCGGTTAAGTAAAGCTGTTTTATTTGTAATAGGCCTATACTGGCTTCTAATAGGCCCTTTTCTAGTTTCTGACACTGTTAGAAAGTAATACTTATTTGTCCTTACAAAAAGTGTACGATACCCCTTGGTGAGACTGGCTGTCAGACTTTTAGGCTTCTGACTACCCATTACGACTGACAAAGATCTACGAATGACAGCCGGGACCAACGGCTTAACGTGCTTTCCGAGGCACGGAGGAGTCTCGATATGTAATGGATGGTCATCCATCCACGAACCGACCGCAGCAAGCGTAGCTTAACCTTCGATTGACCCTTGCGGCTGTAATTATTTAACCACGAGCCTCACAGAATTAAGCAAATTGACTACCAACTTAAATTGTCCGTATATTCAAAACACAACTGTAATTTTTTTTCAGTTGTATGAAATGGCTATAACACGGCAAATTGACGTTGTGCGTTAATTAATCTCCGTCAATTAATTTCCCTATAAATGGTTTAAAAACATACTTTATCATTATTACTAGGAAACTAACAGAATCTCAGCCCGAAGATTCCTCAAACCCTGAGAACCGTCAACAACGTATAGACCAGATCAAATGCTCTGTGAACAGCGCCAAAGAAAAGTTCCCGTGTCCGCAGTGCGATAAGAAGTTCCAATGGCGAGGGAATCTACTGAGGCATCTTAATAGCCATGTGGCGAGGTGAGGAGTAGGCTAAATATTATCATTTGGCACTAAATAGTGCTTAACGTGGCTAGGTAAGAAGTAGTCTAAATATTATTATGTGTCACTAAATAGTGTCATAGAAAACTACCCGTGCCCACAGTATGATCAGAAGTTTCAGTGGCAAAGCAATCGGCTGAGGCTTCTTGAGAGTCACGCGGCGAGGTGAGAAGTAAACTTAATATTATCATGTGTTACTATATAGTGCCACAGAAAAGTTCCGGTGTCCGCAGCGCAATAAGAAGTTCTAGTGGCGAGGCAATCTGCTAAGGCATCTTAATGGCCATGTGTCGAGGTGAGAAGTAGGCTTAATATTATCATTTGTCACCAAATATTGCCACAGAAAAGTTCCCGTGTTCGCAGCGCAATAAGAAGTTCTAGTGGTGAGGCAATCTGCTGAGGCTTAGCCATGTGGCGAGGTGAGATAGTAAAGATATTATCATTTGTCACTAAATAGTGTCAAAGAAAAGTTCTCGTGCCCACAGTGCGATAAGAAGTTCCAATCTGCTGAGGCATCTTAATAGCCATGTGGCGAGGTGAGAAGTAGTCAAGATATTATCATTTGTCACTAAATAGTGGCACAGATATTTTTTATTCTTGCCTAAAAATATCTGATAACACACATTTATCTTTTATTTAGTAGGCTCAATCCCAATGTATGAGAATACATAAAGTAGTTTATGAAACTGCACATAACTGGGTATTAAAACACTCGTTTGATTAAAAACCTCGCATACGGCTCGGTTTTCACCTTCGATCAACAATACCAACTAGACATCGGATCGGCGCAAAAATACGTCTCGGTAAATAACAGAGCACTTAAGACGTGAGCTCTTATTTTGTTTAGTTCGCTTGAAACACAGCCAATGTAAACACGTTTCACAATGCCGCGATGTGTATTTAAAAGTTGTAAGAGAAAATAATGCCCAAAAAAGTAATTTAACGGCCAGTGTTTTACTTTCGGTAAGCACATGTAAAATAAGTTATATTTTAAGCTTTAAACTAACGAATAATATCCAATTTTGAACAAAGTTACCGATTTTAACCCACCGGCACCGCTAAAAAATGTTTGGCCAAGGTTGGCCAATACATGCGCAAACTTTTGTGTAACAGAACAGTAGATGTATGGAGTAGATTATTTTAGACTTTATTACTAGGTGCTATGGTTGTAATTAGATTGAAGTTAAAACTTTTGTCTCAGTTCGTTAGTAAGCAAATGTAGCTGTTTAAGTATATATTCACGCGGACAGCATTTTTATTTGATTTTGTACGTGATCCGTTATCTAGTTGATATTGTTGAGCGAAGGTTTTCACACACTCGTGTTTTAATACCCCTCATTATGCAACAGTTTCATAAACTACTATTAAAATCAGGGACCATTTTGGTTATCCATTGAAAGGGTTTTCGATAGGGTTTTTCTAAGCGGTTATACAAAAACCCATACGATAAGGGTAACCCTTTTGAACGGCTTAAATTAAATTTTGGTTACCCGTTGAAAGGGTTTTCGATAAAAACCCATACGGTATGGGTAACCCTTTTGAACGGCTTAGTTTAAGCCATTCAAAATTACCCACACCGTAAAGGTTTTTGATGACTGCTTAGAAAAACCCTATCGAAAACCCGTTGCATCGAAAGGGTTTTCGATAGGGTTTTTCTAAAATGGTAACCAAAATGGTCCCTGGGTAGAATAGAGATAGAATTGGTCATGGTACGCGTACGGGCGGATATCAAAATAGCATAATATTATGATTTTCTCATGTCACTGGGTTTCAAGTAGGTATAGAACCCATTGAATGGGTTATCATGTAACCCTTTCACTGGGTTTCAAGTATAAAACCCATTCAATGGGTTATCATGTAACCCTTTCATTGGGTTTCTAGTATAAAACCCATTCAATGGGTTACATCATGATAAAGGTAACCCATTGAATGGGTTACCCCTTCGAAAGGCTTAACCCTTAACCGGGGTTGTACGGTCCCTGATTAAAATCAAAAAAATCAAAATCATTTTTTTTTTATTTCACCTATACCTACATGGGCACTTATGAAACGTCAGAAGCTAGGTGCACGGTTCCAATTGGTCGTTTCCTATGGAGAAGAGCCGGCAAGAAACTCCACGGTTACTCTTTAAAAAAAAAAGTGGGCTTTAACAATGTTTTCAAGTTACAGTGTTAATAGGTATGGGAGGACAGTGTAGGCCCGTCAACAAGTACCAAGTACTTAACAAAATAGAAGATAGTTTACAAAGCTACAGTCTATTGTTTTGTATAAAGTTTTAATATAATATCCTCTATATTTGCAGAGCGAATGGCGAGCTAGTTTGCGAGCCGTGCAACAGAACTTTTTCCTCAATCGCAACTTATAAGCAACATATGAAAATTAGTAGAAAACATGTTAGCGAGAACGATTTCAAGTAAGTACAAAATGTCTACCAGAAATGCTACGTTGGTTATATTGTTACAATCGTGATTGCTGAGGGTTTTGGGATCGATTCCCAGGTCGGGCAGTGTTATTGGGATTTCCCATTTTGTTTTTAGGGTTCCGTACCTCAAAAGGAAAAAACGGAACCCTTATAGGATCACTTCGTTGTCCGTCTGTCAGTCTGTCAAGACCCTTTTTCTCAGGAACGCGTGGAGGTATCAAGTTGAAATTAATATCAAATACGTCGGTCTATGGTCCCTTGAAGCTCTAAAAAAATGAAGCTGCCAAGTCAACGCAATAAAAAAATACGGTGGTATAAGCGACATTATTGCGACATATTTCGATACTCGCAAATAAATCAAAACCTATCCTACCTACCTACTTCCCGTTGACCTAGAATCATGAAATTTGGCAAGAAGCAATGTCTCACAGCACAAGTAAAGGGAAAAGTCCAAAAATAGTTAATTTGTAGTTTTATCAATTAAAAAAAAAACTTTTTTGCGATTACAAACTTACATTTTCAGTTGGAAAATTGACTACTGAGTTACTGGGTTATGGAGGTCAGATAGGCAGTCGCTCCATGTAAAATACTGGTATTCAGCTGCATCCGGTTAGACTGGAAGCTGACCCCAACACCGCTGGGAAAAAGCTGGCAGATTGATTGAACTTTTCCAGTAATTCTTTGGCGTACTATTTCCCCAGACTGTTTTTTTTTTTAAAACGTTTCCCCACACTAGGATTTTTTCCTGTATCGTGAGTGCGTTTACAAACATTTACAGTACGTTTACAAACAGCCAGACCCGGAACAACTACTTGTAGGTCATACAAATATTTGTTCCGTGCGGGAATCGAACCCACGACACGCAGCGCAGCAGTCAATCGCTTAACCACTGCGCCAACCGTGCCGTCAAAATATTTAAATAAATCCGCGTTATTTCCACAGGTATATGTGCAGTGATTGTGGGAAGCGTTTCGCTAACAAGACTCGACTCAAAGACCACGTGGATTGGGAACATTTGAAAAACTACGTACATACTTGTCCAGTTTGTCAGAAGGTAAATATTTACTTATACATCGTGTCATTTTAATCATCTTACAACGGCAGCCCACTTCATGTATCCAATGACTACTAATCATTCAAAAACGTAAAAAAAATATTTATTAACATTTGAATAATTAGGATTTCGAGCGCAAGGTTCGCACCGCGCTCATAACAGGGTGTTTCAAACTACATCATGCGTCATAATTAGAGATCGGATATTCGGATCATATTCACCTAAAGTTTGAGAGTTGACTAGTATGGAGTGCGCTTCGGTACGGGAACAAGTGTCGGTTTCCAGGACTGACAAGTTTTTAAGAACTACTCTTTTGTACTGTGTATCCCCGAATAAATATATTTCATTTTAGAATAAAAGGTTTTGAAGAAATATTAATAGTGTTTTTTAAACGTGTTATATTTTCCACAAAATTCTTGCCTAGTTCTAAATAGATAAGAAATATTTGTTATACTTAGGAATACAAAATGGTATACCTTCACACTGTTATTAATCAAACCCCGCGATTCCGGAATAAAAATATATTTTAAGAAGCCGTTTCCATACTTTGTATCCTTCGCCGGGAAAAAAACGTACTTTAGGTAAATATGCATCCGAATATCCGATCTCTAGTCATAATGAACATTTTTTTTATTTTATTTATTCAAATGTTAATAAATATTTTTTTTTTTCATGAATGATTAGTAGTCATCGGATACATGAAGTGGGCTGCTGTTGTAAGACGATTCAAATGCCACGGTGTATAATGAATAATATTACATGGGGCTTACACATAACTGGCGAAATGTGGGTGTACTACAGGTACACCGCTGCCTAACCCTTCGGGGAAACAAGCGTGATGTTATGTTACTTAAAATAATTATTTCAATTCATAATCAATATTTTTTCATAACAATGTGCACAAATTCATTTAGTAATTCAAAATGATAAATTAATCCAAATAGCGAAATATTTGGCAGCTATTTGCGACGTTGCCAACTTTCCTAAGGGTTCAAACATAAAGGATTCATAAACCCGTATGGCTCGGTCCAGGCAGTTGGCACCAACAGGTTTAAAAACCTGTTTCTTTATAACTAAGCGCATAAGGGTGAGGCCAAACGAGCGTAATTTTGTGAGTCGTGAGTCGCAGAATTTCGTTCGCAGAAATTATGCCAGACGAGCGCATTTTATTCAATTACTATCCAATAGCGGATGTTTGTGTCATGCAATGGAACCAATTTCTTGGAATCAATTTCAATTATCATTTTTTCTGTGTCCAGCATTTTGTGAATAAAAATACGTGTCGACTCTCACGTAATCTGTACCAGACTGACGCTTTGCTCGGCCCGCGTCGGCCCCCTCGCCCCCCGCAAACTCAATTCGGTCCGAATAATGCGTTTGAGTCGGCAGACAACTCATTTTGCGTCGCCGTGTGAATCAAATAGGACGTTTTTTATGAAACCGAATGCAGCAGAATTTCTGCGACCGAAATTCTTCGACTTACGACTCACAAAATTACGTTCGTTTGGCTTCACCCTAAGATAACACGGGAATATTATACCTGCACCGATCTGCACAGACTCGCCCGCACCGGTAAGCTGTTTCTTTATGTAAGCACCCTAACGCAGGGTGCTTTCTGTTTGTTGGCAACGTCGGCTTAAACGATTGTAGAAAAAGAGAACGTGGTCTTTTCGATATTATTTAATTTAAATTAACTACAAAAAGGAGGTTCACATCTGAGGGGTAATTCGGTAACACACTATCAGTAGCAATGGGCTTAATTTTGACAGTTCGACAACATAATTGTGTTAAATACATTGCTGAGCTGGAAAATAATTCGAACTTAAGAAGCAATGGATTAGCAATATACCTATTTCATAATCATTCAGATTATGATTCAAACTCAATCAATATTCCAGTCTAACCGGATGCACCTGTTACGGTATTTGACATGGAGCGACTGCCTATCTGACCGCCACTACCCAGTTACTGGGTAGTAAGATACTCCTTGGTAAGACTGGTTGTCAGACTTTCGGGCTTCTGACGACCCGTAACGACTGTCAAAGATCTACGAATGACAGCCGGGACCAACAGCTTAACGTGCTTTCCGAGGCACGGAAGAGTCTCGGTATGTAAAGATGGTCACCATCCACGGACCAACCCCGGCCAGCGTAGCTTGAAGTGATGGATCGATGGTTATTCCTTAGCCACGAGCACAAAAAAGTTGAACCTCTCTTTCCGTGTGGTGCCGGACGTAAAGAATAGCACCATCCTATTTCTTCCCGTGGGTGTCGTAAAAGGCGACTAAGGGACTTACTAGTGAATGGGCAGCAGCGTTCTCTATGCATTTTAACACCATACTGCGATCGCCAACCCGCCTGCCAAGCGTGGCGATTATGGCAAACACCCCCCCTTAGGGGGAGGCCTATGTCCAGCAGTGGACGTCTTTCGGCTGAAATTATGATGAAGCCCAAAAACGACAAAATTTTACCAATAGATGAATTTAATACATTCGGAATTTGGGACTCATTGTCTCGTTTCGATTCCATCTTCAAGCGGGCACTTCTTGTTACACACTTCCGTCCCTTTTCACGAAATCACTCTCACAGAAAGCTAGAAAAACATGAAAAATCGAAAAATAAATGATGATCTTCTGGTTACTCATTACTAAGCGGTGTTGATGTTTAATCTGTAGCGGCATCAACATCGCCACATGCGAACTATGCGTCACACTGACGTCACGCAAATCCTGCATCGCGCAAGCAGAGTTTACCGCGCACTTAACACATATCATCATAACGTCCCTACATCAACCGTCGGGCAGTTGTCCACCAGCCACAACACCCGTCTGGTCGGAGGATCCTCCCATTTCTATGGTGGATGAGTGAACTTTACACCCTGTTCCTCATACCACCAAAAATCTGTTTATTCGCAGGTTTTCAAGAGTCACACGTCGCTGTACCTACATAAACAAGTGGTTCACAAGAAGGATAACGCGGAGCATTTGTGTGACCACTGCGGGAAACCTTTCCCGGTGAGTATAACAGAAATCGTGAAAAAAAAAAAACGGGCCAAGTGCGAGTCGGACTCGCGCACGAAGGGTTCCGTACCATTATCTATAAAAACGGCAAAAAAATCACGTTTGTTGTATGGGAGCCCCCCTTAAATATTTGTTTTATTTTAATTTAATTATTTATTCTTAAAGTGAATATATAACTAGATATTCTGTGAATATTTCAAGCGTCTACCTATTGCCATTATCAATATCGAGCAAAAAAATCGCGTTTGTTGTATGGGAGCCTCCTTAAATATGTATTTTATTCTATTTTTTAGTATTTGTCGTTATAGCTACAAAATACATCATCTGTGAAAATTTCAACTGTCTAACTATCACGGATACAGCCTGGTGACAGACGGACAGACAGACAGACAGACAACGGAGCCTTAGTCATAGGGTTCTCGTTTTACCCTTTGGGTACGGAACCCTAAAAATCAGCTTTTTGACGAGTTAGGAGAACATAAATGCAGGGCACAGCTGATATTTTTTTCGCAATTTCAGGTTTGGTCCCATAGTAAAAGTTGTTCATAATGATGAGTACAATGACCCCTTAAGAGGTTGTGCGTTAATTCTGGGACATGTTGTATAAAAAATAAATTTATTCCGAAAAAAAAATTGTCGTAAGGAAGTCTCCACTTTGTCTCTGTTCTTTTTCGAACTTTAGGTAATATAGCTCACTTGGGAGTTCTTGGCGGGAAAGTGAAGTGACATGTTTAGCAGTGTTGTTTTATTTCCTAAAATTTGTGTTTCGTCGAATATTAATGTGTAATAATGGTGGATTATTAACCATTAAGTGTTCGTGAACGTGCATTAGGGTAGGCAAATGAAACAAAACAGTGCAACATCACTTCAAGTTCTCTCAAGAAGTCCGCGTGAGATCTCAGTAAAGTGCCACGTCTTTACTGAAACTCAAGAGGAGCGGGTGGGGATATCATCATCATGCATTAAATATTCCATTTAGCAATATTTAAACAAAGTTTGTAACTAAATAAAGACTTAGCTAAAAGGTCCCAGCAACCGGGCCATTAAATTATTATTAAAAAATATAAAATTGCTCACTTTTCCCGATCACTGGTCACTCACGGCGCCGTCGCGCGGCGCCGTCCGTTTAAAAACGCTCGCAGTTATTAAATATGTCGAAGGCAAATTGGCAGTTCGTTTATTTTTTATAATTTCGACATTGATTGTTATTGAAGGTTTGGTTGGAACTGTGACCAACCACGCGCGAGCCGAATTGGTCGCAGTAACTAAGCCGGGCACTTTTTTATTGACATTGATTTCTATTGATATTTATTATTGACTAGCTGTTGTCCGCGACTTCGTGTACGATCCAGGATGAAGAGTCGAGAGAACGAGCTGAGTTAGTCCCCGCTACTAAGCCAGGGCACCCCTACCAAATGGGTTAGGTTAGAACTGTGACCAACCGCGCTCTATCTCTCTCTTTCTATCTCTCTCTGTCTCTCTTACTATCTCTATATATATCTCTATCTCTGTCTGTCTCTCTCACTCATTCTCTGTCACTCTCACTCTCTTCTTTCTCCCCTATCTCTCTCACACTCTATCTCTACTCCAAAATTGATTGTAATTGATGTCCTGTTACGCAATTAAGGTGCTGATGCCGCAGTAATGAGCGCTGAACTTGTAAAAATGTAGTTATTAGATGTCAATACACTGGGTGGTCGAGGAGAGGAGCTTTTGGCTAAATAATAACCACGGGTCGATCGATCAGGTTAAGCTACGCTTGCCGCGGTTGGTCCGTGGATGGGTGACCATCCGTTCATACCAAGATTCCTCCGTGCCTCGGAAAGCACGTTAAGCCGTTGGTCCCAACGCCGGTTGTCATTTGTAGATATTTGACAGTTGTTACGGGTCGTCAGAAGCCCAAAAGTCTGACAACGAGTCTTACCAAGGGATATCGTGTTACCCAGTAACTGGGTTGTGGAGGTCAGATAGGCAATCGCTCCATGTAAAATACTGGTATTCAGCTGCATCCGGTTAGACTGGAAGCCGACCCCAACATAGTTGGGAAAAGGCTAGGCAGATGATGACACTCGGTGGTAGAGGGGGGGGGATATTATTACCCAGATTTTTTATTTTAACATACATTTTGTTCTATCTTTCCAGAACCAAGCGAAACTCCGGTGCCACATGCTAGCCCTGCACAGTACTCAAGCCGCGTACAAGTGCAGTACATGCGGCGCACGCTTCAGCTGGCTCTCCTGTCTATCCAGACACAACAAGAAACTACATGTTCAACACTAGACGAACAAAAGTTACACAAGACAACGACAAGCTAACTTGAACCCAATGGGCAACAGTATATAGTTCAAATTACAACAACAATAAGCTACTTTCGAAGAAACACTAAGGAGAAGTTAACTTGAAATCTATGTCTAATAACATTTAAATTACATGTCAACCAAAAGGGTTACGAATAATTTTCTATGCAAGCTGGCACAGTCACCCATTTTGATGTTGTTTTTTAGGGTTCCGTGTTCAACAAGGGACACTTATAGTTTCGCCATGTCTTTATGTCTGGCTGTCTGTCCCCGGCTTAACTCAGAGACTCTTAGTACTAGAAAGCTGTAATTTGGAATGGGTATACATATTAATCACGCCAGCAAAGTGGTAAAATAAAATCTTGAAAAAAAAAATATTTTTGGGTATCAATTACACTTAAAGTGGGGATGATATTTTTTTCTCGTCTATCCCATGATGTGGGGTAATATTAAGCTTTAAAGTGCTAATTGTTGTTAAAGTCAAGTGTCCTCCCCCCTGAGAATAAAAGAAAAATAAAACTTTTTAATAATATATTATTTTACAAGTAAATATTCATGTCAACATAATAACATACTGTACATAATGTGTCATAATAATTTATTAAAATCTGTGTATCATCATTTTCAGCCGAAAGACGTCCACTGCTGGACATAGGCCTCCCCCAAGTGGGGGGGGGGTTTGCCATAATCGCCACGCTTGGCAGGCGGGTTGGTGATCGCAGTATGGTGTTAAAATGCATAGAGAACGCTGCTGCCCATTCTCTAGTAAGTCCCTTAGTCGCCTTTTACGACACCAAGGGGAAGAAATAGGATGGCACCACACGGAACAATGTGTGTATGATTGTAAATAATGTATTTTGATACGTCTTATGTACGTAAAATGAAGTGTGCTCAAACTATTAAATGTGTTTTATTTAATACTAGCTGCGCCCCGCGGTTTCACCCGCGTAAGTCTCGATCCCGTGGGAATATCGAGATAAAAAGTAGCCTATGTCTTAATCCAGGGTGTCAGCTACCTCCATACAAAGTTTTATCAAAATTGGTCCAGCCGTTTGAGCGTGAAGAAGTAACAGATATACACACACACAAATTTTCGGCTTTTATAATATTAGTGTGACTAACTTCTGGCTACGACTTCTGTCCGCGTGAAATTTCTTGTTCCCCCGACCCATTACGTCACATTGACACGGCTGCATTGTCACATCACATCACATCACACTAAATATTATAAAGGCGAAAGTTTGTGAGTATGTGTGTGTGTTTGTTACTTCTTCACGCTCTAACGGCTGGTCCAATTTTGATAAAATTTTGTATGGAGGTAGCTGGCACCCTGGATTAAGACATAGGACATACTTTTTATCCCGATATTCTTTTTTTTTTTTCTTTTTTTTTTTATGGCATCTCGCAGTTGACCTTGAGAGGCCGTGACTGCTTAACCGGTCTTTCCTGTGGCTGCCCTAAGGTGTGAGCTTAAAGCCTCCAGCCAGGAGCGTAAATATAAATATTACAAACTAAACGACAGCGCTCTAAGGGCACCCCCTGTGGGGTACGAACCTCGGCTTAGGGCGTCGTTGGGGAAAAACAGCAAGTTGGGAACGGGCTGGATCGAAAGTTTAAATTCATGATTATTAACTGGGGTTACTATTAAATGCTACGGCTCACTCAGCCTCGGGGCTGGCGGTTCGACGTGCAAGGGACGGGGGGAACAATTAATTCTTGAACTTCGCGTGGTACCTCGGCGGCGAGGACGGAATGACGGTTTGTATTTGTGCACTGTACTTGTGGCCCTATTGCTTTCCTGAAGGAGAGTAATGGGGTCATCCGGGTCTGAGAGAGTATGCCTAGGTCGGCGAGTCTGACTAATTTGAGAAGGCCTATAGCTAGCGGCCTGCACAACCAAGGGGTTGCGATGTCTATCTGCGGACTCGAAGAACCGCTTTGTCGCGCGTTTCATAAACTGCTTGATGGTGGGGATTCTAAGATCTACATGAAGGGTTTCGTTCCGAACGAACCATGGAGCGTTCGTAATTTTACGGAGAAATCGGTTTTGAAGTGCCGGCATTCAATGAATGAGGTGGGGACGGGCGGGTGCGAAAGCGGCACACGCGTACGTCATAATCGGCCGGATGCACGCTGTGTAAATACGCAATTTGCCCTTAAGGGACAACTTGCTGCGTGGGTTGAGAACGCAATGAAGCCTACCGAGAGCGAAAGCAGCGCGCGAACGCACCTGCTTTATGTGCTCAGTGAACGATATGTGATGATCTAAGATCACACCGAGATATTTGGCTCGCTTCTCCCAAGGGATAGGCTTACCGAACATGGTGATCTGTCGGCGTAGGGCCGGTGTACGCCGGGGCCTAGAAAAGAGGACCGCTTGGCTCTTATCAGGATTGACCTCGATCCTCCACTTCCTGAACCAGTCACCGCGCTTATAAATAAGCCTCTCATAGGCCTTGCCGAAAACGTCGAGCAAACTGATGGGGCCGATATTCACACGGGATCGAGATTTAAGCCGGTGAAACCGCGGGGCGCAGCTAGTCATGCTTAAAAATGAAACCCTCTGGTCCACAAACTCAGCATATGTCATCACATGAGCCTCTAGGCATTGACGAATTTATCGGTTGCTATTTATTTTTTATCCGACTGCGGCGAAGCTAAAAAAAGGAGGGTTATGTGTTTGACCTGTATGTATGTATAACCGTCCCTATGTTCCCTTGTAACTACTAAACGGCTGAACCGATTTTGATGAATGATATGTCGTTAGATTAGTCTTTATCGCGCGAGTGTCATAGGGTACATTAAAATCATTAGAAATAAAAAAAAGCGGATTTGTGGCCCCAAAATGTATGTTTTCAAAAACAAAAATCTCACAAGCCTATGAAATGAAATGAAATCGTTTATTCTGTAAATAGGATATCGGAATCACTTTTACACGTCATATTAAAAAGTAAAAAGTAAGCTAGATGTAGTCGACATTTCCTATCTGACTACCCCTGAGAAGAAATGGCGAAACAAACTCAGGGGTCGAAGTCTCTTTTAAAGTCCAGACATAATCTTGGTCAGATCATATGAGGATCATGTACATCTGTGTCTGAAATGGTCTTTTGGGGAAAGAACCACACACATTTGAGTGGACTACTTTTCATACAAACGCTCGTACGTGATTATGGCGTTGTAACACATGTTCCTTTGATTTTTTTTAACCAATACTGTATCTTGTGCATTATATCTAGGTTTCTATGCAAGCAAAAAATAAAAATTTTGAAAAGCAAAGTCAGTATAAGCCTGCAAAAATCTGCTTTTTGCACAAATTTTACCTGAACTTTGGTCATTCATAATGTACTCATAAATTGTAAATGTTAAGAAAACATTACGATAGATACCTTGCAAATGTAATGGAGATTCTAAATGACCAACATTTATTTCACAAACTGCTTACTCAAAAACACGTAGGTATTTCCTGGAACAAGTTTTATGAAAATTCCGCACATTATTTTTCGTTCAATGCTATCGTGTTCTCACTCGTTTGTTAATAGTTTTCACTTGCGCTGGATGAAACAAACTTTTCAACCATGCTCGCGTTGACGATAGACGGACCGGGAAGGGCCCTCTTAATGTGTATCGTGTGACTTCCACGCGATCGTAGGTACTCGCGGGCAGAAGCTAGTCCCAATATTTTATAGTGCTCTGTGAGCTTTATAGTCTCTTATAAATGACGTGAAATAAATTAAACGATCTTTCTCCGAATAAAGGTAGGTACTGGTATTTAGTACTTTATCATTATGACGAAGTAGCAAGTCGAATGACGTCTGAAAATAAGACAGGTTCATACATTTTAACTCAGTGCGTTTCTTTTAACAATTTAAGAAAGACATGATAATTATATTATTATATTCATTTAAATGTTGTTCTACTTTTTACTTATTTATTTTAACATCTTTGTTTAAAATTGACTATTTAATATCAGTACTAGTACCAGTATATCAGTATTTACGAGAAATATTCATTTTATTTTTACGCTTTTTGAGAATTCTGTTTAATTTAACATTTTGAAATGAGCGTTTTGTATTAAACCATGTTACAAGTAACTTGAAATAGAATACAAATAGGCGTAAACATTAAATATTATAAATAATATGTAGAAATTAATGTGATAGAACATAAGTACAAAGAGAATTGCAAGTGGGAATCCATGGCGGCCATTTTTCAGACAGGTAAGATTGCGAATTATATTTGTATGGAATCGAACCTCTAATTTCCCAAAAATGACGCGCTCCTAAAAAGATTACTTAACACTCTAATATAATGATTGCACCTCTTTTTGTGAACCTTAATTAATTCGTATTTTGGGGTACCAAAAATACTAAATAGCCAAGTACGACCAACCTGGATGTCGTGCTCGCCAGCCGCTACAGCGGCATACTCGCGCGCAATGGTCACAGTTCTGGCCCATTTGATCGGGGTACCTACCCTAGCTTAGTTACTGTGACCAACTATGAAAAAAAGCCAAAAAGATAAAGAGGCTCAATTATTTAAAAAAAACCGGCCAAGTGCGTGTCGGACCACGAAAAATTAAGGGTTCCGTAGTTGGTACTATGAATTTATCCCAAGAACAAACTTAACATTATAGTTGATAAACATGTTCCCTCATACGTTCCAACTGCAAAAGTAAGTTGGTGCTCACAATATTGAGAGATTTACTATGTTATTTTAAGACCATAGACTTCTTACAGATTTTCCTGTACCTAATCTATAAGTAAAGAACTATTTTCTGTATTTTTTTCAAAATTTTAGGCTCAGTACTTTCGGAGATAAGGGGGGGGGGCGGTGAGATTGGGCGAATTTCATATATGTTCTTAAATAATTATAAAAGTATTTTTTTATATTATAAAAAAAAAACAAGTCTTTTTATTTGTTATGTCACATGGTTTTTTTGGGTTGGAAATTATCAAATAACTTCTCCCGTTCTGGGCGGAGCGAGAGGGCGTGTCAGACTTTTACTGACTAAAACCCACCCGTGTTCCTTCCGTTCGAAAGGGATATCGTGCCAGGGCCACGATATCCCTTTCGGACAAACTCGCAACCCTGGCAGGCATTGGTCCTACTGGACCCCGTCAGTTGGTGTTGACATCTCTTTGAGGCGCGCGTGGAACACAACGCGCCGTCCACCCGGGCCTTGTCCTTGTCGGACGGCGAGCTACCCATCACTCACCGTCCGCAAGCCCGCCCCTACGGTGGCCGGAAATCGGCTCGCGACTCCCGACGCCCGGGGCGTCTCCTGCAACGACTGCCTTTCCCTCACGCGTTCCGCCTCCTCCTTCGCGAGCATTAGTGCTTCGCAAAGGAGGTGACGGCCACCCATGCACTCTCGTTCCGAACCATGGCCTGAACCAGGGCCGGACGCGAGAGATCGCCGCCTCCGTGAGGACACGGCGGTGCTCCGCCCAAGCCGGGCAGACCTCCACCGTATGCTCCATCGTGTCCTCCGGACGATCCACACAGTGGTGACACCCGGGCGTTTCCTCCCGGTTTATCCTGAACAGGAACCTCCCGATACAACCGTGTCCGGTGAGGACCTGCGTCAGGCGGAAGGTGAAGACGCCGTGGCGCCTCTCTAGCCACTCCTCAAAGAGGGGACTTATCGCCACAATTGTAGCGTGATCAGCTGTTCCCTACATTTATGTTCGCTTAACCCGTCAAAATGTAGGGAACAGCAGATTTTTTTTTCGCGATTTCAACTTTTGTTCCATAGTAAAAGTTGTTCATAATGATGAGTACAATGACCCCTTAAGAGATTTCGTGTATGATTAGATACACCTTTTACAGGTACCTACTTACATTTAAACGATACTAAACTACATTTCCTTCTAACCAATCAATCTGCCTAGCCTTTTCCTATCTATGTCGGGCTTCCAGTCAAACCAGATGCAGCTGAATACCAGTATTTTACATGGAGCGACTGCCTATCTGACCTCCACAATCCACAACCCAGTAACTGTGTAATACGATACCCCAAGACGGCAAGACTGACGTTTCCTTCTAACTATGGTCAAAGCATAGACATGCAGATATCTTTTAGCTGAAGAATCAAGCTATCTCAGATCATTCAAAAACATGTTTAATTTTATGTATAAATAGGCAGATATCAAACGCTTTAGCAAACTACTTATATGATTAAAATATTGAAATAATTCAAAATGCTCTAGGTAATCCATAGCAAAACATTGATGGTGCCCAGGACCGTGTTTGCCATTGGCCACTTTGACCAAGTGCACAGGGTCCCGCGGTCCATGGGTCATAGTTCTTGCCAGCGTCGTAGCTAGAGGCTGTCAAAAGAAAAGCTAAGTAATATCAGATGGGGTGCTAAATGTTTTGCTCGCTCCATGTTTTCTTAGTACCCAAACTTTTCTGCGTAGATCGACAAAGTAAGGTCTAATGAAATCCTACCCTATCCTAGGCAGGGTGATATAAAAATCGAATTCAAAATCAAAAGTCATTTATTCAAACTAGGCTGAGAATCAGCACTTTTCGAACGTCAAAAATTACATAAGACAGTCCACCAAAAACGCCCACCCTTCACCACTTCCTAGTGCTTTAGCTGGGAAGAAGAAGTGGCGCAACAAACTCCCCAGCAGCACAGCTGTCTGTTCAGATATAAAACTTGAATCTATACAATAAAATGTAAAAGAATTTGCATTACGCAACACAGTACATTCAAATAATTATATTATTTGCCTTATGATAGCTAGCACACGCCACTATACAAAAAAAAAAAAAAAAAATCATCAAAAAACTATACTCAAGCAGAAATAACGTAAACAGAACGAACTTAAATGTAAAGCCTCCAGGCATAATGGGCGTGCCCGCTTACATAAAGCTATAGCTGTAACTGCTGTAATACCCGTTCACTCTTGCATCCTGCATTCTTCATTATATGCTAAAGAGCCCAGGGCCTCCAATAAATTAAAGACGGCCTTGATGGTGCCAATTCAACTTTATACCCACACAATAAGTCATATTTTCCTCTCCATTTTGCAGTTACTCGTGTCAAGTACGGTATGGACTATCTACTTCGGTACAGATCTATGTTTGGGAGCGCCGACTGTCTTCATTCCTCAGCTAAGAAGAGAGGCGAACTCTACTGATGCTATTAGTGATGAAATGGCTTCGTGGCTATGTAAGTAGTGTTGAATAACTTGAATTTATTTTTCTTGATAGTGTGGTCTACAATGCCACACGCGAACTACGCATCAATGACCTGACGTCACACAAATCCTGCATCGCGCAAGCAGAGTTTACCGCGCGATGTGCAAATATACAACATCCCAGCATCAACCGTCGGGCAGTTGCCCGCCAAACACAATCACCCGTCTGCTCGGAGGATTCTCCCTTTCATAAAGAGGATTAGTGAACTTTACACACTTTTCCTCATACCAAAAATAGTACTACTATAGAGTAGCACTAATTTTGGTATGCTCACTATTCCGTTTCCTTTTTTTCATTACTCATTTTCAGTTAGTGATCTGTTGAAATAATTTAGTACACTCCAATAAATATCTGGCAATATTTTTATGATTAAAAATTACGTTAGATACTAAGTCCTGGTAACACTGACTTCTTCTGCTGTCACCACCATCTCTACACAGAGATGGTGGTGACAGCAGAAGAAGAAACGATAGTTGGGCAGAACACTTTTTAATAATATTAATAGCAATTTATTACAGGAAAATAAGAGAGACACAATAAGAGGGTGTCCTCTTATTGTGTCTCTCTTATTTTCCTGTAATAAATTGCTATTAATATTATTAAAAAGTGTTCTGCCCAACTATCGTTTGCCTTTCATCCACTGCACCTCATACTCGCGAACATGATCATTCTTCTAAACCATCATTCTATGGCTATTATACCCTTATCAATGTATTACTAGAAAATACTGACTTACAGATGTTCTTTGTCATGATAAATATTAACCGACTGGACCTGCACTTATTAATTCACTATTTTATATTTTTGAATCTGTGTTGTCCCGCTGCTTGTTAAATAAAAATAAATAAATAATAATTTTACATCAGGTGGCTTAGTCCCATAGAAACCTTAATTAACCTAGTACATTTTTATTTGCCATGACTCGCCACTCCTACACAAGACATGACCCACTGATTCTGAAAGGGTCAAAACGTATAACTATTTATATTGCGTTCAAGGTGCCGTTATTGCTACCCCGTATACGGGCTTTTTTGCGCATGATGGTCTGGAAACCATCAGTGCGCGCTTCAGCAAACATCCCAGACGCGCTGCACCGCCACGGCAGACCCAACAACATCCTGACCGCATTATTGTACTGAGTGCGCAGAGCTCTATTGGCTCGCTGCGTATATATCTCACCCACAGGTCGCTTGAGTAGAAGGACTGGCAATAAGCCTAAATGCCTCCCTTTTGTTCTTTCCACTCTTCTAGCTATCTTGAGCTAGTGTGTACCAATCCTGTCTGCAGTCGTTAGCTCGTCCTACTATCTTTACCTCCACTTGTATATGAATATGTATTTTGGTCTAGTTAGAAAGACACTTTAGCAACTACATGCGTTAATGAGATTGGTCGCACTAGAATCAATCAATCAACTCAGCCTATCGCAGTTCACTGCTAAATATAGGCTTCTCCCAAGCTGCGCAACAACAGTCCTCCGCATATCATGTCTTATCCTGTTATATATACGCATTATAAGTTTCGTTTACAAGTTTTCGAAACTTGTCCTCAACTATATGTATTTTTATTTCAGCATCAATGTTCGGCTTCACAGCTCTTCCTTGGGTCTTCATCCTCTCTGCCCCCGTCCGACTCATCGGGAGAAAGAAAACCTTCACCATCGTCTGTTTCAACAGCCTCGCTATGTTTGTCTCCTTCTACCTTAGTGTAACACCTAAACATCTTCTATACAGCGAACTTTTACAAGGTATTACTCACGGAAGTTCTATCACTGTTTCTATAATAGTCATCTGAATATACTTCACCTAAATACCGAGGTTTGTTTTTAACAATCAAATCAGCGACTTTGCTTTGGGGTATTTGGGTTTCAAATACCTTCTATAGGAACTTTCTTCCATTGGAAATATATACCTTTATTTGGGATTATTTGTACTATATACCCGATCACAGCAATATTTTTCTGGCCTGAATCGCCATACTGGTTGGCCACTAAAGGAAGGTATGATAAGTGTGCGAATGCTCACAGATGGTTGAAAGGTACAGATAAAAATTCGGAAAAAGAACTGGAGAATTTGATTGATTCACAAATGATACGTAATAAAAGAAAGAATATAACGTTTAAAAGTGTATTAAAAACGATACGTTTAAAGCAATTCTATATGCAGTTAGGACTATCTTTAATAATGGTAGCGCAATACCATTTTTCAGGAAAATTCGTCTGTACTATTAACTCTATAGAAGTAATTAAAAGGATCACTAATAACGAATCAATGGCATACGAGTATATAGGAATCAGAGGCGGCTCGTCATAAAGAGCGCTGGTGCAGTGCACTCCCACGAAAATAGCATAATCTATATTTCTTTATTATACTCCTATACATACATTCTTTCTACTACTCGTATGCCCATACGCATACAATAGCAGTTTACTAGAAAACCATTTCCTACGCGTAGGTACATTTGGCGTCAGAAATTAGCCTAATTTGGAGTGCCGCTCACGCGCGATGTTGCCAAACGGCGCAAGGCGGCCGCGCGTGGGAATGCGATCTATGCCTATGCGCTGTTGCCGATCTTATGTAAACAAACGGTCGGCTCAACTCGGCTGTCAGTAGATTCGCAGTGTTTATTCTAAATAATTATTAAATTAGTTTGTGCGCGACATTTGTATTAAAAATGGAACAATACAGTGTATCTTTTATTAAAAATTGTGAAAAGACTCTCGAAATGCGTATCGAACTGAAAGCTAAGGGACAACCACGTCCCGAAATTGCACTTTCTCAAAAATGTGTTACGAATAATAAATCTTTTACGCGTGGTTTTAAAAATCTGAACAATATTTCAAAACACCTTGGTTGTGTGGATGTGAAGAAAGCAACAAATTATTTTGTTTCCCGTGTCTGGTGTTTGGAGCTGGCGCCGCGCCGGGGTGGTGAATCTGCATGGACGGAAACGGCCGTGTTGACGATTTAGCGCATCTTTCAATAAAAGTGAAAAAACATTCGCAATCTCGATTTCATATCTTATGTGAAGTGCAATTGGCATCTATCGGCCGTCAAGATATTCGTAAAGGCTCTTACACACTCACGCGATATCGCGGGCGCGACAGGCACCGACAAAGACAATTCCTTTGTCGGTGCATGTCGCGCCCGCGATATCGCGTGTGTTTGTAAGAGCCTTAAGGCGCTCGATTCTGCGTATCGAAAATCTATTAGAGAGTTCAATGAACGCGTTGATGAAAATCGATAAAGATCGCCGAATGGATTTTCTTTACAAATAAAATAAATGGTAAGCTCTAGTTCTACGTTTTTTTTTTTAGTGAACCCCCACAAATAAATGTCACGAGCCGCCTCTGATAGGAATGTTAATATTAGATGGAGTTACAGTATTTAGTATGTACTCGTATATAGGCTGCGGATTAACTAGAATAATGAAACGACGTACTTTGTTACTTATTTCGTCAACTTTAGGAATTATTTTCTTATTCATATTGTCGATATATTTGTATTTAGTGAAACTAAATGTTGTAGAAGAGAACAAGTATTTGTCTATATTATTACTTTCGTGTTTTTCGTTGTCTATAAGTGTAGGACCTATGATAATGGCTACTTCAATTTATGGGGAATTAATTCCTTTAAGATTTAAGAGTACCTACCTGTGTAATCATAATCGCATTAATATTTAACACACTCCACGCAAGTTTGCTTAAAATAGCTCCATACATTTTCAAGTCTTTCGGAATGCATGGCACATTTATATTCTATGGGATTTCGGCTGCAATTTTTACTATAGCTATTTATAAGTATTTGCCAGAAACGAAAGACAAGACTTTGCAAGAAATCGAGGAGTATTTTATAGATAAATCTGAAGTTGTATCTAGACTATATAGTTATACAGACAAAGAAAATGAATTGAAAGAGTAGATTTAGTCATCATCTGTCTAGCCTTTTTCCAACTATGTTGGGGTCGGCTTCCAGTCTAACCGGATGCAGCTAAATATCAGTGTTTTACATGGAGCGACTGCCTATCTGAACTCCGCAAGCCAGTTACTGTGTAACACGTTACCCATCAGTGCCATATGAGCGGCCACGTACCTACTGTAGATACCAACTACCTTATGTAGGTATATTAATTGTACTTTTATTTACTAGAATAAAACATTGTCTATTGTTTTTAACAGAATAATGAGCGTTTCACCACCTCCGGATAAGTTCTAATTGACATACATGGCAGATAATTTCGAAGAAATTGTGATTTTTTATTTTATTTTGTGGATCTCTGTTAAAATGCCCGTAGCGAACATAAATGGGCTAAGAATGGTGCCTTTAGGTACGCCAAACCGAATAAGCGATTTAATGCGCTTATTAACTCCATTTTAAACGTATTTTTGTTGCCTATTATACTCAAATGTTGTAGCATTTAGCTTCTAGTATCTAGAGTATGTTAATTATTTAAATAAAAGAATTGCTGAAGATAACAATGTTACTGTTTACATGTATCTTTGTCAAACGCTTTACATATCGAATTTCAATTTATTTACAGGGGCCTATTTTAAAATGATAAATGATTGTGACATTAAATGTTGTTTTATTTGAGCACTAACTTTTTTCCGCTGCTTCGCCCGCGTTGAGGTCCGGTTTAACCCACGGGAACGTACTACCGGGATAAAAAGTATCTTAAGTGTTAATCCAGGTTACAAACTACCTGTGTACAAAATTTCATCCAAATTCGTTCAGCCGTTTTTGAAAGCGTAACACACAAATAAACAAAGTCATTTTCGCATTTATAATATTTTATGAAGATTGCTAATAAGGAACGATTTTCGATAGCCTTTTCGTAAAACTCTGTATTCTGACCAGCTGCTCTACACAGGGTGAAATTAAATTAGCTAGCAAAACTCCGCAGACGTGATGGGAATCGATATCTAAACATGATCAAACAAAAAATGAATTTATTTGATAATGTTTTTTTGGGGTCAACCGCAGGTACTCGTAGTTTAGTCACTTGAAATATTAGTTTTCTTTGTGTAAACTTCACAGACGTGATGGGTATCGATATTTAGAAAAGATAAAAAAAAAACCTCATACTTCAAGTAATAACAGCAAAAAAAAACCGGCTAAGTGCGAGTCGGACTCGCGCACGAAGGGTTCCGTACCATTATCTATAAAAAAAAATCACGTTTGTTGTATGGGAGCCCCCCTTAAATGTTTGTTTTATTTTAATTTAATTATTGATTTTTAAAGTGAATATATAACTAAATATTCTGTGAATATTTCAAGTGTCTACCTGTTACCGTTATCAATATCGAGCAAAAACGAGCAAAAAAATCACGTTTGTTGTATGGGAGCCCCCTTAAATATTTATGTTATTCTGGTTTTTAGTATTTGTTGCTATAGCGGCAACAGAAATACATCATCTGTGAAAATTTCAACTGTCTAGCTATCACGGATCATGAGATACAGCCTGGTGACAGACAGACAGACAGACGGTGGAGCCTTAGTAATAGGGTTCCCGTTTTACCCTTTGGGTTCGGAACCCTAAAAACCAGCCAAGTGCGTGTCCGACCACGCACAATGAAGGGTAGCGTAGTTAGGATGAATTTATCCCAATAACAAACTTAACATTGTAGTTGAAAACTATGTTCTCCCATACATTGATATACACCACGGTCAATATTCCAACTAAAACTGTAAGTTTGTCAATGCAAAAAAAAAATTAAGTGATAAAACTACAAATTATCGATTTTCGGATATTTTCCTTTACTTGTGCTGTGAGACCTTGCTTCTTACCAAGTTTCATGATTCTAGGTCAACGGGAAGTACCCTGTAGGTTTTGATTTATTTGCGAGTATCAAAATATGTCGCATAAATTGCCGTATTTTTTTATTGCGTTGACTTAGAAGCTTGATGTTTTTAGAGCTCCAAGGTACCGTAAATCTACGTCTTTGATATTAATTTCAACTTGATACCCACACGTTCCTGAGAAAAAGGTCTTGACAGAGTGACAGACGGACAACGAAGTGATCCTATTTAAAGGGCTCCGTTTTTAGGGTTCCGTACCCAAAGGGTAAAACGGGAACCCTATTACTAAGGCTCCGCCGTCTGTCTGTCTGTCCGTCTGTCACCAGGCTGTATCTGATGAACCGTGATAGTTAGAGAGTTGAAATTTTCACAGATGATGTATTTCTGTTGCCGCTATAACAACAAATACAAAAAAAACAAAATAAAATAAATATTTAAGGGGGCTCCCATACAACAATCGTGATTTTTTTGCTCGTTTTTGCTCGATATTGATAACGGCAACAGGTAGACGCTTGAAATATACACAGAATATTTAGTTATTTATTCACTTTAAAAATAAATAATTAAATTAAAATAAAACAAATATTTAAGGGGGGCTACCATACAACAAACGTCTTTTTTTTTGCCGTTTTTATAGATAATGGTAAGGACCCTTCGTGCGCGAGTCCGACTCGCACTTGGCCGGTTTTTTCCTCTTGAGATAAGGAACCCTAAAAATCATTAATTTTATATATTTTTCTTTTGTCCTGTTTAAGGTATCGATACCCATCACTTCTGCGGAGTTTCTTTTTAATTTGACCCTGTATACCTTAGGTTAAGCGAGCTCTAATTCCACCTTGTGTTAAGCCCTATCACACTGGACCCGAGGTGGCGGCGCGTAGTGTTCCCCCCCAACTTGAGGTGGCCCGCAGGGGCGGGCCGGCACTAGCCGGGGATTGCGGAAGTAATAACAGATCCCAAGATCCCCGGCGCAAGTGTGGGAAGGGAACACTGGGGTACTGGTTTTTAGTCAGTAAGAGTCTGGCAGACCTCTCTGCCCACCCCAGGGCGGAGGACATCCATGAGGATTTTCCAACCTGTGAACAAAAAAAAAAGGATGACTAATCCGTGCGTCGGGAGTCACAGGCCGATTCCCGGCCACCGTAGGCGCGGGCTTGCGGACGGTGAGCGATGGGTATCTCGCCGTCCGATGCGGGTCTACTCCGAACATAAATCCGAAGTATCAGCCGAATGTTCGGCCGTTTCTAGACTACGACTAACTATGGCTGATTAAGGCGAAAGAAAAAAAAAACGACAGTCTAAGACATAAGCCAAAGACAAAAATGTGACTTGAAGTCGGGTAAGGACTCAAAGTCAAAAAAGGATACTTTGAAAATTATAAAACAACCGAACATTCGGCCGATACCTACTTCGGAGTGAACCCCGGCGCGTTGTGTTCCACGCGCGCCTCAAAGAGATGTCAGCACGAACTGACGGGGTCCGGTAGGGCCAATGCCTGTCAGGATTGCCAGTTTGTCCGAAAGGGATATCGTGGCCCTGGCACACAGGCAACTGAAGGTGGGTTTTAGTAATTAAAAGGCTGACACGCCCTCTCGTTCCGCCCAGAGCGGGAGAAGCTATTTGATAGCACCCGGTGCGCCCCCCCCCCCTCTCCTAGCTACGACACTGCGCTGATGTACTTACGATCGTAAACGAAGTTAAAGGAGTATAACGATGCTGGTGATTCTGTAGTATCTGCCTACCCCCATGGTAAGAAGGCATGAGTTTATGTAAGTATGTATGTAAGTATTTAAATATAGCTCATAATAACAGCAGAGCAGTTATGACATCTTGATAAGGAAGGAGGATGGTCAACAAGCCAAGCATATAAAAAGCCTGGAGGTTTTGCTGTCTCTTTACTATAAAGGGATCAAAGACGCACAAAGACCGTGATCTTGCAAACAGAATTCACCATCTATTATCAGAACTTCAGAGGTCTTAAGACTAAATTGCATAATCCTAGGCTAGCCGCACAACTTAATAACTATGATGTGATCATTGGAACAGAGACTTAGCTCGATGACAGCGTAAATGATGGCGAATTATTTGACTCCCGATATATCATTTATCGTAGAGATAGAGCTTCCACTCCTCTTGGCAGCAAAAAAGGCGGCGGTGTACTGATCGCTGTTTCTAGGGCGATGGACTCAACACGCAAACAACACACACAACAGTGGGAAACAGAATGGGAATCAGATGCTGAAGATCTGTGGATCAAGCTCAAAATCGATAGCAGAAATGGCAACCTATACATCTGTGCGGCCTATTTGCCACCACATGTGCAACAGGCCCCACTTAACTTGATCCTGGACAACGTGGATGCAGTGCTTGAATCAGCGGGTGGAGATGTAATAATTGCTGGGGACTTCAATCTCGGATTCATCGACTGGAGCACGGACAATAGTCTCTCCAGCTCACCCTGTACAACTGCTAGGAACTTTACGAACAGGTTAGGCTACTCACTGGTTGATTTTATGTCGTCAAATAGCATTATGCAAATTAACACTGTTAGGAACTTTTACAACAGAACTTTGGAATTTATTTTATGTCACTTCCACGGTGGATCTGTCAGTGAATGTAAGAATCCAATGTCGCTGGTTGATGTTCATCACCCTCCTCTTGACATCACCATCACGAATATTTCACCCGAAATATTAAAAAGTAAGAGTTCTCTCAAATATATAATTTCTGGAAAGCCAACTACGCACTCGTAAATGAGAGATTGAGGAGCATGTGGACTTAATGGTAGACACGTTTTACGCACAACTGAATCGAATAGTGGATGAATGTGTTCCTAGACATAATGGACGCAATAACAAATTTCCTATATGGTTTTCAAAATGTTTGATCAGAATCCTCAACGAAAAGGAAAAATTAAGACTTCGCTTAAAGAAATACAAAAATCCCAGGGACAAATATGAATACCGTATATTGGAGGAACGTTCTAAAATCATGATCAAAAAGTGCTACAGCACATACGTCAACAACACTGAAGATAACATCAGACTGAATCCGAAGGCATTTTGGTCATTCGTTAAGGCCAAAAAAGCCAAGTCTAATGACATTCCATCTGAGATGTATTGGAGCGGGAAAGTGGCAACTTCTGGAGAAGAAGTGAGCAAACTGTTTGCCTCACACTTTTCTGCCACTTTTGCATCTCCAGCTGGTACAGTCGCGGTACAAACAAAGTCAGAAGAGTATCCTCAGCTTGCGCTAGGAAGCCATTATTTTACAGAGCGAGACGTACTCAAAGAATTAAAAAAATTAAATACCTGCAAAGGTCCAGGGCCTGACGCCCTACCGCCGCATTTAGATAAGATAAATTAAATTTATTGAGGTACATACTCGTAAAAGATTTTGAAGTACATGAGGGACTTAAAAGTATGCATTAATATATGATAGTGTAGGTACATCGAATCGTTGGGTGAATCGCTGCTCTCCTAGCTAGATTACTGAGTAATCTGTATTAAGGAGAGACAGTTTCAACTCCCTATTTGAGTATCACAATAATCATGTTTAATAAAAACACAAATCATCTTAAAGTTTAAATAGAGTAAAACTAAATTTAAAAAAATTAACAAAACAAAAATAAAAATAAACTTATAATTGAATGAGTGCTGGTGTGGTGAGTCGAGTGTTTGCGCGTGTTTGTTTATGTTTGTGTAGGTGTGAGCGTGGGTGTGTGCAATTTAATAAAAAGAAATAGGGTTACTTTCATTTAAGTGTCACTAAGTAGTTTTCGGTCTCGTCGTAGGTTTTATTCAGGAGGAATGCACGGAGGGCGAATTTGCATTTGCTGTGCGGCAAGTCATAAATGTTAATGGACGCGTTAATTTTATTGTACAAACAAGGGCCAAGATAGTAGAAAAATCTGTTAGTGAAATTGAACTGAGTTTGTGGAACAGAACAAATCAAATCTTTTCGTCGTTTGGTAATACTAATAAGAGGGGTATTTGAATGTTGAAGAAGAATGCTTTCGAGAATGAAGTGTTGCCTTATGTTGAGGACCCTACATCTTTTATACAGTTGTGAGGTTAAAAAACAAAATAGGTCGAAATGTTGCAATTTTCAGTATAGCTCTGTGGGACACTTCCAATGGTTTTAGGGCAGTTTTTTTGCGCCACCCCAGCAACTAATACAGTAACTTCATAACTTGTGATTATTGACTGACATAAGGCGTAATATACATTGCGAATTACAGACTGCTTGGCGACGTGTCGAAGAGTTTTAAAAATATATATTAATTTTCTAACCCTGCCTGTTCCCAAGCTAATATGAGTTTTGTAATTCAGGTATCGATCTAAAATAATACCTAGGTACCTTATATTATTAACTGTGGCAATGGGTAAACACTGACATGTGTGTAAATTTGTACTGTCACAAGAGTGAGCCTTTATAGAGATGGGAATAGTAGGTTGTGATGTCGAAGAGATAGAGAACGTCATTAATTTCGTTTTGGATGTGTTAAGAGTTAGAGCGTGTGATCGAAGCCAGTTAAAGGCAGAATTTAAACCATCTTGTGCAATAACCTGAAGTTCTGACCAAGAGTTAGCGTAGAAGGTAAGAGCTGTATCATCGGTAAAAGACACGATTTTTGCATTTGCGATGTTGAGATTGCAGAGGTCATTTATAAAGATGAGGAACAGCGTAGGACCGAGTATATTGCCCTGCGGTACACCGTAACAAATCGGTAGCTCGTCACTAACGTGGTCTCCAATTTTCACCATCTGCAGTCTATTCGTCAGGTAACTTTTAAAAAGATCAAGCTGAAGTCCCCTCACGCCTGCTCTCTCTAGTTTGAGTAAAAGGGTAGAAATGGGAACGGTATCGAAGGCCTTAGCGAGATCAAGAAACACTGTAAGCACCTTTTTGCGACTGTTCATCTTCTCTACTATAAAATTCGTTACTTCCTGAACTGCATCACAGGTTGACTTATTCTTTCAGAATCCAAATTGCTGGGAAGAAAACAAATTATTTTTTTCGAAAAAATCTACCAATCTCTTGTTGATCAGGCGCTCAAGAACCTTCGAAAGAGCGGGTAGTACTGCTATAAGGCGATAGTTATTTAATGAGTTTCCATCGCCACCCTTAAACACAGGGTGTATAATTGCCCTTTTTAAAGCTGACGGAAATATAGCAGTCTCAAAACAGAGGTTAAATATGTGGTTTAAAACTGGCGCTAGAACATTACAGTATCTCTTAAGGACCGCAGGTGAGATACCATCCCATCCAGTGGCTGCAGAGGATCTGAGGGACAGAATTACAGATTTAACATCATCAATATCAGAAAGATTTCATAAGGCAATGTGCCAAATACTTATCATTACCGCTCAAACTTATTTTTAATAAGTCCCTTATGTCTTCTAAGTTTCCCACGCAGTGGAAAATCGCACACGTAGTTCCAATATTTAAAAAAGTTATGAGCCTAATGATGTTAAAAATTATCGGCCCATATCTCTTCTTTCAATTTTCTCGAAACGGTTCGAATCATTAGTCTGTCCTGTACTAACTTCACTCATTAAAACTCAATTGGCTACGCAACAGCACGGTTTCTGTACCAATAAATCCACTACCACCAACTTAGTTCACTACATTAATGATATCAGCAGATCCGTAGACTCCGGTGCACAAGTGGACTCAATTTACACTGACTTCAGTAGCGCGTTCGACAAAGTAAATCATGTGCGTCTACTTCAAAAACTTGAGAACTATGGTATGCATGGTCATTTGCTACGCTGGTTTGAATCATATCTTTCAGAACGACAACAGAGAGTTATTATAAAGGGTTATCAGTCGCCACTTTATTACTCAACATCTGGGGTGCCACAGGGATCGCATCTTGGTCCTATTCTTTTCCTGGTATTTGTGAACGATATCATATTACACTCCATTAAAAACTCAAAACGCTCTATTTTTGCGGATGATCTAAAACTATACAAGGAAATTAAATCTAGTACCGACATTGCTTTGCTTCAGAAGGACTTGGACGCAATTCATGAGTGGTGTCATAGTAACATGATGACTCTCAATGCCGTTTAAGTGTTATCATATAACATTTACACGGAAAAAGCTGATTCAGCCTTCAGCATATCACTTAAACGGCATAACTCTTCAGAAAGTCGATACCATTCGTGATTTGGGAGTCCAACTTGATCGTCAACTATCCTTTATAAATTACTTTGACACTATTGTCGCCAAAGCAAATAAAATGTCGGGATTTGTAAAAAGAACTTGCAAGGAATTCCGGTCAATCAGCACCCTTAAGGTTCTTTATAACTCTTTGGTGAGGAGTATACTGGAATATGCATCTCCTGTATGGAATCCCGCGTATCGTGTCCACATCGACAGAATAGAGTGCATCCAAAAAAAGTTTACGAGATACCTCCGCTACAGATCACAGACATGTGATCGCGAAGCGGATTATCCTCAAAGGCTCTGTCATTTCAGTATGAGCTCCTTGGAGCAACGAAGAAGTTGCTCAGACTTAGTTTTCCTTTATAAGTCCCTCCACAATTTGGCGAATGTACCGGAGTTGGTTTCGGAGATCGGTCTAAATGTGTCCCGCCGTACCTCATACAGATCCAATTTTAAAACAGAAACATTTCAAATGCCTAAAAATATAACTAATCTTGGTCGTTCAGCTCCTTTATACCGGTTTTTGTCTAGCTACAATAAGCTGAGCACGCGTACTAATAACTTCGACATATTTTCGAACAGTCTGAATGAATTCAGACGATACGTTCTCAGTTCTTGATCAATCTGTTTGTTTATTTCTTTTACAAAATGTTATTTGTGTATTTGTGTGACTCCATCCAATGTATTTAATATTGTACAATTTCATTTAATTTATCCTATTCTTAATGTAATAATGATAATGTCCTAATTTATTTGTCATTTTTATAGTTTCAATTCATAATTATTTTACTATTCCAATTTAATTGATGTTTTTTTTTAATAAATTTTTGAATTATACTGTATTTCAATTTAACTATTTGTAATTTTAAATTCAATGTAAACTGTGTAAATTTTAATTTTCTTATGATCATATATTTCCATTTTAATTTTTATTATTGATTATATACAAGTGCTGTGCACACCTATAAGTGACAAATTCACCGCAAAGCTGTTGATATAGAATATACTTAATGTAATGATGTAGTGAATAAGTCGTTGGTGTGTCAATAAATAAATAAATGACAAGTGGTAACAGCCCCAACTTACGGTTTGTAGTTCGCGATATCGGACCCAACTGATATCGCATTTTACTTTGAGTAATTTCATCATCACTACTCTCAAAATGGCGAAGGAAACCATTGTGGGGAAACCGGTATGTCCTAGAACCAAAAATTCGAAGACAGTGACATCTACCAACCCGCACTGGGCCCGCGTGGCAGATTACAAAATCAATCAAAAAATCAAAATCGTTTATTTGCATAAAATGTGGTGGGTACGAAAGATGTTATCAAGTATATCAAATTCAGTGAAAAGACACATTCCGCCATGCACTGATGGCATACAAATATTTATTAATGAATGTTAGTCAGTAACATACAATACCTAATACAATTATTATTAATAACAATTATTAGGTATTAAATTCGAGTTTTAGCTTAAGAATTATATGAACAAAAGAACAAATTCTTCAAGCCAATACCAATTTGAATTTAAAAATTTAAACAACACATGAGGTCATTGAGGTCACTCGTACATTACCTACTATTGAAAGTAGGTAATGTACGAGTAAGTAGGGAAGCGACGAGGTAACTAACCTACTTACCAAAGTAACATAAATAACTAAGTGACTACACTGCATTCCTGAAGTGGTAGGACTGACATGATTTTTTGTTGAGAAATTCGCCGATTGTATAAAACCTATGCGATATCAACCATTTACAGCCTACATCCCTCTCACAGAGGACGCCTGTGTCTCAGCAGTGCGAACATTACAGGTGCCGTATTATGACGTTTTAATGCCATCATGATTCCAGTGCAAGAGAGAGATGGATCTATACATGACCGCTAGCACCGTCCCTTTTTCGGTCTGGAATCATAATGGCATTTAAACTTCATAATATGGCCCCAGGCCTATATAATTATATAGCTCTGCTTATGCATAACAGTAAGTCAATCAATCTGCCTGGCCTTTTCGCAACTATGTTGGAGTCGGCTTCCAGTCTAACCGGATGTAGCTGAATACAAAATTTTACATGGAGCGACTGCCTGTCTGACCTCCACCACAACACAGTAACAGGGCAATACGATAAGACATAGACAAGACTACAACTGAAGGCTGGTTTTCAGACTTAAACGATTGTCAAAGATTCACGAATGACAGCTGGGACCAACGGTATAACGTGCTGTCCGAGGCACGGAGGAGTCTTGGTATGTAGATGGTCACCCATCCACGGATCAACTGCGGCAAGCGTAGCTCAACCAGGGGGCCGATCGCGCTATTTCTCAACGTAATTACCGTTCGAACGGAACGTTTTTGGTTTGGGTTTAGTTTTGGTTTAGCTGATGTAAGAAACGGTATCGCGCAATTTTTTCTGAGCGTCCAAATCTTTGACGTTCCTCCAACGTAACTTCCAAAGTAATGCTAAATCGTTACCGTTGAAATTATTAGCGCGATACGAAATGTGTCTAACGTAACGTTTTTGGTTGTGGTTTAGTTTTGGTATTAACGTTCAAAATTAGCGCGATCGGCTCCCTGATGGATCGACCCGTGCGGCTGTTATTACTTAGCCAGGAGCTCCTCCTCATCTTAATAGTAAGTACATACCTACTGTAAAATACGCCTCTGCACTAAAGTATCGTCCACAAAAACGATTTGTTTTATAATTTTTTTTTATCCGATAACATTGTAATAAAAACCTCAATAAATCATATTCTTTTATTGAATATATTTTCCGTCGCGCTTTTAAAAGGAATCATGAAATAAAATCAATAAACTGTACAAAAGAAGTGGCATTAATCGTGAAAATATGCAAATTTTAATACTATTGTCGTTAATAGCTCTAAGTAAGTAACTATTTTTTCAAAGAATATTTAAATAAACATCACCGTTCAGATATCTACTGTCTAACCCAATGTCTCGCTAGTAATGTTAAAGCATGACTTCTTTCTGCATGGCGTCGATAGGTAATCATGCTTTTGCAGTATCATGCCTTCGAACTTGATCCATATCTTAGCTTCAAATCCTCAACGGTTAAAATCAGCCAAATTCATCATAATCTACTAACACAATATGCTCCAAAATCCAAACTAGGTACTTGGGATAAATTCATCCCAACTACAGAACCCTTCATGTACGTGGTCCGACACGTACTTGACCGGTTTTATTCTTAGATAACCTATAAAGTGCTGGAACCATAATTGTTCCTCTGTGATAAGATATTTTACGTCTGTCAATTTTCGCCATTTTATTTACTTTGACCACACACATAGCTAGCTAACGCCGGGAGCACACCTCCATCTGGCTCGCGTCATGTTCCGCTACTCGCATCCGATTAGAATAGCGGAACATGACGCGAGCCAGTTGAAATGAACTACTGCGGTTGCGGTTGGTTTATGGTTTCACGGCGGAGGTGTGCTATGCGTAAAAGGTATGACTAAAAGCAGCATCCCCTTTTCACCTCATAAAAACGATGGCTTAACACATACTCTATTTACGAGCTGCACCCACATTGTGTAATCCACTCAGTCACAATCTAAATGATTTTGAAGTATATGGCTAATCCATTGCTTCATAAGTTCTAAAAATTTGTATGCTTATAACCTAAAAACCGCAATGAGTGTTTGTTGATCTATCAAAATGAAACCCATTGGTACTGTGTGTTACGCAATTTCCCCGCAGATTCCATTTATTTCGTTGGTTTTGGAAACATCACAATAACAAATGCAAAGAGATTTTAAGATGTAGAGATAACCGTAAATAGTAGAGATTAACTACGATAATATGGCCCGCCCCTCCAAAATTCAAAACGATTTGTTGCTCGAGTAGTGGCGTCATTAATCGCTCATTATTATTAGTATGGCGCTGCACTGACGTACTCTATGAAAACGGCACGTGCTTTGTCTTGCGTGATCGGCTAGTTATGATTAGTTGACCAACAAATCTGGTAATATGTGAGATATTACGAATACTTTTTTTTTTTTTTGGGTTGGAAATTATCAAATAACTTTTCCCGCTCTGGGTGGAGCGGGAAAAGTTGAAATAGCGTGTCAGACTTTTACTGACTAAAACCCACCCGTGTTCCTTCATTTGCCTGTGTGCCAGGGCCATGATATCCCTTTCGGACAAACTCGCAACCCTGGCAGGCATTGGCCCTAATGGACCCCGTCAATTCGTGCTGACGTCTCTTTGAGGCGCGCGTGGAACACAACGCGCCGTCGACCCGGGCCTGGTCCTTATCGGACGGCGAGCTACTCATCGCTCACCGTCCGCAGGCCCGCGCCTAAGGTGGCCGGAAATCGGCTTGCGACTCCCGACGCCCAGGGCGTCTCCTGCGGCGAGTAGGGGCGCGAGGGCGCGAACCTTGCCTCTCCCTCACGCGTTCCACCTCCTCCTTCGCGAGCATTACTGCTTCGCAGAAGGAGGTGACGGCCTCCCATGCACTCTCGCTCCGAACCAGGGCCGGACGCGAGAGATCGCCGCCGCCGATCGTCTCCGTGAGGACACGGCGGTGCTCCGCCCAAGCAGGGCAGACCTCCACCGTATGCTCCACCGTGTCCCCCGGGCGATCCACACAGTGGTGACACCCGGGCGTTTCCTCTCGCTTTGTCCTGAACTCCTGTTCAGGACAAAGCGAGAGGGAACGCCCGGGTGTCACCGGGCACGGATGTTTCGGGAGGTTCCTACCTCCCGAAACATCCGTGTCCGGTGAGGACCTGCGTCAGGCGGAAGGTGAGGACGCCGTGGCGCCTCTCTAGCCACTCCTCAAAGAGGGGACTCAAAGGGAGACGCCACGATTGTGGCGTGCTCAGCGTTGGGTTGCGACAATCGCACTCTCCATGCCGCCACGAGATCCCGCCGGAGCTCTGTCCGCTGTGCCGTGATTTCTCGCGGCAACGGAGTTTCGCCCCGGCGTTTCGCCTCCTCGCGCCACTCTCAGATGTGCGCGAGGACTTTTGCCTCCAGATCCCATGGCGGTAGTCCGGCAAGGGGGCTCGCCGCCTCACGGGAGACCGATATTACGAATACTTACAACTACATACAAACCCTTTCGTAAGGACGTGGCTACACACATTGAAACAGTAATTTGGAGGGTCGAGCCATGTTATCGTAGTTTATCTCTAGATATATTTAAATGTCTTTGTAATAATGTAATATTACAGTTTCAGATAAACAAGTGAATCCGCCACCCAGAAGCGTGAATGTCGCCCTAGAAACATCATTCCTCTTCGATCCCAAAGACCTTAACGACAATAAATCATTTGTCAACCACATTCGACGATTTCTCGACAAACTATACACGATCCTCGAACCCCAAACGGAAGAAAAAGAATTTAGAACGAAGACCGAACTGCGAATGCCAGAAGAAAAAAGATTAGGGGAATTCATTGAGGTTAAAGATTTATTGACCTGTATTATGTGTTAATTTATTGTTTAGTTTTATTTCATAAACATTAAAATTCTTATATTCAATAACTTGTACAACTAACTATATAAACTAGGTACTAAATGACTAACAAACTAATTCTACAAATAATTACAAAATAAAAGGACTAGGGCCGCTTGTCCACCACCTCGTCCATCGGACGTCATAGAGAGAAGAGATTATTCGAACCGAACGTAACGTCCCGGTGACGGCGATCGTTTGTCCGCCGCGACTGAACTCGGCGGTTCAGTATGTTACGAATATCATAGACAAAACAAAAGCCGGGCGAAAGGTCCGACGGCAGTGTGGAGATAAGATCAAACGTGTAAGTATTGTATTGCCTGCATATCGGCCCGTTACAATCTTGGGCCGATTTCTAGCGCCGAAATACTCGAAAATTCGGATGCGGGGATCCCGGCGCTCTCGGGTGACGGCTCGGCTGTGCGGTGGACACGCGGCCATAGTAAATGTATATCGCTACTTCGGTGCTGTCATCTCGTTCTCGTTGACGGTGGCGGTGGAGAAATGCCGTCGAAGTAGGTATTCGTCCGCATTGCTGTCATCCGGAAACGTGCCCAGAAGACTGGCAGCATTGCCACGTTGAATGGCAATGCTAATTCTTTGGCTAAAGAACGAGCCAGCCTTCTGCATGGTCACGTGAAGTGTCGACCAATCAGACTGCCTCGTTGGTCTAGTGATCCCGAGCGCTACTGCTGAGCTTTATTCTGGATTCGATTTCCAGATCAGGCAGTGTTATTGGGTTTTCCCATCAGGAATTTCTCAGTAGCAGACCGGAGTTTGGATTTATTTATTGCTTAATTGCTTTTAGGTAACTCTTCCTATGCTGCACCGCCGCGGTTGACGGTGTCTGAGCTACAGCGAGAGCCTCTCTCATAATGCCACAGCATAATGCTAAGCGATAGCCGTTTTGCGTGAACGGGCCGTATATTTCCCCTAACTTGTTCGTATTGTGTCTGTGTGCTTTTTTAATGCGTCACATTTGGTGTAAATAGATGTATTTTTGTTCTCTCTCTAGATTATGAAGAGTATTGGACAAAACTTCATGAACATGACGGGTACAAAAATAAAACAAGCACTCGACACTATTCATGTTGAAGTTACGAACATAACTGAGAAGCAGCAGCCGATGCTCTCACAGGTACTATGATCTTGACGGGTCGGAGGTTCAATAAATTATGCAAACAGCGACTCGTTCTTCGTAAAGTTTATTGGGTTACTTTGATTACAAACCACACGAATCACAACACGGGTGAAACATTAGTCCCGAAAAATAAAGTATTAATCCAAATGACATAGTAATTGGCGGGAAAAAGTTGTGTCTGATATGTGACATCTAAGTTTTTAACAAGCATAAATCTCTAGACCAGTGGTTGCCAAAGTTGACTGGACCGCGAGTCACCTAACAAAATGTTCAAATTCGGCACTCACCTCTTGGTTTTCATGAAGGAAAAAGGGGCATAACTATATGAATGAAGGACTGTTCAAACAAGAAAAAAAAACATTCAGTTCTCCAGTGTTAATATTTTAATACAAGGAGTGCTATTTTTTTATTGAGAAGGATGCATTTGTTTCCTGTTTTTTTATCATTAGAAATTGGTATTTGTTTAACAGTAACTAAAACTGATGTTAATAGTTTTAGTTACTGTTAAACAAATACCAATTTTATTCCAGTATAAATTGAGATGATTTCAAAATGACTAGCGGTATTGCCAAAAACTAAAAAAAAAGTCTGTCATGTCTGGAAACTAAATTGCAAATACACCATAGTGTGTTTTTTTTCTAAATCTTGGTGATTGGTTATTGATTTTGTCTAATTCTGGTATTTGAGACTGCAATCGTGATGACCCAGTTGTTAACGCCTCGCCATTCATGCACGAGGTCCTGGCTGCAAGTACCAATGTGACTTTTTCAATTCATAATATGTACAGCAGACGCCAGCAGGTCAAGCTACCCGAAACTGTCAAAATTTCCCAATCAAACTTGAACTTTATGCTGTAGGGATAAAGTTGAAAATCTAGTAGAAATTTGACAGATTGTAGTAGCTTGATGTGCCGGCGTCTGTACCTTCTGAGTTTATCTTGGACATTACTGACATTTTTGAAGGAAAAATATCGTGTAGAAACCTGGATTTATAGTTAATATAAGTCCGGAATCGCCTACCCATCTTGAGAAAGCGTGGTGATCAATGCTCGTGCCTTTTGTATGAGAACAGGCCTTTTCCCAGCAGTAGGGTAATACTCGTAATAGGCTGGTGTTAAAATTATTTCCTTTATTTAATTTTATACTTATAAATTATTTTTTTAATATTACAATATAAAAAAAAACAAAAAAATAGTTATAGCCCACCGGCTGTCAGGGCTAAAGAGAGAGAAATCTCCTTTTTTTTTTGGATGGCAAAATATCAAATAACTTCTCCCGCTCTGGGCGGAGCTAGGGCGTGTCAGACCCCACAAAACCCACCTGTATTCCTTCAGTTGCCTGTGTGCCAGGGCCACGATATCCCTTTCAGACAAACTCGCAACCCTGGCAGGTTCACAACCCTGGCTCACTCACAACCCTGGCAGGCCCGCAACCCTGGTAGACTCGCAACCCTGGCTCACTCGCCCTGGCAGGAAAGTAACCTCCTAACGATGCGATTTATTGTTATTATTATAAAATTACAGCTACTGCCGAATAGAACTCAAAATATCATCAAAGATTTGATAAGCACTTGGATGCATAGTAACCCGGAGGATATAAAAATATTCATTAACTCAACCGTACAAGACAACAAACCGCTGTTGAAAACATTCGCGAGAAGAGTGAACAGCTATTACAACGCTGACGACGTTAAGAAATTAAACAAAATACTAATAAAATTCAAAAGATATATCGACAATAATAAGGACACAACTAAAATCGTTAAAAAGTTAATACACAACACGATTTTTAAGAAATACGACAACTTAAACGAATCTGCTAAGGCGGCTGTAATGGGTGATTTGAAGATGCTATCGGAATTCTTAATAGCGAAAAATAGTTTAACGGGATTTGAGACTCGAAGGAATTCGCCGAGTCACGAAGTCGATAAAGCTCATAAAGCTGAATTTCCTGATTACATTACATACACGGCCTTAAGAAGATCCATAGACGAGAAAATCGGGAATGCCAGAGAGAAAAAAAAGAATAAAAAGAAGGCCAATAATGAAGTTGTCGTTGGTAACATGGAATTATTTGTCGAGAGTCCCCAGAGTTAATAAATAACTATATCATAATTATTTTTGTTTATTTTTAAGCACTCGCACAGACGAGTTATTTTGTAACAACATTCCTCTCGCTTTCTGTGGGAGTGATTTCGCGAAAAGGGACGGAAATGTGTAACAGGAAGTGACAGCTTCAGCATGGAATAAGTAAGTGCTTTTTAATAGCATGTAGTTATACTATGATTACATGGCACGCCCCTCCAAATTACTGTGTCAATGTGTGTAGTCACATCCTTACGAAAGAGTTTGTATTAGTTGTAAGTACTCGTATAGTTACCGGCACGTAACTTGGCAAAGTTTTGCCGTAGTGCGGGTGAGTTCACGCATGTATAATTAGTGCAACGAAAAAATTATTTCTTTTGTTGCTTGTCATTGTTCTATGGCTATGGTCAGAATTTATTTTTAAACGTGTCTGTTTAGAAGATAGTTAAAGAAAGGAGAGAAACATCTAACGATTCTTGCCAAGTTACGTGCCGGTGACTATAATATCTCACTTATTACCAGATTTGTTGGTCAACTAATCATAACTAGCCGATCGCGCAAGACAACGCACGTGTCGTTTTCATTGAGCACGTCAGTGCAGCGCCATACTAATAATAATGAGCGATTAATGACGCCACTAGTCGAGCAACAAATCCGTGAATTGTTTTTGTTTGACGGCCGTCTCATTACGCACACACGCGTACAAATACTTTCAAACGTTTTGAATTTTGGGGTGAGGAGAGTTATAATCTCTAATTAGTGTAGGTACTCATGGAATTAGTAAGTACTATATAGATTGTAAGTAGAGGTGGTCATTTCTGTCGCTGCTCAGTTGCTTATTACCAAGGTGAGATGTCAGGTGCTTACACATCTTATGCGACTACTGTACTCGCTCATTTTTTTTATTGCGCACTGTGTGTTCAACGCAGTGCTTAGCGCAGATTTCTGAAAATGTACCTAACAGTCTCAGACCAAATAAAAAAGAAAGACCGAGCGCGGCGCTCTCAGAGTGAAGCAGGGTAACGGAAGCCAAATTTGAAATACGAAGCCAACCGTGTTCCAGAGCGACGCGCGACACCGAACGCGCTAGACATCATTACCTTGAAAACGAGGCTTCACTTATTTGAACGCTATTGTTGGCGTACGCTCCGTCTACCTTTTTTATTTGGTCTGAGTTAACAGTGTGGTTTTTTGACGCGCTGGTATGCACATTGTTAGATTTTCAATACTCGGCTCAGTGCAGATTTGAAGGTCGAGTGCACGATAAAAAATAACGAGCGAGCCTTACAGTAGTCGCGTATGATGTGTAACATCTGAAATCTCACCTTGGTAATAAGCAACTGAGCAGCGACAGAAATTAACCTCATAATTTAAAAAAGCTAAATATCGAAATATTTATTCGAATAATTATTCATTACAAGTGGTCGCCCACTGGTTGAAATTCGACCCCCTCTACTTGTAAATGTAATCTACTTACTAATGCCATGCTATTATAAAGTACATACTAATTCCATGCTATTAAAAGTACTTAATTCCTATTACACACTTCAGTCTCTTTTCACGAAATCACTCCTCAGAATAACGAAAAGAAGCACTCCCACATAAAGCACTCACACCTTAGGGCAGCCACAGGAAAGTCCGGTTAAGTAGTCACGGCCTCTCAAGGCCAACTACGAGAGCCATACAAATTAAAAAAAAAAATGGTTTTATATGGGTCATGGTCTATGGCTGTTGATATGGTCACCCTCCCCGTTGGATATCTGCAATATCCTCAGGCAATATCAGAGACATCCCTGCAGTGTTGCTATCAGAGACAAAGGTAAAAATATCTCATGGCCACGTACCTACACCGCATTGAGGTAGGAAAACTATGGAGATGACATAATTATTCTACTATAGAAAGAATGTTTATGCAAATACCTATCTATATTTTGTTTCTTTTAAATTAATCAAGAGCTGCATAAGAAAAGAGAGACATCTAAACTGCATTTGAACTAAGATTAGACATATAAATAAACTTTTTTTACAGTCCGTTCAACCGATTTTGAATTCTATTGCGTTGTCCGCATGACAAATGGCAGCTGTAATAAACAGTTGGTAATGTAACCACGTTTTTGCTTTTAACGCCATCCTTATGCCTACGGAATAGAAGTCAAAATCGGATGAACGGACTGTAAAAAAGTTTATTTAAAGGAGACGTTCACGAAATGTATGGGGCTTGGTACAAAAATAATTGAAAATTTAAACAGCCTTCTGACCTATATAGGCTGAAAGAGGGTAATTATTTTGACGTCTTTGGGCATTTAATTTTTTTTTACAGCCGCCCGTTTTTTTTTAATACAAGTGTTGAAAAATAAAATGTTCTACAAGCATTATTTATATTTTAGGGATGGCAGCCCTGTGGCAAATGACGTGACAATGACGTCAGTCAGCAGGTCTCGGCTTGACATTTACAGCGGATATTTAGTCCGAGTTTACAGCTTTGACTTTTTTCGATACGTTTTGTTATTGCATTGTCATGATAATCAATATTTTTTGTCTTAATTTCATGGAGCTGCAGCTAAAATTATAATAAAATCCCAAAGTATTTAATAGAAACATAAATATCAGCCACATAAAATATTTATATTGCATAGAAATGAATAAATAAAGACTATGTGCGTTTTGTTTGTATTGAAACATTTTTCACTTTTTCACAAAAATGGGCGCCTGAAAAAATCAGATTTAACTATAATCGAGTAGCATAATAAATAAGCTTTCTAATAAGCTGCATCACATTAGCGTTTAAAAATCGTCTGAATATTATACCAATTTTGACCTCTCCTTTCTAATCTTATTTCAAATGGAGCATAAATGTTTATCAATGACTAAATTTTATCGATTCCCGCGTTGTGCAGTGTTATTGGGTTGTCTATCTGGAATTTCTCAGTAGCAGCCGGAGTCTGGATTTATGCCCGGTTGATGGCAATAGGCACGCCCCCTATTACATGGGACTTAAACATAACTGGCGAAATGTGGGTGTACTATAGGTAGGTACACCTTTGCCTAACCCTTCGGGAATTCAGGCGTGAGGTCATGTTATTTGCAAAATATACTAAAGATACTAAAATGAAACACGTAAGTTTTTCTTTTCAATATGATTATATAATTGCACAATACAAAAAGTAATTAATACAGATAATAGTATAATTTAGTTTAAAATATTATAATCTTATTTAAGCTTCTTGAATAATACATATCGATGGCTTAACCTGCAAACCGGCTAACTCCACTTTTGACCCAAAATCATGTTTTGATGTCATCGAGTACGCGGAGTTGCCACTTACGGTATGCAAAATGAAACAACTCCCTAGCTTTCAAAATTACCGAAAAAATCGCGTGCACGTAAATTGGGCAACTCCCAACACTGACATAGCAACACGTCAAAGTGGCTAACTCCGGTGCCAGCCGCCATTTTGTACTGGACGGCGTGCAAGAAAGAACAGGTTTTCGTGGCTTGAGTTTATATTTTTGTCAATGTGCGTAAATAACAGATAGTTTAACCTGAAAACAATACATGGAATTGGTGGTAAGTGACTTTATTTAAATAAGGTATAATTATTGTGAATACTCAAAAAGAAAACCATAAATAACCTACAAAAGTGCGATGATGGAGTTGGCCATTTTTGTTGTGACAATTTGTTCTTGATTTGGGAGTTACCAGTTTTGTGTTTTTAGGTAAATTAATGTTAAAAATATTTAATGGGATTGTTACTTATATTGTAGACAAAGAAAATGTCGAGGGCGAAAAAAATGGTTGAAGCTGCTTGCAACCGAAGTCGTCAAAATGATATAATATTTTTCACAAAGGAATCGATTGAAAATATGCCTGTTATACTGGCTGCTGATTCGTCATTATCTGAAGCTGTTCCAGAAGTAATTATGCGAATTGTCCCATTAGTTGATGATGCGGCAACATCTGATGCTGTTACAGAAGTGGTCATGGAAATTCCTCCACTAGCTGATGGGGCTTTAACATCTGATGCTCTTACAGAGGGGATCACGGAAATAGAACCAATAGCCGAAGGTTCATCTCTGAATTCCGGCCTGTTAACATTGGTTACTGAAGCATCCATGGAATCATCCGGACCAGCTACAAATTCACAGGTTACACCACGTCATGATAACAATGCTGCCTTGATTGACAACTATATAAGCGATGATAGTGACTACAATAATGAACAACTTGTACCCTATTCTGAGCACTCGGATTCTAATAGTGAAGAACAACCAATGAGAGTTAAGAGAAGAAAAAGGTGTCAGGTTAACAAAGCAACATGGAATGAATACAAAAACAAACTTAATCGGGAAAAGGGGAGGCAGTATATTGGACGAAAAAAAGTTGACGGGAAATGGGAAAAAACACTAAAGAATAAGCGAGTGCTTAAACCTCGATGCAAATGTAAGACAAATGACAAAAGTGCTTTAAAATGCTGTGAAATTACAGAAGATGATAGAAAAGTAATATATGAAAAGTTTTGGGGGATGACTTGGGGAGAAAAGAAGGTTTTCGTAAATAGTCTTGTACAAGAGATGCCTACAAAACGCCCAAGAGATAGAAAAGACCCATCTATTACAAAGAGAAAAAGCTCAATGATTTATAACTTGCATTTGAATGACGAACGTCGTGTGAGGGTCTGCAAAACAATGTTTTAAAACACTTTGTGTATCACCAAAATGACCATCTGGAACTGGAAAAAAGGTAAAGAAAATACCTCTCACAATGAAAACCAAAATGTATCTGCCAGAAAAAATCCCCACGAAGCAGAGGTAGAATCACTTAAAGAGTTTTTGAACAATATACCAAAAATGGAATCCCACTATTGCCGCAAATCTACATCAAAGCTTTATTTGTTACCAGAATGGACATCAAAAAGAGCCCTATACGAATTCTACAAAAAAGACTGGTGTGCATCGCGGAATAATAAACCTCTCTCTATAGCAAAATTCAGCAACACTTTAGAAATTGAAAACATATCACTGTTTAAGCCGAAAAAAGATGAGTGCGAAAAATGTCTATCCCATAAACTCGGAAATATACCTGATACAGAACATAAGGAGCACATAGAAAGAAAAAATGAAGCCCGAATCGAAAAAGAAAACGATAAAAATTCAGAAGAACTCGTATTTACGATGGATACACAAGCTGTGTTATTAGCACCTAAATCTAATGTTTCATCTCTATATTATAAAACTAAGCTATGCACACACAATTTCTGTTTATTCAATTTGAGAAACAAAGATGGATTTTGCTATCTATGGAACGAGACTGAAGGTCTGACAACTATGCAACCATAATAGTCAAGTTTATTACAAATAATCTTCTGCCGAGCATTCACAGAGAACCTGAAAAGGATATTAAAACTATATTGTACAGTGATGGATGTACAGCACAAAATAGGAACGTGGTATTGGCAAACGCTTTACTGAATGTGGCAACATTAAACAATATTATAATTGAGCAAAAGTATTTGGAGGTTGGCCATACCCAGATGGAGGCTGACTCTATGCATGCCGCCATAGAGAGGAAGCTGAAAAATAAAGTTATTCATGTACCAGCTGAATATGTAGGAGTTTGTCTTGGAGCACGCATACACCCTAAGCCCTACAACGTGTCTTATTTAACGCACGATTTTTTTAAATCCTTTGGAAGTCTACAATATTATAAATCTATAAGACCAGGAAAAGCGACAGGAGACGCTAAGGTACCTTTGATTTTATTTATATTTGATCTTATTATTTTATTCATTTTTATAACTCTTTTTGTTCAGGTTTCAGTAGAAGTGTAAAAAACACATTTTACTGTGTAATTCATTGATTAGGTATAATTATTATTGTTTGTGTTCAGGTCACAGACATTCGTGCGCTGCAATATAAAAAAGGGAACATAAACTTTAAGCTAAGATTTAAAGATGAGTGGCAGTTACTACCACAACGATGCGATAGAAATATCACACCCTCGGCGATTGAAAGCTTACCGAATCTTCATAAAAATCGGCTACAAATTAAAAAACGTAAGTTCAAAGACCTCCAGGAATTAAAATCTACCCTACCGGTGGACTACAGGGACTTCTACGACAACATACCACATGAATGAAGACTTACTTTTTTTTTTCTTGTAACATTATAAGACGTAATAAAACATATTAAGTGATAAAAATATAGTTTTTTTTTCTCTTATTACCCAATACTAATCTAAAAAACTCTATATAAATCTAAATATAGGAGTCACAGAAAAGTGGACAACTCCCGTATTTTTATTATTTTTTAATTTACAAATAGGCCAACTCCAAAAATCTATTTTAAAGGTATGTGATCAATATATTTTTTCATAATGTTCAGTTAATTCCGTATGCAAAATAAAAAAGCACCAAATAGTATTTTGGAATATGGATATTGTAAATATTTAATTTTTTATTCAGTTTTTTTTGCCTCCCTCTAAAATTGCATAAAACGGAGTTGGCCGATTTGCAGATTAAGCCATCGATATTACAGTTATCCAAAGTAGTTCATACTAGATAAAATAAAAATTCTATGTAATATATAATAACTTTTACTATGGGTACCAACCGGAAATCGCGAAAAAAATAAATCAGCTGTTTCCTACATTTTGACGAGTTATGAGAACATAAATGTAGGGAACGGCAGATTTATTTTTCGTGATTTCAGGTTTTGTCCCATAGTAAAAGTTGTTCATAATGATGAGTACAAAGACCCCCTTTTTTGTTGTGGGTAATTATCAAATAACTTCTCCCCCTCTGGGCGGGCGGGGCGTGTCAGACTTTTACTGACTAAAACCCACCCGTGTTCCTTCAGTTGCCTTCAGTGGCCAGGGCCACGATATCCTTTCCAGACAAATTCGCAACCCTGGCAGGCATTGGCTCTAACGGACCCCGTCAGTTGGTGCTGACATCTCTTTGAGGCGCGCGTGGAACTCAACGAACCGTCGACCCAGGCCTGGGGGTCTACTCTCTAAGTCCGTCAACGAAGATACGGGCCCGTCCGAAAGTAGTTGATCCGTCAAAACTAGTGACAAATTCAATTTTTGTAACTGGTAAATACACATCGGGATTAGGGAACACTATCAAATCATGTTGTCATTCATTTTTAATTCGGGCTCTGAACTAATCTTATATCCGTAAGTGATACGGAGTAGGAAACGCCCAAAACTTCGGCCGAAACTACGGATTTCGTGAATAGGGAGTAGACGCCCTGGCCCTTATCGGACGGCGAGCCACCCATCGCTCACCGTCCGCAAGCCCGCGCCTACGGTGGCCGGGAATCGGCCTGCGACTCCCGACGCCTGACGCGTCTCCTGCGGCGACTAGGGGCGTGAGGGCGCGAATTTTGCATCTCCCTCACGCGTGCTGCCTCCTCCTTCGCGAGCATTACTGCTTCGCAGAAAGAGGTAACGGCCTCCCATGCATCTCTCGAAGTTAGATTTCTTCCATTGAATGACTTTTTCATGGAATCATGAAATTGATCAAGATACAACCTGACACTGACCATCAAATTTCTTACCATCCATCTTGAGAGGTTTCCAGGATTTTCACACCTTGTATATATGCAAAATTAATTCAGCGGCCACCATTAACATAAGAGCGACACATCTAGCGAAATTTGGATGTACTACACACATTCATACGCCGAACACTTTTTCTGCAGTATAGTGTATCATGGGCACCGGCCTATATGGGTCAATGGGTTGAACATGGTCTAATATGGGCACGTCTGGAAGTTTCTCTTCCTTCTTCTTACACATATAGCGTTTGGATTTGATGTTGAGATGAACCTGAAAATAATAGAAATTTATCAAAATAATCCTGGACTCGATTCTCACTTCGGGAAAAGTGTTAAAAGCTGGCCATTTCCCAACTATGTTGTGGTCAGCTTCCAGGTTAACCGGATGCAGCTGAATACCAGTATTTTTCATGGAGCGACAAAATAATAATAAGTAATCACAGAATGCAAAATCAATGTCATAAAAATAAAATAATTAATTATTACAATTAAAATAGCAACCAGTTTGATTTTGTGTAGACAGTTACTGGGTACCACGATATCTCTTGGTAATACTGAATGTCAGACTTTTGGGCTTCTGACTACCCATAATTACTGTCAAAGATCTACGAATGACAGCCGGACTAACGGCGTCTGAGGCGCGGAAGGGTCTTGATATGTACTGAATGTTCGCCCATCCACGGACCGACCTCGTTACTGCGGTAAGCGTTGCTTAACTTTCATCGCTCAATCCATGTGGCTGTTATTACTTAGCCACGAGCCTTTTGGAGGCAGCTACTACTAATATTAAGACAAGGTGACTACCTGGTCTTAATATAAAAACAAAAGAGGCCTAGGGTGGGAGCCAGACCAAGAGAGATATATTAAGAGCAGGCAGTCTTAATCAAATTTCCACGCAAGCTCCGCCCCGTACTCCCCGCCACTCCGTTATGTGCTAAACGCTAACACGTCAGTAATAAAGTTGAATATCGCGTGCGCTCTTTGATCGTGTTCAAGCACGAAACTAAATAGCGTAAGTCTCAATTCTTATTTCGTTAAAACTAAAGTAATAATAAAATTGATCTAGAGAAAAAATATATTGTGTGGGGATAATAAACTATATTTTCTTGATTTGAATATTTATTTTAGACATAAAAGCCGAACAATGTTGTTTGTTTTTATAATTATCCTTAAAAAACACATGATTTTCAAAAAAAAAAAGATCGAGCGAATTTATTACAATTACGTAACTGTCTTCAACATGGAAAGAAAAAGATCCAATAAAATCATATACAAAAAGTTTCATTTTGATTGTATGGATGACTGTTTCAGAATATTCATGCAAATTAACATTAAAAATAGGGAGCCTCCTCTTAAATCTAAACCAATAAATACAATTGAAGTGACTGTTTGTAATGTCAAAATAACAACTTTTTACTAAATGCATATGAAATTATATACGGTACATAGAACAACAAGTAATTTTAAACCATTTTGTCTGTCTGTTTGTTCCGGCTAATCTCCGAAACAGCTGGATCAATTTTGACGGGACTTTCACTGGCAGGCAGCTGATGTTATAAGGAGTAACTTTTATTTTACCGACTTTGCCCTAACAGTGGGTCGGTTCGGTGGGGCAAAGTAGTATGATTCACATTCATCACATTTAGATCGTGATTTCCGGTCTTTTCACCTTGGACATAACGAAAGTCTCCCAGATTTAGAGCCGGAAGGGGTACTTTTACTTTAGAAAAAGCCACACGGGCGAAGCCGCGGGCAGCAGCTTGCGCGTGAGTTATATTAATAAATATGTTATATTCACCTGTCTGTTATGTTTATATAAGTTTGATTGCTGTGAGAACGTGGTCGGGCAGTATTCACATATAAATGGTCTTTCTCCAGTGTGCGAACGAATGTGAGATTCTAACTGGACTTTTGTCTGTAACATAAGAAAAGCTTTTATTTAAACTTCATGCAGCTATATTAGACAGGATCAAATTAAATTAGCTAGCGAAACTCCGCAGACCACAGTCATCTAAACACGATAAAATAATTTAAAAAAAAAAATGTAGGCTCTAATAATCCTTCCATATCCCAAGGGCACGGCTTTCCTACCATTATCGTGCCCCCCGGTCTACTCTTTGATATACAACGGTCTCTGTAGTCTCATGAAACATGAGGCTTCAGGGGCTAGGGTGAATCTTTGGGTTCATTCGAGCAATCGAGTCTGGTACAACCAGGCTGGTGCATTTTATTAATTCAGTCATTGATGACTTTTTTTGGGGGTCAACGACCGCTTGTTGCTTTTTTTTGTTTTATGTTATCGAGTTTAGATATTAAAACCCATCTCGTCTGTGAAGATTACACAAAAAAAAATCGGTTGTCTGTAAAGTCGGTTTACTGACGATAGTTGAACGTGACAACGTAATAAGCCTTAAATGGAACGCCTCAGAGCGAGGTAACGCCGCATGAGTCATGTTTTTTCGTGCGTGCAGTCGGCTCCATCGAATTATAAGACGTTGTCACGTCAAAAACTAATATTTCAAGTACAGTAGGTACCTGCGGTTGATGGCCCCAAAAATAAAAAATAAACAAATTGTTTTTTTTTTTGTTTTCCATGTTTAGATAAATGGAACGCCTCAGAGCGAGATAACGCCGCATGAGTCATGTTTTTTCGTGCGTGCAGCCGGCTCCATCGAAATATAAGACGTTGTCACGTCAAAAACTAATATTTCAAGTACACCTGCGGTTGATGGCCTCAAAAAAAAAAAACTTTTTTTTTTTTCCATGTTTAGATTTTTTTTTTATTTATTTATTTCTAAAACACTTAGCCTATTTTACAATTTTTTTTTATAGCCGCACAACGAAAACCTCACAGGGTTTATCTGTGTGCCGGCGAGCCGTTCATTTTATGTTTAACATGTTATTTTTAAATGTTAATTACTACAGTGATATATTATTTTATAATGATGATAATAAGTTAAACATACTCTATTACATACATACATTAGGAGTAATTTTGTGTAAGGAAACGCTTTGATTTGTACTTATAACTTTTCGAACTCGTTTTGTATAACGTTTGCAAGTCGTCTGGAAGTTTATTAAGAAAAAAAGGTACTAAATAATCAACAACCCTCATCCCGTACACATTATTAAATTTAGGTAGGATGTATTTATTTTTAAGTGGTATCATTCTCAAAAAGTCAGGTCTTGTTTTTTCGATTATCAGCTCAGGTCTATTGACTTCCGCAAGAGTAAAAAAATTTACTTTATTGAAAACATTCATAACATTACAGTGTTTAAAGAGATCGTCGTCACTGTTTTTGAATTTCTTGTTTAAATGTTTTGGCGTAATTACTTTTAATATTCTTAGTTGTAGCTTATAAATGTCTGTCAGGTATGTATGATAAGTTCTCCCATAGCTGCTGAGTCCGTAGTTGATAACCGAGTCGGCTAGGGCCATATATAACATTCTAAGCGTTTTGTAAGGCAGTTTATATTTAAGTATACTAAACTTACCTAGAATAGACCTCAGTTTATTGCAAACGTAATCTATGTGCGGTCGCCAACAGAATCGGCTATCCACCATTAGACCGATATACATATGTTTATCAACTACTTGTAATGTCGGGCACATGCATGTCTTTGGCGAGCTATGTAGGCAAGTGTGTTCGTGAGCTATGACTGTAGGTATAGTGGAGCATTTATTATGTGATGAATGTATGTGAACAATTTTTGTTTTTGTTGAGTTTATTACCAATCCTACGTCATGAGCCCGTTTACACATTTGGTCGAAGTTACGTTGTAGGGATTCCTCAGCGTCATGTATGTTTTTATTAGCGACCAATATACACGTGTCGTCGGCGAATTGGTATACAGAACCTGAATTTATAGCATTACTCATATCATTAACGTAAACTAAGTACTCTGTCGGACCTATAATTGAGCCCTGGGCCGTTCCTTGCGTAGATGGAAGCTTAGTACTATACTCATTTTGTATTTTAACCATGTTGTATCTGTTGGTGTGATAGTTTTTTAATAGTCCTAATAGTGGCCCTTGTATTCCATTATGTGACAACTTGTCAAAAAGTGTATTACATCGGAGCATATCGAATGCTTTGCTAAAATCTATAAAAAGTGTCAAGACATGTTTTTTAACATTTAACTGTTTATTGACTTCATCGGTAAATTCTCGCAATAATTGAGTCGAACTCTTATTTTTCTGAAATCCATATTGTTTATTGTTGATTATTCCGTGTGTTTGCAAGAAGTTATTTATCTCATTGCCAATGTAACGTTCTAAGATCTTATCTATACAAGACAATATAGTGATAGGACGATAATGATTGACGTCATCACGTGAGCCCTTTTTGTGTATTGGACGTATCACCCCTATCTTTAAAAGGTCGGGATATGTACTAGTCTCCAAGCAGCAATTTATTAAATGTGTAATAACTGGGATTAATTTAGCTGAAGTATACTTAACATCTTTAGCACGTATCCCGTCATAACCCGGGGTTTTCCTATCGTTCATTTTCTTGATGATTCGCTCAACCGAATCTTCTCGTGCAGGTTTCACTCTCATCGACCTATCAGGAATTATTTCGTACGTAAATTTGTCTAAAAGAGGCACATCGCAAGAGCTGCCCAGGTTCATGACATTAGAATTAAATTCAGTCATGAAAGTGTTGGCCAATGCTGATGGATTCATTCGAAAAGTTATAAGTAAAACGTGTTCAATAGATTGCATAATTCTTCCAGTTAAACTGTTCACTATGCTCCAAATCTTTTTGCTATTTTTGAAATTTTGAGAAACTTCCATCATTATTTGTTTATTCCTAATGTAGTTTGTGTATTTGTTTGTTTTATTTCTATATTTATTGTATAACAATCTTTTTTGTGGGTTCGTTTCATCCTTAAGCCAAATATTAAATAATAAATCTCGCTTCCTACACATCTTTTTAAGTTTTTCATTGGCCCAGGGACACGTATTACGTTTACTGAAATTGATTTTACTAATTGTGTATTTACATTTATTGTATACATTATTAAAGCTAGTATGTATGTACTTAACTATTTCATTTGGGCACTCGTATTGAAGGGGTATACTCCAATCGATGTTATTTAGTTCACTGTGCACTCGGCGATTATCTATTTTCGTTATTAACTGACTAGGAGAGTATGAGTCATTCTTGTTTAGCGCGCTCATTATCGCACAACCGGTTATGCAGTGGTCGGCCGGTGAAGTGTTTACGACAGATGTATAGATGTTATACGCACTAGCATTGCGAATAAAGACGTGATCTATACATGACTTAGAAATTCCGTCACCGTATTTTTCAATGCGTGTATAAGAATTAACGCCATTAGCAAATCCCAGGGTGCACAGCGAGTATAAATATTGTTTTACCACGGGGTTACTTACTTTTAGATCTATATTCATATCTCCCATTATTACATAATCCTGTTTTATAGGATATTTTGCTATTAAGGACGACAATTCCTTTATAAATCGAAGTTTGGATGTGTCGGGCGGTCTGTACACGGCACATAATCCGAATTTTAGACTATTTATACTTAGCTCGCCGGCCACACATTCAAACTCCTGTGTACACAAGTTACTATATCTCATAAAAGATGCAGACTTATGAATATACAATGTCACACCCCCACCTCTTTTATTAGTTCTTAATTCTGAATATAAGCTGTAGTCAGAGAGTTCAAACATTTGTACCAATTCATTTTTAATGTTAACTTCAGTTAATAATAGAATGTGAATTGTGTTTTTACTATTTAACACTATGTACTCAATTTGAGCAAAGTTTTTCTTGATGGATCGTATGTTTACATGCAGAAAATACAAACAATTTTCAGGCACCGGTATGTTGGAAGTAAAATCATCCCATGTTTGACAATTGATTTCGACTATATTATGTTCTGTTGTATCCAGCATGAGAAATGTTATGTTTATGTAATTATAATGACATTAATATAAGCTTACTTACCTATTGTCTACTATGCGATGATTTTACCTTTTCGATATCGGCGATTGAGCGGATGGTGGTAATTTTTTTCTCTTGGACACTTTTACGCACTAATATATTTCCATGTTTACACCATATAAAGTTAAACAATCCTTTGAGTTCCTCTTTTGTTTTCCATAACAAGTAGGCTGTCGACGGTGTCAGACACTCCCGGAGGTAAACTTTATCAGCACCGTCGTGTCCTATGCTAGCGGCAGATATCGTCGTGTTTTTGGCAGCATCTATCCATAAATCCCGGTTTCCCTCTCGAAGTATCACAGTGATCGGAGTGTGGTCTTTGTTTCTCGCCACTTTTGAAGGGTTTCTCGGTTTTCTATAGGCTTTTACGATGTCATCCGGGTTTTGCGTTATGGTTACGGCAACTTTCTTGGCAATTTCTTCAGGATTGTCTTTCTCAGATGGGTTGATGCCACATATTTCAAGTTGGTTGCATAATTGAGCTTGCTCCATTTGATTTAATTTGTTTTCCAGAACTTCATATTTGATGTTTGTGTTTTTAGTATGATTTTGTAAATCCGTGCAACGGTTTTCCAATTCCTTCATTGACTTCTCATATTTTTGGATCTTGGTGTCATACTCATCGATTTTATCAGAGTAGAATTGCAGGGTACGTTGTAGCTCTTCTTTAATAACTTGCCTCACTTCCCTGCGCAGGTCTCGCAGTATTTGTTGCATCATGTTGTCAGCATGGGCATGGGCACCAGTCTGGGGGGTAGCAGACTCTGTATCTGTATTTTCGTCTCCGTCGATATCGGGAATTATACATGATAGTCTTTTAGGCTTACTACCCCCGGTGCAAGATTTGCATTTCCAGTCCACTGAATCTGTATCGTGCAATACACTAAGTTGGTCGGGTGTTATTGACGCACAGGAAGCATGAAGCCACTTATTACATTTGCTGCACTGCAATCCAGGACACTTTTTGGTTATCAGTTTTACACATTTTGCGCATTTCACCATTATTAATTAGTACGTAGGGTAGATGGATAACAGTTAGCGGTCGCTGCGTATGCGACTACTCTCGATTGTCATGCGTGAGCGACTGATCCAGATAAAGATACCCATCACGTCTGCGGAGTTTCGCTAGCTAATTTAATTTTACCCTATTAGCCTTACGTAAGTATTTACCTTATAGTTCACTATAAATGGAAGCGAGACGCGATTGGTAGCACTGAATTTTGAGATTTAGTTTAAATAATAATAGAGTTCAAAGCTGAAGCGGCAGTGGGCTGAACATGTTTGTCGAAGGACCGATGGCTGGTGGAGCAGACGAGTCCTGGAGTGGAGACCGCGTGTCAGCAAGCGTAGTTTGGGGCACCCCCCAGCTAGATGGACCGACGTGCTTAGAAAGGTGGCTGGGACAGACTGGATGCGGAAGGCGGAGGACAGGATGTTGTGGCACCGCCTGGGAGAGGCCTATGTCCAGCTGTGGACTGCTATAGGCTGAGTTGAGAGTTAAAAATAGTGACTGACAGAACAAAACTACCAATCACATGACTGCGAAATGGTAATATTTATTGTATTCTAGACTTTAACACTTATACATTTATTGTAAAATACTTTTATAAAACGATGAAACTAAACAATCACCATTATAATAAATATTACCAAAGTGACAGCTACCACATGTCAGATTACTCCAGTGAATTAAGAGCCTATACCACCTCAAATGGATCCTCCGTTATGTCGAAAATACTGCAGCATTAAATTTAAAATAAATATACAGGGTGTCACAGCCCTCCACAGACTCATGGGGTAAATTCAGTATATCACACTAAGATGACCGGTACATGAAATTATTTCAGGAACGTTATAGGAATCCAATGAACCTGATTTGTTTTATTATCTTACACGCAATGTATCGCTACCGTGGCAAAACACACGCAGCGAACGGTAGCGTGGCGAGCTTTCGGACCCCCTCCCCGCCTCCCCGGACGGCCGCGCTCGCGCCACGCAACTTATTGTTAGAGAATTTCAACATCCATTGCTGTTTTTTTAATTTTAGCTGTGTTATTTACATTAATGGAGTACTGCGTACAGAGAATCTAATTTTACATTGAAATAAAAGGAATAGTAACTGAAAAACCGATAAAAAAAAATGAAAATTTTCCTGAGAAATCTTTCAGTGGAATATGATTCAAAATAAGGAGCTGAATGCACCCTGTTAATTTGCGGAGGGCAGTCCCTTACACCCTGTATGGTAAACTTGAGGATTAATGTTAAGTACTATGTTTGACGAAAACACGATTCCATAAAATTTTCTTGTTAGAAAAAAAATCCAAAGTTATCTCCAAACCGAACAATAATCTGCTGGTATTCAAAAAATACTTCAAATTAGATAATGTAACTTTGTATATTAACTGAACTAACTATAAAGCAGGTACTATGTTATTTTTTTTAAATTACCATTATGTTCACCGTAAAAAGAAATAAACTAAAATATCGGTCCCTTGGAGTCTTTTTCCTGTCTCGCTTGCTCGCGTGACCGCGGGAATAGTGCGCGAGCGAGATAAAGAGTGAGGTGGCTCTGAGGTAGTATAGACTTTTAATAATTCGATTTTAGAGTGTCTTATCGTTGGTCTATTGGCCGCAAGCGCTACTGCTAGAGAATGAGGTCTTGAGTTCGATTCCCAGGTCGGGCAAAGTGCTATTTGGTTTTTCCATCTGGAATTTCTCAGTAGCAGTCCGGAGTCTGGTTTTGTGCCCGGTTGATGGCAATAGGCTCACCCCCTATTACATGGGACTTAAACATAACTGGGGAAATGTAGGTGTACTATAGGTACATCTCTGCCTAACCCTTCGGGGATTACAGGCGTTTTGTTATTATTGTGACAAAATATTTCGTAGTATAGATACTTACAGGGAATCCTTTACCACAATGGTGACACATCTTGTTGTTCGGTCTGCCTTTGTGCACATTACGTATATGCTGGTCCAAACCAACACGATTTTTAGAAGGCTGCAAGCAACAAACATTACATTATAATACTAATACATTAAGCGTAGAATAATCAATTGTACTTCACAAAACAAAGAGAGCAAAATGCTTGAGCAGTTTCTCATTAATTGATTATGAACTAAATCATAACTAGAATAGAGTTTAAAATAATGTGCAAGAGATTATTGTTCCGTTCCTATAAAATTTGAGGATTTCTCTCGCTTCCGATCCCCTCATTAGATTCTGACTTGGTGACAATGGGACCACTTCGAGAGCAAAGGGTATGCTCAAACAAAAAAAAGAAATTTCAAAATCGGTCCACGATTGACGGAAAAATCAGTGAAAACATAAACCAAAAAAAAAACATACAGACGAACATAATTGATTATGAACTAAATCACAACTAGAATAGAGTTCAAAATAGTATGCAAGAGATAATTGTTCCAGCATGCTTGTGCAGGTGTGCCTATATAATTTGAGGATTTTCATCGATTCCTATCATCAGATTCTGACGAGGACTACTTCGAGAGCATACCCTTTCAAAGAAACAAAAAAAAAGAGAATTTTTAAAATCGGTCCACAATTGACGGAAAATTCAGTGAACACAAAACAAAAAAAAAAAACATACATACGAACATAATATAATCTCCTCCTTTTTGGAAGTCGGTTAAAAACAGTAAACACAACATGGAAAATACATGTTTTATGCCTTGGTGTACACTCCGGCTTAAACAACTAGGTTGCAAATCAGACTGCTGTACCGTTGGCTTCTATCCCCAAGCCCAACTCACCCCTGCCTTCCCTCTCGCGGAATACAGCCGTAATGTTATAAGATGTTATGTAATGTTGTAAGAAGAAGGTTATGATGTGAGTGTTACCTTCAAACAGATTTGACATTGATAAGTCTTGTGTAAATGTTTCTCTTCTATATGGTCTCTTAGTTTAGTCTTGTCGGCGAAGCGTTTTTTGCAGTGATCACAGATGAATCTGAAATAAATTATTTTTTATTCTGTCACTCTCACATAAAGAGGAAGCTTGTGTCCCAGCAGTGGGAAAATTATAGGCTGATAAGAAAGAAAAATAATTTTATTTGTCACAGAAACACGTGAAAAACATAATTAACTAGAGTAGGTAAACAAAAAAATTACACAAAACAGTAGTGTTATTCTGTAAATATCTCACCGTGAAAACTTAGGTGAAGTGAGCATCAATACATAGTGTCCATCCCTAGCATCAATGGAATGACAGTTCACATCACCTGAGTTTTCACGGTGAGAAATTCCTAGTGTGGGGCAACGTTTTTTTTTTTAAAAAAAGAAAGATCTACATATAATCACGAGCACAAAAAACAAATAGTCGGCAGCTGCACGTCATGACAGCACAGCAGAGCGCTGATTTTCAAAAATCCGTATGGAACCCAAGGCAGGTTTAATGAGTTGCACATACGTCAGCACATCAAGCTACTACAATCTGTCAAATTTCTTTTTCTTTAGAACATTTTCAACTTTATCGTTAAAGCTTTAGGTTCAAGATTGATTGGGAAAAATTGACAGTTTCGGGTAGCTTGACCTGCTGGCGTCTGTACATAAGTAGGTAATGTAGGTACCGTATGGTGCCGGACGTAAAGAATACCACCGCCCAATTTCTTCCCGTGGGTGACGTAAAAGGCGACTAAGGGACTTACTAGAGAATGGGCAGCAGCGTTCTCTATGCATTTTAACACCATACTGCGATCGCCAACCCGCCTGCCAAGCGTGGCGATTATGGCAAACCCTCCAATGGTCCATTGGGGGAGGCCTATGTCCAGCAGTGGACGTCTTTCGGCTGAAATGATGAAGTAGGTAGTAGGTATTATGTGTGTAAGTATTCTGTCCTGGCGAGGCTACCTGGATGCGTACCTGCGAGCGCTGGTTCGTGGTGGCGCGGGAAAAAAGAGTTCTTGGAAAGACTTGGGGGAACTCTTCGTCTAGGAGTGGACTGGGACTACTGACTAGGGGAATGTATAGGCTAATTAAAAAAAAAAACAAAAATTCTGTTCTTTATTCAACAGTAGAATAATGTAAATTGAGCCGTGTTAACCAGTAACTGGGTTGTGGAGGTCAGATAGGCAGTCGCTCCATGTAAAATACTGGTATTCAGCTGCATCTAGTTAGACAAGAAGCCGATCCAAACTTAGTTGGTAAAAGACAGGTAGATGACGAGTAGGGAGAACGCTGGGATTCAAATCCAATAGATAATAGACTGAGCAGTAAGTAAAAAAAAAAAATACAAATTTTATTTTACAAATGTAGGTATTTGAAAATTATAATGAATTATAATAATCTCAAATATATATTTCTTTTTTTTTTCAGTTTCAATTTCTATATTCAGTAACAATTCACATTGCGTTCGAATATAATCCATAAGATTAGAAATTTAAATAAACCTTTTTTACAGTCCGTTCAACCGATTTTGACTTGTATTCCGTAGTCATAAGGATGACATTGAAAGCAAAAACATGGTTACAATACCAACTATTTATTACAGCTGCCATTAATCGTACCACCAACGCAATAGAAGTCAAAATCGGTTGAACTTCAAATGGAGTATAGAATTTATTATTCTGACTACTCTATTCAACAGTACAATAATGAAAACTGAGCCGTGTAACCACTGAGTTACGGAGGTCAGATAGGCAGTCGCTCCATGTAAAATACTAGTATTCAGCTGCATCCGGTTAGACAAGAAGCCGACCCCAACATACTACTACGGGTGCCATAATCACTTTGCAGGCGGGTCGGCGATCGCAGTATGGTGCCAAAATGCATAGAGAACGCTGCTGCCCATTCTCTAGTAAGTCCCTTAGTCGCCTTTTATGACACCCACGGGAAGAAATAGGATGGTGCTATTCTTTACGTCCGGCTCCACACGGAACCCGTGCTATGTGCTGGGGAAGAATACATATCTATGTATAGTCCGCTCGCGTTAAGTAAGTAGTGAGTCATCGCTGTCCGCCTAGCCCCGCCCCTCGACCAATCGGGTCGCAACAAATTAAAACACCTTTACCCTGCATCTGCAGTAGCACTGATGACTAGAGATCGGATATTCGGATGCATATTTACCTAAAGTACGTTTTTTATGTATAGTATGGAAGCGGCTTCTTAAAATATATTTTGTATTCCGGGATCGCGGGGTTTCATTAATAACAGTGTGTAGGTATACAATTTTTTATTCCTAAGTAAAACAAATATTTCTTATCTATTTAGAACTAGGCAAGAATTTTGTGGAAAATATAACACGTTTAAAAACAATATTAATATTTCTTCAAAACCTTTTATTCTAAAATGAAATATATTTATTCGGGGATACACAGTACAAAAGAGTAGTTCTTAAAAACTTGTCAGTCCTGGAAACCGACACTTTTTCCCGTGCCGAAGCGCACTCCATACTAGTCAACTCTCAAACTTTAGGTGGATATGCATCCGATTATCCGATCCCTACTGATGACTCACTATTTTCTCAACGGGAATGGACTATAGTACTTACTTGAGCTGATCCTGTGACACATGTTTGAGGCTGTTTTTCAAGTGTCTCTGGTATGAAAATATAGACGAGAAGCTGACGTTACACATAGAACAGTATGCTGCCGCTGATGATGACATGCCCTGGGAACGAATACAAAACTCTCATAGAATAGATTACACATGTAGAAGTATGAGGACCAGGGTGTAAAGTTCACTCATCCTCCATAAAAAAAAGAGAGGACCCTCGGACCAGACAGGTGTTGTGTCTGGTGGGCAACTGCCCAACGGTTGACGTCGGGATGTTGTATATCTAGTCGCGCGGTAAAGTCTGCTTGCGCGATGCAGGATGTCAGTGTCTTGCGTAGTTCGCATGTGGCGATGTAGATGCCGCCACACACATAAGTGTAACCTGGATAAGTGAGATCTCAAAGGACCTAGGATTTTCTCCGTAAAAAAAATTACCTAAACTATCGGCGCCTTGGAGCCTTCTCTCTGCCGCCCAGACTCGCTTGCTCACGTGACAGCGAGCGAGATAAAGACGAGGGTGGCGCTGAGGTATTTGGACTCTTAAGAGGGTGCATTCAGTAAGTTGGCAACGTCACAATTAGCCGTCAAATATTTTACTGTTTTCATTGCATATCATCACGCCTGTAATCCCCGAAGGTTTAGGCAGAGGTGTACCTATAGGACACCCACATTTCGCCAGTTATGTTTAAGTCCCATGTAATGGGGGCGAGCCTATTGCCATCAACCGGGCACTAATCCAGACTCCGGGCTGCTACTGAGAAATTCCTGATGGAAAAATATACAATATCGCTCTGTAGTGCTGCAAAATATTGATTATGAATTTTAATAATTAATTTTGACATTTTTTTTTATGTCGATACCCACCACGTCTCCGGAGTTTTGCTAGCTAATTTAATTTGACTATATATAATAAATAAAATAATAAATTTCAATGTTTAGTCAACTCAGTCGACGGCACGGTTGGCGCAGTGGTTAAGCGATTGACTGCTGTGCTGCGTGTCACGGGTTCGACGAATCCCTCACGTTGTTCCGGGTCTGGTTGTTTATGTATGTGAGTTAAAATGTTTGTGAACGCACCCACGATATAGGACAAATTACAAGTGTGAGGCAACGTTAAAAAAAAACCCTACGAAGTGGGTCGTTAGTTTAAAATAGTCTCGACATACCTTTACTTCATGTTTCTCTAAATGCCTCTTCAGACTAGTTTTCCATCTGAATACCTTATCACATATCGTGCAAGGAAACGTGTTGCTATATTCATGCACTGCCCTAGAAAGAAAATAAATTATAAAAAGGCGATTTTGAAGTATATTGCTAATCCATTGCTTCATATGTTCGAAAAATTTGCCAGCTCAACAAAGTAAATAACGCAATGAATGTTGTCGAACTGTCAAAATTAAACTCATTGCTACTGGTAGTGTGTTTGGTACGCAACTAGCCCGCAGGGGCCATTCAAGTATTACGTTAGCAGAATTTTAGTAATTTTTAACAATTTTTTAAAATTTTATTTTAATTTTTATTTTTTGGTTTCGTGTTTTATGTTTCTATGAGTGTGTTTTATTTTAATTTGTGATCTGTGCGATTCCCAGTAAACGCTTTTTCACAATCGTTCGATACGCTTCGTTGTCGAATCGAGCATCAATCAATGTTATCAATTGAGTTCTCTAAAGGCTAAAACACGAACATTTTCGACAACTGTCGAGGGCAAGGCAAATCAGTAATTGAAAATGTGTAATATTTTTGATACGACAACCTGTCAAATGGTTGTGAATTGCTATGCTGGTTTCTTTATCGATATTCATGAGTCTAGAATTAAGAAATGTATAGACTATACAGGAATTTATTGCCCATCTAAGTAATTTCCTTACTTCGGCTCTCTCTAACTTAACCAAAAAACACCGCGTGAGAGCGAATTAGCAATATAAATTATTTTGGGGAATCCCTGAACATGCTTTTCGTTTTCGAGCATAGACATGTAGGGTTGCCATAATTGTTAAAATCCGAATCTACTAAATTAGGCAGAACAATCAAGAAAAGTAAAAAAATAAATATTGCTGACGTAGAATAGAATAGAATACTCTTTATTATGTTCACCACAAAAATTAAAGACATAAATGTATCCCCCCCATCCAGACCCCCCCGCCCCCATGACATCAAAAATAAATCGATCGTATTTACGTTGCGGTACTTCGCGCGTTCCGTGTGGTGCCGAACGTAAAGAATAGCACCATCCTATATCTTCCCGCGGGAGTAAAAGGCGACTAAAGGACTTACTAGAGAATGGGCAGCAGCGTTCTCTATGCATTTTAATATCTTACTGCTATCGCCAACCCGCCTGCCAAGCGTGGCGATTATGGACCCCCCCCCCTCTTGGGCGAGGGCCTATGTCCAGCAGTGGACGTCTTTCGGCTGAAATGATGATGGTGAACATTGTATCTGTACTTCAAAACTGGGACAAGTTCAGCCTTAGCTATCTACTTAAGGCGCTGCCAAGAGGCAAAATACAATTACCAAAATAGGCTAGTCTTCAAAAAAAGTTTGCCAAATCTATACTTATAGTTTGTGGAAGCGGCAAAAATATATGTTAATCTTGAACATATTTCTCAGAACTTGGTTATTACCGAAATACGTTTTGAAAAAATCCGGTAAACCTTGAGTTTTTCCACCTTTCACCTTGAGTTCTAATCCAAAATAACTGTATTAAATATCAACGTACGTTGGTATTGGTTATAATTATGGTACTCAAACAAGATTTTTATTAAAAGCTGCTGCCCGCGTGGGTAAAAAAAAAGTCTTGAGAAAAACGGTCCGGCCGTTTCGGAGATTAGCCGGAACAAACAAACACACAAAAAAAATGCTTTAAGTACCGTATATATTGGGTTCCCATCTATGAAATTGGCGTTTTTTTCTCACAAATAGAGAACCTCGCCACGTCTATGATTTAAAATATTCATCAATTGCTTGGTATTATATCGAATACTGACCATCATAGACAACTACCAGTAGTAAAAAAACCTTATTACTTGTAGTTTTCTAAACATAAAAAATACCTTAAAAATGACTCCTCATTTTTTTGCAGAAATTACCACTATTTGTTTTAACTTAGCCAAAAGCGCATGCGCTAGCGCTTAATCTAAGTGGCATATCGTTATCTTAGTTTTGAAACATTAGTGCATAAAAGTTTTAAAACATTAGTGTTCATGGTTGTTTTATAAATTAAGAAAATTTTAGTATGAAACTTCTTTAAAATTCTCCATAAAAAAAGGCTGATTTCATAGGTACCTATTACTTGCATAATATTTATTTGTATGTATAGAGTATAGGTGAACGTTATTAAAAAACCGGTCAAGTGCGAGTCGGACTCGCGCACGAAGGGTTCCGTACTATTATCGATAAAACGGCAAAAAAATTACGTTTGTTGTATGGTAGCCCCCCTTAAATATTTGTTTTATTTTAATTTAATTATTTATTTTTAAAGTGAATATACATATAACTAAACATTCTGTGAATAGTTCAAGCGTCTACCTGTTACCGTTATCAATATCGAGCAAAAACGAGCAAAAAAAAACCACGTTTGTTGTATGGGAGCCCCCTTAAATATTTATTTTATTCTGTTTTTTTAGTATTTTTTGTTATAGCGGCAACAGAAATACATCATCTGTGAAAATTTCAACTGTCTAAATATCACGGTTCATGAGATACAGCCTGGTGACAGACGGACGGACGGACAGACAGACAGACAGACAGACAGACGGCGGAACGTTAGTAATAGGGTTCCCGTTTTACCCTTTGGGTACGGAAACCCTAAAAATAACCTCCCTATTACATACTTAGTTAAGTACATAAAACTCACAGTCTATGGTTCTTGAGTCCCGCTCTATGACGGAATGTTTTGTCACACTCTGTGCACTGTACTCTTGCTTTGTGCGTGTCTTTATGGTACCGGTGTGTGTCTATGGAACTGTGGACAAATAAAAAAACAGTTTAGAATTTTGAAAAACATATTGAAAATACAAGATTCCTCCGTGCCTCGGAAAGCACGTTAAGCCGTTAGTCCCGGCTGTCATTTGTAGATCTTTGACAGTTGTTACGGGTAGTCAGAAGCCCAAAAGTCTTACCAAGGGATATCGTGTTACCCAGTAACTGGGTTGTGGAGGTCAGATGGGCAGTCGCTCCATGTAAAATACTGGTATACAGCTGCATCCGGTTAGACTGGAAGCCGAACCCAAGATAGTTGGGAAAAGGCTAGCCAGATGAGATGATTGAAAATTTTATATGACGCGGTCTTGATAGTAGGGAGAGATGAAAACTCCGAGCGCCCTAAGCCGAGGTCCGTACCCCACAGGGGTGCCCTTAGTTTGTAGTCACTTAATTTATAAGATTATGCCCTGGCTGGAGGCTTTAATTTATTGAGGCACCCATGTAGCGGCATCAACATCATCGCCACATGCGAACTACCCGTCACTCTGACGTCACGCAAATCCTGCATCGCGCAAGCAGAGTTTACCGCGCAACTAGCATATATACAACGTCCCGACATCAACCGTCGGGCTGTTGCCCACCAGACACAACACCCGTCTGGTCGGAGGATCCACCCTTTTCTATGGTGGATGAGTGAACTTTACACCCTGTTCCTCATACCACCAAACCCACAGGTATGTCCAGTTAAGCAGACGACAACCTCCTACGTTCCTAGGCCTCCTGCGAGATATATAAGCCTATAATGTTCCAACTGCTGGGACACAGGCGTCCTCTGTGAGAGGGAGTGGGCCATAATCCACCACGCGGGCCCAGTACGGGTTGGTAGATGTCACATGTCTTCGAATACTTAGTTCTAGGACATGCCGGTTTCCTCACGATGATTTCCATCACCGTTTTGAGAGCAGTGGTAATGAAATAATTTACCCAAAATAAAACGCCTATCTGGGTTCGAACCCACGATAATAACCCGCAACCTGCGACATGCCATTTATAAAAATAAAAAAAAGAGCTGAAAGTCTGACAACCAGTCTTGCCAAGGGGTATCGTGTTACCCAGTTACTGGGTCGTGGAGGTCAGGATAGGTAGTCGCTTCATGTGAAGTATTGGTATTCAACTGCATCCGGTTAGACTGAAACCAGACCCCAACATAGTTGGGAAAAAGATAGGTAGATAAAGTTCAAAACCTACATCAAACGTGTCCTAATCAAAAAAGCATATTATAATATTAAGGACTACGTTGAAGACAAGGAAGTTTGACAATAATTCTTTCTGCACATGTAACTTCCCTGGTACCTCATTAACGGCATATCTATGTAAATGTCTATTAACTGCTCCCAAATTACGATGTTTTTTTTTTTAAATACCTTGAGATAATCTCTTCATTATTTGACACTAAATACGTACAATTTTAATTTGAATTTTTTTTTTTTTTTTTGAGTACCTAGTGACTTTTGGACAGAACATTAATTCAGATTTGTTACAGTTGTAATGGCAATCTTGTCATTTGGTTTAAATAGGTTTTAAATTTTCGATGCCTGGAAAAGGCCGCTAAGTTGTAAGTACCTTTTTTTTTTTGACGCTGAACTGTGCATTACGCATCCCCGCTCGTGGGGGACGAATCGGGGTATGTGGGACTCCTGTCAGTAGTGACAGTATTCCCACTAAAACTCAGCGGTGTTCCCACATCGCCGTGATGGGAGGGCCATGGGAAACCGGCTCAACCTTTACATCCATGACCCTCTCGGCGCATGCCCGCCTCGCCGGCGGGCCTCGCGTGCCCCTCCTTCTCAATGGGGGGTTACGGGAATGGCCGGGAACACCTGGCCATTCCCGTCCGGCACTGGACTGGTGGAGGCCTGTGCAATACAGGCAAGGGTGCCCCCGTACCCGTTGCCTGCTGGCCTCCACCTGGGAGGAGGCGAAGACGACGATCGTACAATAGCCTTCTCGCGCCCCCTCTTCGCCTGCGGAGCGGCGCCGCGAAAGTTGTAAGTACCTACAGTATAAAATAACATCAAAATGTACACTTAGTTTGCAAATAAATCTTTGACTTTGAATTTGACTTTGACCATTATTTCGAGACAGTAAGGTCTGCTTTTGTAGTTGAAGTGTTACTACTGACGCGCGGATGACCATATAAAAAAATGGTACTTACTTTGATATTTTCCCGCATAAATTACATTTATATTCCTTCAGTGATATCTCATGCGTAGAGTAATAATGTTGCTGCATTACTTTGATGTCCAATGTTCGTTTGTGACAAATACTACATTCATATCTGAAAACAAACAATAATTGCTAACATCAGAATTACTACGCAGTTATAAATACTTTGTAAAACGTGTCAACCACACCCAGTGGCGTAGCTAGGTAACCAAAGGCCCTGGGGCAAAAAATAAACTAGGGCCCCAACTAAACTATATAAAAGTGTTTTTTCCGTATTCGTCGTTTTCCGAATTCGACGTAAGTCCAGATTCGTCGTACTCCAGACTCGTCGTAATACAGTCGACTCCATAATAAAATTAAAAACCAAAACCAAGTCGCGTTCCTGGAATCTGGTTTATTTATATTCCGAATCTGGGAGAAAATTTCACTAGTTCAATATATAGTTTGTAAGTCTAGAGTCCGAGGGGCCCCCTGAGCTTGGGGGCCCCGGGGCACTACCCCGTCTAGCCCACCGGTCCGCCACGTCCCCACCAAAGAACACTGTCCTTCAAGATACAGGATTTTCCTAGTTTGAAGGGCAGAGGGGTCTTACTCATTAGTAAAAGCCATACCCATCCCTTATTCATACAAAACTGATGTCACCTAGGCTAAGTTTTTGGAAAATAAATTATTACTTACTTACTTAATAGGAAACAAAGGAATATGATTATATCCAGGATAAGAACGCTTGGAAACATGCTGGTCCAGCTCCATAGGACAATCTAGAGTCTAGACAAAATCTAACTGATTGCTATTTTAATTGTATATTTTATTATTTTTATGACATTTATTTTACACTTTGTGATTACCTTAACTCACACACTGATTATTTTAGGAAAACTTTTTTTTTTTTTTTACAATGTTTGTAAATATGTGAGCACCATGTATCTATCACATAATTAATTTATCTCATTGCTTCATTATTAATTCTTTTTACCTATTGTGGTATAGTCATTTTATTCTAGGTGCATCGTCTTCACATATAATTATATAATTGATGTACCAATACCAAATATTGTAAAACATTTTAAAAGAGTAACGGTGGAGTTTCTTGCCCATTCTTCTCCATACGAAGCTACCTTTTGGAAGGGGCGACTAGAATCAATTATATTTTATTTGTAAATTTTGACGTTCAAAAGTGCCATCTATGTGCCTATTTGAAATAAATAATTTGACTTTGACTATGCATGTATTTTTTTTTCTTCACTAAATCAATAATAGACAGTAATATAAACCTAAGAAAAGTATTGAAAGTTAAATTGAACTGAACTGATTGATGCTCATAAAAACTATGAAACTCCAACAATTTTCTACTACAGTTCAAACGTCCATTTCTGTCGCGGTCATGATGTGACGTCATTGTTCACGAAACTGCTTTGTTTACATCTGTTTTTTAGCCCCAAATCGTATATATTAAATTATTGTTTATGTTTTATTCAAGTAGAAATCGCACTTACATATTTAACTTAGTCAGATTTCAAGCATTTAGCAAATAATAGATTTTATTCACATGTTTTGTTTCGTCACTTCCGGCATTTTCGAAGAGGACGCGTTTTGAGTTTGCGTTCCGTTCCACCAAAAAAACGCAACATAAATTAATTGATTGTCAAATAAGTAATGCATTAAAAAATGAAAAAAATATTGGAATTTGTTTCTTGACTCCTACAAAATGTATATTAAAATAATGGGTACGTTTTGAATTATGTGCATATTACAAGTTGTACTTGCAATAACGGAGAACCTCTTAAGGACACATTATACTAATTCCAAAAAAAAAAAACTGCTGTTCCCTACATTTTAACGATTTTTATCGCGATTTCAGGTTTGGTGCCATAGTAAAAGTTGTTCATAATGACTCATCGAACAACTTTATAAAAAACTGAAAACCTCTTAAGGTGAAACATACGGGCTGTTCGTGGCCATTTTCCCGCTAGATGGCGCTGGTGTCTACATTTGTAGTTTATTTTGCTATATGTAATTGGAGTAAGTCATAGGAGTAGTTTACGCGGTACTCGGACATTACACTTTATTGAACTTGGTCATAATTTTACGTCATTGTACTAGGGTCATTGTACTCATACAATGGGGGATCCCCAGTGGTAGACCGCGAAATTTAAATTTTCTTACGTTTTTTGCAATTTGCAGTTCAGTGTCACGTTGTATCAAAATATGATTCGCGACCATAATAACAATTATTAATAATTTGTGAAATCCAGTTTTATTCAAGTTTTTATGCTACCAAAATTATGTCAGATATATTCGATAACAACGAGGTATCGCATTCTTCTGAATTTAACAAAGCAGGCAGATATTTATGACGCAAGACACGTCCGTTAATATTGCATTGATACATAGTTTTGAAATCGATGCAGCATCCTATATTTTGGCGTTGCTTGTCTCGCCAGGCCTTCCACAAATTATCATATACCTATACAATATTAGTTTTAGTATATGCGAAACCCGAAACACGTGTCTGGTATTTTTATGTAAAGAATCTATGTACAAAATTTCAAAACTGTATCATGAAAAATCACAAAGTTATAAGGTTGTTATGTTACCGGGTTGTCCGTACAAAAACATGCTAACGGCGCCCCCGCGCCTCCAGGGTCGTCTTGCGCTCATTGATAATAATTTGGCAGTAGGCACCTAACCGTACGGCGATTGTATTGTAAGTAATTAAATGGTGATAACATTTTCCATGACACTTGAATATTTTTGGGACAAAATAGTCAATCAGTTACTTATTCAGAACAAACTAAATTCAGGTTTCGCATATACTAAAAATAATGTTGTACATAATCGTCATATATGAATAGATAAATCATGCAATCAGATATTATTGCCGAGCCGTTCAATGTAATTTATTTATGCTCGCGACTGTACAATGGACCTTACAAAAGAAGAAAAACGTACCTTCTCATATGCCGTTTATAATGAGCTGTGAATGATTCCACTGAGAGTATTATCGTTTTGCAAATTGGACAGATGTAATCACCCTGTTCCTGAAAAAAAAAAACAACAAAATCACGCTTTGTTTCACCAAAGATGAACGCCGATCGCATTTTCTCTTCTAGACCCATAAAAAACCTTGAGTAACTCAAAGCATTTATTTCAAATAAACCAATTACAGGCACTTTTGAATTTTCAAGTGGTTGGTTGCCCATTACAAAGCTTAGTAGGTACCTATGGAGAAGAACGGGCAAGAAACTCCACGGACACTCGTTTAAATTAACATAGGGTTAAAAAAATATTGGTTACATCATTCATGTTGAAATTATACATGTGAGAACGATGCAAATCGTCAAAAGCGTCCGTAATGAAAAGTAAAAAAAAACAAAACTTAATGGCAGCTAAGAGACGACCAGTCCCTACTGTACGCATGGACATGGATAACAGGACTCATGGAGTACCCCTAAAAACAAAAAAATGCCCCAAATGTGCTTTCTTTGGTATTGTTCGTCGAGTCGTTGAGCTAAGTCTTGAGTTGAGCTGCACGATCACCGACAAATGCTTGCACTGATTGGACAGGTCCACTCAAATTTGTTTGCTTCTTTTCTCAAAAGACCATTTCAAACACGGACCTATACATGGTCCTCACATGATCTGACCAAGATTATGTCTGGACTTAAAGAGACTGACCCCTGAGTTTGTTTCGCCATTTCTTCACAGTGGTAGTCAGATAGGAAATTTCGACTCCATATAACCTATTTTTTTTTTTTAATATGAGGTGGAAAAGTGATTCCGATATCCTATTTACAGAATAAACAATTTCATTTCATTTCCCTAATGCTCTACACTCGCGCGCGAATCTTGCTGTGAATTGACTCCGCGCCGCCGCGCGCCGTGAGCTTCGCGTAAAAACGTGTCCCTCCACACTCGCAAAGTTTCGCAGTTTCGTTCGCGATCTCAAAGATAAATGAACGACAATGTGGCTGTTTCTGCTGCTGTGACACTATGTGCGTGTAGCGTACTAAAATTATCTTTGTATTAAAAAAAAACAAATAAAAAGGAGATGGAGAAAGAGAAGATGGTGGGTGACGAAAATCCATCGCAGTAGAACCAGTAATTTATTATTTTCGAACCCCGTCTGCGACCCGTTACTGCGAAAAGCTGCGAGTGTAGATGCATTCGAGTTGGCGCGCCGTGGACCAAGCGCGAACCCTATGTCGCGGGACAAAAAAGCCGACACCGATCGGGGAACGGTGCTTTTTTTTTGATAATGATCTATCGCAGTTGGCTCCGAAGTGCCTCTACTGTTTTTTTTTTTGTGCGAAATTATCAAATAACTTCTCCCGCTCTGGGCGGAGGGCGTGTCAGACTTTTACTGACTAAAACCCACCCGTGTTCCTTCAGATGCCTGTGTGCCAGGGCCACGATATCCCTTTCGGACAGACTCAAAATCCTGGCACGAGCCTCTACTGCTTAACCGAGCTTTGGCGGGGCCAGAAGGGCCTCTCGCCTGGTTAAAGAAATAAGTTAAGTAGCACTCCCATAGTGGGGGCTCGAACCAAGCTTAGGGCACTACTGACTGCTGTACAAGGACTTGTAGCATCTGTTTATTATTATTAGGGATATTTATTTGAACTACTTGCTCCGCGCGAGCGGGCCAAGGGACGGGGGATTGCCGTACTACTCTAGTTCGCGGTGGTGAATGGCGCGAAGGCGCGAAACCATTTAGTGTTTCACGGCTTCCGCGGACGTTCGCGCTGCGAATGTGTACCGGGCTTAATATAGATAATGAAATAAAACATTGAAGTGTCAAAATAACAGCTTTTTCTAAATGCATATTAGAATACTTATAAAAAAAAAACGATTTTTAATATTATTGTCTGTCTGCCTGTCTGTTTGTTCCGGTTAATTTCAGAAACGGCTGGACCGATTTTGACGGGCAGATAGCTGATGTTATAAGGACAACCATCGGCTTAACGTGCTTTCCGAGGCACAGAGAGGTCTCAATATGTAATGGATGGTCACCCATCCACGAACCGACCGTAGCAAGTGTAGCTTAACCTTTTTCTTTTTTGTTGCCGGGTGGAAAATCCTCATGGACGGAAAGGTCTGTCAGACTCTTACTGACTAAAAACCACCCCAGTGTTCTCTTCCCACACTTGCACTGGGAATCTTGGGAGCTAGTATCGAGTCCGCCGTCCCTGGACCCATTTAGGGGGGCCGCAAGAGGCCACTGCCGACGCCCAGTGCGCCTGCTGCGGGCCGGGTGAGCGGACGAGATCTCCCGCTCCCTTTCCGCAGCCTCCTTCTGCGGCTTTAATTATTTAGCCACGAAAATGAATTATAATTATAAACACAACTTACCGCCGAATGCTTAGCCGCCACATGAGCTGAATAAGACTTCCTATAGTTGAACCCGATGAGACAGCTCTCACATTTGTACTCCGCCTTCGTATACGCATCTCTTGCAGATTCTTTATCTCTCTCTAACAACATCTCTTCGTATGTCAATTCTATGGTTAGGATCTTTTGGTCTCGCTCTTTCGAAGGTTTAGGCTGTAAAGAAACAATATAATTATTAAGAGGAGGCTCCCTATTTTTATGTTAATTTGCATGAATATTCTGAAACACATGCAAGCAAAATGAAACTTTAGTATATGATTTATTGGATCTTTTTCTTTCCATGTTGAAGACAGTTACGTAATTGTAATATTATCTTTCAAAAAAATTTAAGCTTTGTTTAGCTTTCGTGTCTAAAATAAATATTCACAGCAAGAAAATATAGTTTATTATCCCGACACAAGATTTTTTTTCTCTAGATCAATTTTATTATTACTTTAGTTTTAACGAAATAAGAATTGAGACTTCCGCCATTTAGTTTCGTGCTCGAACACGATCAAAGATAGCACACGATATTCATCTTTATTACTGATGTATTAGCGTTTAGCACACAACGGAGTGGAGGGGAGCGAGGGGCGGAGCTTGCGTTCGAAATTTGATTCAGACTGTCAGCTCTTAATGTATCTCTCTTGGTCTGGCTCCCACCCTAGGCCTGTTTCGGCAAAGTGTACTCTACCGGCACAGACCTGGAGTTCAGGAGCGCGCAAGCCCCACCACGACGTCAACGTAGAGATACGGCGGTGAGGTTATTATTATTATTATTCTCTTTATTTAATTTTGATACATATTTTTTTACATTTTTACAACAAAAAAAAAATTAAAAACCTTATTTTGTTATTTTATTACTGTGTTGTATATGGCGGCGCAGCAAGTGGCGCCGTCTTGTTTTGTTACGAAGTTACTGGAATCACCAAAAAGGTCGGATAAGACTGACACTGGCTGGTGACAGTCACTCTAGCAGAGCGTCGCGTCGATGGTTGCGTTGCGTGGCTGTCTTCTGATGACGGATGTGTCTGAGCCGCTGTCGTACCACGTCCACGACGAACTGCTATATTCCGGTACAATCCTGATGATATTGAAGCTGCTGAACTACTAATACGATGACCACTTCTCTGGTAAAGGCTATCCTGTGCCGTTTTATCGTTTTATGGCTAAATCGTTGAGCTCTTCTGCGTTGAGCTGCACGACTACTGACAAATGCGTGCACTGACTGGACAGGTCCACTCAATCTGTGAGGTTTTTGCATCAAAATACCAATTCAGGCACCAATCTACATTTTCTTCACATGATCTGATCAAGATTATGTCTGGACTTTTAAAAGAGACTGTGACCTCTGAGTTTGTTTCGGTCTTTCTTCTCAGAGCAGTCAGATAGGAACCGCCGACCTCATCTTGTATTATAAAATATAATTGACTTGTAAAAGTGTTTCTGCAAACCTACTTACAGAAATAAATCATTTATTTATTATATATAAACAATAATCACATTGATTTGAATTGATGAATTAGGAACAAGGTGATAATATTATTATTATACAATTACAAATGGTGGATTAGCGTGCGAAGGTCCGGGAATTTGTGAGTCGTACATCAAATGATCAGCATTTTCCAGAGCATTTCTACGCTTCTTCTCACGATATCTTCTCGAACGTTCCTTGGCACATTCTCTGCGTTGTTGGGCTTTTTCTTCTTCAATTTGTTTTTTTCTTAATTCATCTGTCGCTAGCTCATTCTGGAGCATGGAATCCATTTGTTGTTTACATGTACGTTTTCTTATACGATATCTTCGCATGCGTGCGTTCGCCAGCTCTCTTTTTCGTGCCCAATCATCGGTGGACGTGTTCCATTCATCAATGTTCTGTAAACGCAAGGTTATTTTCCACTATTAGTAACACTCAGCACTAATAACTTATGTTTACTAACTGTGAATTCCCAATATTAAGGCGAAAGCGTCAGTATACCCCACGAATTTAAAATTTTCTTACGTTTTTTGAAATTTGCAGGTCAGTAACAGGTTTTTTAGAAAGAAAGAAAGAAAAATATTTTATTTGGGGCACGCACAAGAAATACAAAAATAGAAACTAACAATATCCAAAAATAAAAACAATCAAGACTTGTGCGATTCCAAAAAGGCTCCTATCTCAGCATAATGCTGCGATATTTAAAAAATAAATACCGCAGCGCTGGTATTCTGATAGGGCCCGCTGTGCCCACTTACAGACCCCACTAGGGTAACAAAAATTAAAAATAACACAATAAATAAAAAGCAAGTATAAATAGAAAACGTAATGCACAATAAATGTTACGAATGACTCACGCCCGACACTCGAAACATTACTTGTTTATGCCATAGACCAGTGGTTCTCAAACTTTTTTGGAGACGGAACCCTTTTCGAAAACGAAATATTTGACGGAGCCCTAAAGTAATCAAAAATGGTTTTATGTGTATTCTTCATTAATAATCATATTACTTGACATTAAAATTTACATATTTTTTTACTTTTGTTGAAATATTTAGATTGATATTATGTTACTCAGGTACCAGAGTAAAATAAAATATAGTAGGTAGACACTCCTTTAGTATTATTTTTTTATTCTGACCAGTATTTTTGCGGAAACCCCACAGAGGCTTTGCGGAACCCTAGGGTTCCGCGGAACACACTTTGAGTATGGCTGCCATAGACTATATTGTCTATGGTGAACGACAAGCGAAGAGACGCGGGCGCACTGCGATACATTAGTACTACTTAGTGTCTGGTTACATTCGTCAGACTACTATTGTTTAATGATCTAAACATGATTCACGGCCGTAACAAGTATGGTTGATTTTGATGTATTGCTGATTTTGATGATTATAATTCTGTAAAGCCAAATTTGTAATGGCCGCAAATCATATTTAGATCAACATACAACCTGTTAATGAGCTGCAAATTGCAAAAAACTTAATAAAATTTGAATTTCGCGGGCGACCTTAGCGCATCCCCCTTAACTCGATCTATTTTAACATAGTTTAATTTACCAACTGTTTGATAAGTTAATGACTAACATTTGATTATTGTACCTACTTCTAACCTCTTACATACCGTTCCGATACTCGTTTCAAGGAACGTTTATTTGTATGCAACCAGTGTTTCTCTTTCTAAGTGAATAATTCAAATATGATTAAATACTAACTGCATACACATATTAAATTATACACTTGAAATATAACACTTCTTCACCGTCGAAACGATGATTTGATTTATCTGTTTTAAATAAGGGACTCCGCCTCTTCGACAGTGTTCTCGTTGGCCTCGCAAAGGTATTCCATAGTGCAAATGTCGCAAGTGCACAGAGAGCAAGACAAGAGGTGAGGCATTGTTTGCGATGTGGCTCCACTTCGCACTGTGGCAGCGCACCTGGCTTCTAAGGGCGAATTTCACCAATGAAACTGAACGCGATCAGTACATCTAAACCGAGTTCAAGAGCTGTCAGTGTCAAAATTACAAAGAAAATAATTACACTGACAGCTCTTAAACGTAAGTGTTAATCGCGTTCAGTTTCATTGGTGAAATTGGCACTTAGTCGACCTGAAACTAGAAAAACCGCGAAAAAATATCAGCAGTTCCCTACATCTTGACGAGTTAGAACATAAATGTAGGGAACAGTTGAATTTTTTTCGCGATTTTAGGTTTGGTCTCATAGTAAAAGTTGTTCATAATAAAAAAAAAAAAGAGTACAATGACCCCTTAAGCGGCTGTGCGTGAATTCCGGGACATGTTGTATATATGTCGCTGTATAATTATGACCTTCGTTAGTTTATAATTTATCGGTATTATTTCTATTTGATTATAAACTGTCGAAAAATTGTGAGCTGCAACAAACCATTTACAATTTAACGCATTATTTCTCGATAGTTTATAATCTAACACAAAAGCCGAGAATACGCGATTCAGCTCCACCGACATAATGGGGCCGAGAATACTCGATTCAGCGTCACCGACCGACTGGAGCCGAGTATACGCGATTCAGCTTCACCGACATACTGCAGGGGCCGAGAATACGCGATTCTGTTTCACCGACCGACTGGATCCGAATACGCGATTTAGTGTCACCAACATACTGGGGCCGAGAATACGCGATTCAGCTTCACCGACCGACTGGAGCCGAGTATACGCGATTCAGCGTCAGCTACTGAGTGAGACCGAGAATACGCGATTCAGCGTCACCCACTGGTTGAGACCGAGTATACGCGATTTAGCGTCACCGACCGACTGGAGCCGAATATACGCGATTCAGCGTCACCGACCCGAACGCGACGCTTACAGCCCAGTTTCGTTCACTGTTCAGAAAGAGCGTAATTCGCAAAGTGCGCCTAAAGACTTGATTACAGAATGACCAGTACTATTGAAAATGTCATAAAAGTTGTAGCACTAACCAGGGACCGAAACCGGTATGAACAATACCGGTATTTTTCGGTTACAACCTTTATTATTTTTACTGGTATTTTTAAAGGTTACCTTAATCCTTAGAAATTGAAAACAACCGGAATAAATACCGGTAACGGCTTTAGGTAACCGGTATTAAAACGGTAACCAAAATAGAGGTAACATATTTCTTCTTCCTATGGTTACCCAGATAGCGGTAACCTTAATCGTAGAGGTGACCGAAATTCTTCAATACCTGTACCGTAATTTATATTTCACATGCGCACAGCGTTAAAAATAAAGTGCGTAAAAATCGCCGGAGGAAAAAATCGCCCGAAGAAAAAATCGCCGGAGGAAAAAAATCGCCCATGCGTACCTCGGCTAATAGTGTGAGGTTGTGCAGTTTTCGAAGATCAAATGTTGCGTAGGTAACCTACCCTACATTTTTTAAAAGAGTAACCGTGGAGTTTCTTGCCGGCTCTTCTCCATAGGAAACGACCAATTGGAACCGTGCACCTAGTTTCTGACGTTTCATAAGTGCCCATGTAGGTTTATGTGAAATCAAATATTTTGATTTTGACCCTAAAGTTCGTTTATTAAGGCTCGAGCAGACTGGCGCGAAATTTTCCATGAAATTGTGCAACTAGTGTCGCGTCGCGCCTGTCTGCGGAGCCTTTAATCCCAGATAGTAATTTGACATTTCAAATCTTTGTCATTTTTTTTTTTTTTTCAATTTGGAGTTTGACTTTTGCACCTGTCAAATTACTATCTGTGGGATTCAAAAACGAACTTGTACCTTTTTACGTAATAATAATTATCAATGGTTACATCCCTTACCTTTATCGTTGCCATTTCATCCACTTTGACCCTCTTAATCTTCTTTTCTCTTTTACTCTTAGTCTTATTATCTCTCTCTCTCTTTTCATCTCTGTTCATAGAGCACATTATAGTTTGTAGCTCCAATTCATAATGTTTGGTGTTTCCCGAGCTGTCCGATATAGGGCCAGCATCATCTAAGATATTCGTGTCATCTGAAAATAATACATCTAAGTATTATTATAAAAAGCCCCGATGGTTTAATGGTCGCAAGCGCTACTGCTGACCATGAGGTCCTGGGTTCGATTCCCGGGTAAAGCAAAATGTTATTCTGGGATTTTCCATCAGCAATTTCAATACCCAACACGTCTGTAAAGTTTGCGGTCGACGACCACCTTAGCAGGAGCTTCATCATTTCAGCCCAAAGACATAGGCCTCCCCCCAAGCACCGCCACTTCGACCGGTTCTGTGCTTTCCGCATCCAGTTCTATCCAGTCCATTCCTGCGGCTTTCACAAGGTCCAACGGTCTAATTGCGTAACACTCAGTAGCTATCGGTTTCAATTTCACAGTTCAACAAGATTCATTGCGTTATTTACGTTGTTGGGCAGACAATTTTTTCTAACATACGAAGCAATGTATTATCAATAGAGATCGGATATTCGGATGCATATTCACCTAAAGTTTGAGAGTTGACTAGTATGGAGTGCGCACCGAAGTACGGGAAAAACGGGAAAAAGTGTCGGTTTCCAGGACTGACAAGTTTTTAAGAACTACTCTTTTGTACTGTGTATCGCCGAATAAATAAATTTCATTTTAGAATAAAAGGTTTTGAAGAAATATTAATAGTGTTTTTTAAACGTGTTATATTTTCCACAAAATTCTTGCCTAGTTCTAAATAGACAAGAAATATTTTTTATACTTAGGAATACAAAATTGTATACCTACTAAATGAAACCCCGCAAGCCGGAATAAAAATATATTTTAAGAAGCCGTTTCCATACTTTGTGTCCTTTGCCGGGAAAAAATCGTACTTTAGGTAAATATGTATCCGAATATCCGATCTCTAATTATCAATATACTTCAAAATCATTCAGATTGTTACGCAATTAGGGTGCTGTTCAGCAGTAACTAAGCTTACCATTATCACAATCCCAATCCCCTTTAAGCTCATCCTTGATACAAATAATAGGTACTTCCGGGTATGCTGGTAGTGTTTCGTACCCGTCTGAGGGAGATATACTGATGGGATCAGCATAGTGGATATTGAGGCGAGGTGGTCGGCTCACGTCTGTTAGGAGGCATTCGTGGAGATTCTGTGGAACAAAATCACTACTACATTATTATTTTGTAATAAAATATAAAGTCTAATCATTTATTTGAAAAGGCACAAGGCACTAAGGCACTTTTGAACATCATTAATTCGTCGCCTTACAAGGAAATTCGATTAGCTGACATAAACCTAACTTTACAATAAGTACCGCAATTTAAAAATTTCGATGCCTTCTGAAAACGCGACACGGTTGAACAATTTCCTTGAATTTTTCATAGAAATTGTTCTACCCGTGTCGCGTCGCGCGACAAGTCGCGCCAGTATGTAGAAACCTTAATAAGTATTAAAATTTGGTAATCCTTGTGAATTTGTGATTGAATATTTAACAATCAAGGATTACTTACTAAATTTACTAATCGATTTTCCTTGTAAGGCGACAATTTATAGAATAATTTAATTGATTCTAGTTGTAAATAAAGTGCACACAGAATATTATTATTTGTACAGACACAGACTATTTTTGGAACGAAGTTCCTTATCAAAAAAAGTGTAACATTATGAAATTGAAAAAAGTCTAAAGTGAAAAATTTCGACCATCACATCACATTTTTACCTAGCAAAAGTGTTGTGATGGTCGAAATTTATCACTTTAAACTTTTTTGAGTATAACTCTAATTCGCCAAGAGTGCAAAAGCAAAAGGAACTTCATTCCAACTGGGTGTCCCACAACAACTCAGCGGGGCGAGCACGGCCTACTGTGACATGACTTGAGTCACACATTTTGAGGGATAAAACTGTTTTGTCATAAAATGCTAGTACAAATTGACATGACATAATTTATCATGTCTTGTCACAAACGTCTTGGCACGCTCGTGCGACCCGCTCGACTATCTTTTTAAATGATCCTTTAATTATTGACATTATTATTTCAGAGAGATAATTATACTGTTATATGAGATTATTTCTGCCAAGACTGCAGACTTGTATTATTTAAACTAGTGACCCTCCCCGGCTTTGCATGGATGCACAATTGTGACGACAATTCAAAACATCGAGATATCTATGCTTTATCAAAGCTAATTAAACTAGTATTTAAGTCAAATTATGCAAATAGGCACATATGAGGCACTTTTGACCGTCAAAATTTACAAAAAAATAGAATTGATTCAAAATCAGAATCAAAAGTCATTTATTCAAAGTAGGCTGAGAATCAGCACTTTTCGAACGTCAAAAGTTACATAAGACAGTCCCCCAAAAACGCCCACCCTTCACCACTTCCTAGTGCTTTAGCTGAGAAGAAGAAGTGGCGCAACAAACTCCCCAGCAGCACAGCTGTCTGTTCAGATATAAAACTTGAATCTATACAATAAAATGTAAAAGAATTTGCATTACGCAACACAACATTAAATTAAATTATTTGCCTTATGTTAGCTAGCACACGCCAGTATACCAAAAAAAAAAAACATAAATATCGTCGAAAACTATACTCAAGCAGAAATAACGTAAACAGAACGTACCTAAATAAAGGCCTCCAGGTTTTAGAGGTCAGATTCTAGTTGCCCCTTCCAAGGGTAGTTTCGTATGGAGAAGAATGTTGATGAATGTTTATACACATAAACCTCTCATATAAATTCTCTAAAAGATGTAGAAAACCGTATACAGTTTTTCTGTTGTATAGAACAAGATGTTAATTAATTGAAATTAAAATTGCTTTCACAAGTGCCCAATGAATTATCATCAATTTCAAAAAACATTCAAGGAACCTTGGGCACCAATATACCCTATACACACCATATTTATGATAGCGCCCACATGGCTTTATTATATCACATAGTATAAAACAAAGTTGCTTCCCGCTGTCTGTCTGTCCCTATGTATCTTTAAAACTACGCAACGGATTATGATGCGGTTTTTTTAAATAGATAGTGATTCAAGAGGAAGGTTTATATGTATAATACATGCATAATATAGTAGAGAAAATCAGCATTGCACCCGTGCGAAGCCGGGGCGGGTTGCTAGTCTAGTCTAAATAAAAGTAAGTTACTCCTTATAACATCAGCTATCTGCCAGTGAAAGTCCCCTCAAAATTGGTTCAGCCGTTTCGGAGATTAGCCGGAATAAACAGACAGACACAAACAAAAATTTAAAAAATAGATTTTTTGTTACAAGTACAACACAAACTTTCAAAAGTATTGAGTAAAAAGCTGTTATTTTGACATTAAAAACAGACACTTCGATTTTATTTATTTTTATAGACAAGCGTAGATTGTTAAAAAGCACTCACCTCTTGAGTATAAGTTTGCAGTATCCGGTATGAGTCCTGAACCTGTTCCCTAAAGGCTATGCTCTTCTCTAGCAAGGCTTTACACTCCCAACAGACCTGCAGGGTTACAGCAGTCACACTGAATAGCTGAAACAAATATACAGGGTTGATTTTTGAGATGGGACAGTAAGGGTAGCTTCCTTAACCGTTGTAGCTACAGGAAAACGAACTTAGGAGACTGTCTTTTATGCCAAAAAATTCTCTTTCTTATAAGGATCAAAAATTTTAATGTATGTAGGTGTGAACGTGGCTAAATATAGAATTGTTTAAGGAGATTATATGCTGCATAAAAACTCAAGTTAAGAGCCATCCATGAACCCCCATTCGAGGAGTTGTTGGAGAGCTTACATTGAAAAGGATGAAACGGCAGCTCCGGAAATTCTAAAAAGTCCTCAAGTTGCTTAATGCAGGCCCTTAGTACAGCCATTTATCATGGAAGTGTAGAAATTATGAATTTTATTTAACAAATATTGATTTATAATTATTATTAAGGTTTTATGTGGCCAAGATAAGCAGTCGCTCCATTTAAAATACTGGTATTCAGATGTATCCGGTTACACTAGGAGCCTACCCCAACATAGTTGGGAAAAGGCTAGACAGATGATGATGTGGCCAAGATCTTTAAATCTACCGTTACAACTCTGTATTGTTCCATGGCATGCCAAAAGCTGGCAAAATAGCTTTAAAATATTTATTGTAGTAGCCCAAAATTGTCTACAGGTATTTAGATAAAGACAATAAGCAGATATGATATTACCTATGCCTAATATACAAAAAATCTAATAGTACTTACAGGAATTTCATCCAAAGCGTTTAGGTAATATTTTTGTGCTTTCTCATCTGTAATGTTGTGGAGTTTTCGACCGACACAAAGGCAGGCATTGCAGAGCAGTTTATAAGCTACACCTTCTTCTTTAATATCCATTTTTATTAATATTTGTTCATGATAGACTGCACAGCTTTCTGAATTTCAGCGAAACTTTCACTAAATACCAACATAAAACAATGAAAACGATGAATACCGTTTTTTTCTTTTTTTTTGTTCTACATATATTAAGTTTTAATTTCAATACGATTTGATGGATGAAAGACTGAAATATGAGTAGTCCAAGAATTTCATTTCAAAAACATACAACAAAACAAACTGCTGCCATTTTAAAACTAGTGTTGTGTGTGATGCGTCAGCCAATATTGATTTTATCGGTTTTAGGGGTCAAAAAAAAACCGGTAAGCCGACAAAATGTTTTTATCATGGAGGTTTTTAAAATCAGCGAGTGTCTATTTATTGGAACGAATGTGGTAAACACAGAGTACATTTGTATATCGATGGTAAATGTAGCTAGAGGCGTCTGGAACGTGACGTAAGCCTGTCTTTTTAATTTTCATGGCATCATACAATGCGATAAGCAACTGCCTCCGTAAGCCATTCCTTAGGGTCCCAGATTTCACGTTTATGTAGTAGAAAACGTAAATGCAAAGGTAAATTATTTACCTATAAGTGGGTGAAACGCGCAAGCAAAAAAATTACACGGCAAACCTGAGAACGGTAGTGCAATGTGCTGATTTTTAATTTTATATATTTTTTCTCGAAACGTAAGTACTTCTCTACCTTGACAAAAAAAATCGTTAATTTCTACCCTCTAATATACCAAAAAAAATACAAAGTGTTATTTTATCATCACGGTGGCCTGTCCTGAACCCAATTCCGCTCATAAAATAGCTTCTCCTGCTAATACATTCGTAATATGGATTTAAATCGATTTTGTTATCATTAAATTATAATATATTCGACCAAATAAAACTATTTTTGTTTATCTTCTTTCTCATGGATTCACTTTTTTAGTTATCATTTCAGAGGACAGTAAGTTTTAGTAGAATAGCCATGTCAACATTGCGTTGTTACGTCTGTCTCACCTTTCTTCACTTCGGATCAGTCCCAGCCCAATGTCTTGCGGTTTCCCGCTAAAAAAGTTAGTTTATCATTTCAGTAATATGGGGACAAAAATAGTTTAATTTCGGTGGCTGTTAAAACTCGTGCTAGATTCGTTTATTTTGTTTCAAAATTGTGTATTAAATTCGCTTTAAGTACTGTTTTATTTGAGTAGTCTTCATATTTTTTTAATAATTTTATTTCGGAGTTAAATGTAGAACTAACCTCTATTTTATCATCTCAGTGTTATCATTTCAGTGGATTCGGTGGACTGTTATACCAATTACAGTCCACCAGAATGAAATGTATCTCCGAAATGATAAAACCATAAAGTTTTAGAGATCCTTGTGTCAAATACAAAGTCATAGTTTTGTAATGTACTTTTACCTAGAGTGTATGTAATTAGATTATTCGGGTGTATTTGTTGTGTAATATTTGTGTTTAAGATATATAATATATACCACCTATGTCTATGTAGTTAGTACATGTATACACTTTAGATACACATTTGTTCGGCTCAACGATAATGTGATGAGTGTGTGAGTCAATTGTCAACAAAATAATTATTTCGAGGGTTTACCTTCATTATAAGTCACTTACATTTATTTTTATATAATTTATTATGAGTAAATAATATTTGATATAATTACAAAATTGCTAAATTATACAAGATATAACAAATAAATCTATAATTTTATTTGATATAATGATCAGTTAATATAATAAACAGTTGATATAATTTTATATTAACTAATTTTTAAAACCATAACATCAAATCAAATCATTTTATTTGTAGAACATAGGTGAAAAATATATAAAGGTACAGATGTCAATGTTTCTAAAAATTATCGCAATGTCTTGCCGGCAGCGGCGTACAAATATTCTAATTATAATTCTAAAATATTCAAATTAAAATTTCTAATTGTATTATTATGTCAATTTATAAATTTAATATGTCAATTTCCAATTATATTATCACGTCAATTTCAATTAATTACATATAAATGGATTAAAGTTGTAATAAAAATAAAGTCAAAAAAATTAAAATACATCTTCTAAGTACTCATTGACTGTATAATATATTTTTGCGACTAATAAGTTTAGAAGAGCCTTTTTGAAATTCTGTATGATGCCAACATCTGTTATTGCAATGGGCAACTTATTGTATAATTTAGGACCCATTCCTAAAAAGCTTTTTGAATAGAGCTCAGTTTTGTGTGGAATAGCACATATATCATTGCGCCGCTTTGATCTGAGCGTTTGAAACAAAGGCAAGTTCAATCTAACGAAAACTGCTGTCTCGTATATACTGCCTGTCTCAGTGTTTATCTAAAATTTGTGGAAATCAAACCTAACAAAGTACGGAACCCTGGCTGCCCGGCACGGTTGTTCTTAGCTGTATCATATCGGAGGATTTATTTCATTCCGGTGCAGTCTATCATTTCGGTGGTAATTTTTATCATTTCGGTACACACTTTTCATTTCAGTGGACTCTTAAAAATTCGTCCTTAAATATTTATGTAAGTTTTGATGAAATTTGATGTCCACTCACGCACAATGCTATAAAATAGGCTAAAGATTTATTTGTCACTAAAAATATGTAGATAGCATTGAAATAGAAAAATCCCACCGAAATGACACATAAAAATCTCTTGTTGAAATTCACCCAAGTAGTAGAAATCTTTGCGAATGCTCTCTTCGGGGAAGTATCTACCTTACCCAGCCTGGCCATACCGTCAAGAAATTCAGCTTTTCTCCCAGGTAGCAACACACCTGTGATTCTAGACGCATAGCGTTGATTCCTCATGCGGTCGACTTACCATAATATGGTCCATGCTCAGAGCACTATACAGGTTGGAAGTTCGATGTACTGAATCCATGGTAACAGAGTTCGCGTCGATGTCCCTTCCACCCTGTATAATATTGGGGTCCATGTTTGCTTACCAATAATACAAAAAAAAAAACTTAAATAATCGTATCTTCTGTAACGTAGGTATTATTTGGTAAAGATGACCAGCACCCGAATTGCGTAACAAAGTTTGAATTACAATCAGAGTTTTGAAGGATTTTGCTAATCCACTGCTTTATAGGTTCGAAAAATTCGTCTGGTCAACAACGTATTTAACGCAATGGACTGTGAACTGTCAAAATGAAATCCATTGCGATCAATTTTCATTTTAAGTGTGTTACGCAATTAAACCGCTAACCCTTTTTTTTTTTTGGGTGGATAATTTTCAAATAGCTTCACCCGCTCTGAGCGGACCGGGAGGCCGTGTCAGACTTTTACTGTCTAAAACCCACCCGTGCTCCTTCAGATGCCTGTGTGCTAGGGCCACAATATCCCATTCGAACCAACTCGCAACCCTGGCAGGCATTGGCGTCAGTTGGGGCTGATATCTCTTGAGGCGCGCGTGGAGCACAATGTGCCGTCGACCCGGGCCTGGTCATTATCGGACGGCGAGCTACCCACCGCTCACCGTCCGCAAGCCCACGCCTACAGTGGCCAGGAATCAGCCTCCGACGCTCGGGGCGTGACCCGTGGTGACTAGGGGCGCGAGGGTGTGAATCTTGCCTTTCCCTCACGCGTTCCGCCTCCTCCTTTGCTGGCATTACTGCTACGCAGAAGGAGGTAACGGCCTCCCATGCAGTCTCGCTCCGAACCATGGCCTGAACCAGGGCCGGACGCGAGTGATCGCCGCCGCCGATCGCCTCCGTGAGGATACGGCGGTGCTCCGCCCAAACCGGGCAGACCTCCACCGTATGCTCCATGCACCGTGTTTTCCCGATGATCCACACAGTGGTGACACCCGGGCGATTCCTCCCGCGTTATCCTGAACAGGAACCTCCCGAAATAACCGTGTCCGGTGACGACCTGCGTCAGGTGGAAGGTGAGGACGCCGTGGCAGCTTTCTAGCCACTCCTCAAACAGGGGACTTATTGCCACGGCATGCCCAGCGCTGGGTTGCCAAATCACACTCTCCATATTGCCATGAGATCCCGACAGGATCGTCTCCGCAACAGGGGAACCGAATTATAGTCTGTTATTGGTATTCTATCGTCATATGTAAATTAAAAACAAGTTGTATCGAAGTCGTTTATTTCATAAATTTATTGTTACAATAATATCTACGTAATTTTTATGATTTTCAGGATTTAAACCTTACCAGCAACACTATCTCTGGGTAGATACAGACGCTAGCACATCAAGCTACTACAATCTGTCAAATTTTAACTTTATCCCTACAGCATAAGGTTGAAGGTTGATTGGGAAAATTTGACAGTTTCGGGTAGCTTGACCTGCTGGCGTCTGTACATGAAATACCACAATAATATACAGGCTATGTTTTTTCTCGTCATCCATAAAACCCAAAAAAAAAATACCCGTATACACCCATTAAATTCCAATAATATATTAAAACTTACATATTATTGGAATCGATGGGAAAAAAACCAGGATAACTTTTGTGGGTACCTGAAACTTAAATACTAATATACCCCTGTTGATATTTGTGTGGGATACAGCTTTATAATTCGGATAACTATGACAATGGTATTCTAGATTCCATTAAATGTAGGTTTAGTAAGTAAAACTTACATACTAAGTAGGATTACAATAATAATCTCAACATCGATAAAAAGGGATTTTTTTATAAGTTTTTTATTTCTTTTTATAAAAAAACCTACCCACAAAAAATAAATTTTAAAGATATGTAGGTACTTAAAGTAGTCGTCTTACTTAAAATTGAGCGTGGCTCTACAAAATGTTCTCTAAACAAATTAATGGAATATAATCAAGCAGTGGAGGAGCGCGCAATTTCAAATTTTAATATTTGTACCGACCTAAAATAAGTAAACTAGATCACAATATTTAAACGTCAGTCCAAATACATATGTAAAAACCGGGTTTCTAGAATAAAATTCAACGACGTGTCAAAATTAACCACACGTCAAGTGATCACATTGTACCTAATTTAATGAGTATTTCATGAAATCATGACATTTGAGGCCAATTCTAACACGAGTTGTATTGCTGATTCTAATTATTAAAATTCTGTTAAGCCATATTTATTACGGTCGCGAATCATATTTTAATCAATATACAACCTGCACCCTAATTGCGTAACGCAGTTTGAATCGGAATCGGAATGATTTTGAAGTATATTGCTAATCCATTGCTTCATATGTTAGAAAAAATTGTCTGCTCAACAACGTAAATAACGCAATGAATGTTGTTGAACTGTCAAATTGAAACCGATTCCTACTGATAGTGTGTTACGCAATTAGCCCTCGGATACTGTCCGATTTCGCGGGCTACCTTAGCGCATCCCCCTTAAGTGGGTTGAAATGGTTGAATAGACCTTACAATAGCAGCCCGCGTGAGTGTAGCTTAGCTAAACAACAGGCTGCTTGAAAAAGTGAAAGAAAAAAAAACAGATAATAACAATACCGTATTATAGATAATAATATAAACTTTTAGAAAAAATATAGTTGTTATGAGTACTCCTCAGAAGAATAACATAGATAAAAGGGATAAAAAACGTTATAAACACTACATGAATAAAGTCTTAGTTTTCCTTACGAAATAATAATAAAGTTATCCCCGTTTCCACTAATACTAGGCGAACCCAAAACTATTGTCTAAATAAAAGGGCGCTGTATACTTCTAACGCACGGCTAAGTTTCGAAAGTTGAAAATCTAACAACGTCTAGTGTTTGTGAAAACGGGTAATATTTGGCTTTGGTTTCCTAGCGTTGATCGGTCACACAGGCTGCATTCCGAAATAGACTTAATCGTTCATAGCGGTTACATCAATAATTTGCGTACCGATTTAGTAAGCACAATTATGACAGCTGAGCTGACAATTATGTCAACAAATCGGAATGCGCTCACGGTTGCATTACGGTATTTCTTTGTGTTTAAATCACACACACACATTTCTACGGGGCGCTCACGGTGATTATGGCATGGTCGGCGTTATCCCAAGATGGCGCATTTCAAGACGTCATCTTTGACGATTCGCGCTCACGCCAATTCGGTACGGAAGTAAGCGCGCTCAAATCGATCACGGCGCAACTCGGAACGCACCGATTAACGGCTGTTTATAGAGCGTTTTTGACATCTTAATGTCAATTAATGGTGGAATGACAGATTTTCATGACAGCCGTTCGTCTCAGGAGATGCGGCGATTTTGACGTTTAAGCGCGCATGAGTCGCTTAATCGAGTTTTCACGGCAAAGTGTGTAAATTCCGTAAAGGGCGATTAAAAAGATTTAGACGGAACCGCATACAAAGGAAACCAAAACTTTTGAAGTTTTAACAAACAATTAAATAGAGCTTGTCAGCATTTCGTTCCGGGATTCATCTAAAATGATGCCAATGTTTAATCGATCTATGATATTTAAATTTCTTCGCCTTGTTTGGATTTTTTTTAATTTTCTTTCCAGATTGATTATCTTGAGGATAGTCTCCGCTTTTCAGGAATAATATAAAAGATGGACGAATAACGTATTTCCAAGATACATAGAGAGCCCTCAGAGGCAGGAGCAGCAGTATGTACCAGGACAGGAAAGACGCTACAGATAGTATATGTGTTAATACTAACAGTACTATAGCATCTTTTAGATGTCTGAAACAAAAACATACATTAATTTTGTACATTTAACTAGCCTTTACCCAACTATGTTGGGGTCGGCTTCCAATCTAACCATATGCAGCTGTATACCAACATTTTATATGGAGCGAGTGCCTATCTGATTTCCAAAACCCAGTTACGGGGTAACAACGAACACGATACCCATTGGCAAGACTGGTTGTCACACTTTCGGGCTTTTGACTACCCGTAACGACTCTCAAGATCTGTCAATGTGTAGATGTAAGATTATTATTGACTTAAAGTCATGCCCAATAATATTAAAAATAGCTAGATCATTTATGCAGGTTATTTCCCAGTGGTCAGATTGACGGTTAGACTAGTCTTTCCAACGGGAATTTTTTGTTCCCGTTGGCCAGATCAGCTCATAATTTAGTAAAGTACTGTTGAATACGAAGAGGTTATAAAACTAGTTTTATTTGTGACATCATGGAATTTGTTGACACTGGTTGAAATTCTTTGCAAGTTGTTTCATGGTTTTATAAAAAAAAAATTTCCTGTTTGTCATGAAATGTCAATCACATCATGTACTATACTATTTTTAACCAGAAGTTGAGTAATGTGTATCGGTATTATGGATCTTAATTTTATAAATAGAAAGGGTGGAGTTGTCTTGCTTTATAATGGATATCAATTTTATAAAAACAAAACGTACACAAACGGAAACGAATTTTGGCTTTGCGGTCAGTTTAAAAGAATGCGATGCTTGGGATCTGTGACGATTCAAGTGAGTAAACTGGTTGTTACCTCAAGGAGTTAATTCTGTTATTTAGTTCGCAGTACGTTCAAGATCCTTGGTCACACCTTGATCACTTTATTGCCAAACTCATGTCCGTCTCAATGCCCAAGTATTATGTAGGTATAGGTATATGTATGTAGATACGGGTCCCGACCGCTAGTAAGTGTCTATGTTTTTTCAGAACCGCAATCAACTTATTAAGTCAAAAAATCACACCTGCGTTCAAGATGTTGGCAAGAATGACATAGAAGTTTCATTCCATAACATGCGGGAACAAGCTTGCAAGGAGTTTCAACCAGTGTCAACAATTTATAAAGAGTGTGTCACAAAATTAAAAGATTCCGGCTTAAACTAAACGAATATACCGTCTTTTCAATCTATTAAAAGTACGGTGTACCGTCAACGAAATAAAGCCGCTAAAGTTACCAAAATATTTCATAACAACCCTATTGACGTTGAAATCCCTGAAGAATTTCAAAATTTCATTTTAGCGGATTTTATTGACCAAGGAACACGTATAATTGTTTTTTGTACGCCGCAATCGAAGGAATATTTAAAACGAGTAAAACATTTCTTTTGTGACGGAACATTTAAGAGCGTGGCCTTTACATCATTTTCACAGTTATATAGCATCCATGGTGATATTGGAAGCAGCATTGACACCACTAATATTATACCATTAATTTATGTATTGATGTCCCATAGATCGGAACAAAGCTACATCAGTCTTTTTAGCATGCTACGATCACAACTGCCGTATATGGAACCAAAACAGTTTACCCTGGATTTTAAAGTTGCTGCTTCTAATGCGTTAAAAAAAGTATACCCTGGTGCGGAAATAAAAGGTTGCTATTTTCATTTTTCTCACAACGTGTGGAAGCAAGCAAAAAAATTAAAATTGACAAAATCAAAAGCAACAAAACGCATAATTGCACTTTCGGGAATTCTGCCATTACTACCGCCACATTTAGTGGATGAAGGTTGGCAATATATAATTAATGATGCTCCTGATTCGGCCAACATACAAAAATTTTAAAAATATTTTCAAAAACAGTGGCTAGAAAAGTCTAATTTCAAGCAAACTTGGTCTGTTTTTGGGCAGAGGCACAGAACTACTAACTGTTTAGAAAGTTGGCATAAAGAACTAAATAAAAAAATTACAAGAAAAGGACCCGGGATAATCAACTTACTGAGAATTTTACTGAAAAGTGATTTTACGAAAATAACAAATAAACGGACAAAGGAAAATGTAATGAGAGACGAATTCATAATGTATTCACAAATGATGTTAACTAATGGAGAATTGAATGTTGGTCATTTTTTAGAACGTTTAAGATAAAATTGTGGTTTTGTTCAAATCCGCCCAATAAGCACATTTCTTTAAACATAAAACAAATTCTCCTCTAATACTTTCTAGCCTGCTTTCTAACATGTACCTATTAAAATGCAAAACTGTTTTTACTTTCATTGTACTTTTTTTCTGTTGTTTTTCTAGCTGTCAAATAAATCTGGCCAACGGGAAAAAAAATTCCCGTTGGAAAGACTAGTCTGACCACCAATCTGACCACTGGGAAAAACCCTTTTTTTCCCGTTGGTCAGATTTATTTGACAGCTAGAAAAACAACAGAAAAAAAGTACAATGAAAGTAAAAACAGTTTTGCATTTTAATAGGTACATGTTAGAAAGCAGGCTAGAAAGTATTAGAGGAGAATTTGTTTTATGTTTAAAGAAATGTGCTTATTGGGCGGATTTGAACAAAACCACAATTTTATCTTAAACGTTCTAAAAAATGACCAACATTCAATTCTCCATTAGTTAACATCATTTGTGAATACATTATGAATTCGTCTCTCATTACATTTTCCTTTGTCCGTTTATTTGTTATTTTCGTAAAATCACTTTTCAGTAAAATTCTCAGTAAGTTGATTATCCCGGGTCCTTTTCTTATAATTTTTTTATTTAGTTCTTTATGCCAACTTTCTAAACAGTTAGTAGTTCTGTGCCTCTGCCCAAAAACAGACCAAGTTTGCTTGAAATTAGACTTTTCTAGCCACTGTTTTTGAAAATATTTTTAAAATTTTTGTATGTTGGCCGAATCAGGAGCATCATTAATTATATATTGCCAACCTTCATCCACTAAATGTGGCGGTAGTAATGGCAGAATTCCCGAAAGTGCAATTATGCGTTTTGTTGCTTTTGATTTTGTCAATTTTAATTTTTTTGCTTGCTTCCACACGTTGTGAGAAAAATGAAAATAGCAACCTTTTATTTCCGCACCAGGGTATACTTTTTTTAACGCATTAGAAGCAGCAACTTTAAAATCCAGGGTAAACTGTTTTGGTTCCATATACGGCAGTTGTGATCGTAGCATGCTAAAAAGACTGATGTAGCTTTGTTCCGATCTATGGGACATCAATACATAAATTAATGGTATAATATTAGTGGTGTCAATGCTGCTTCCAATATCACCATGGATGCTATATAACTGTGAAAATTATGTAAAGGCCACGCTCTTAAATGTTCCGTCACAAAAGAAATGTTTTACTCGTTTTAAATATTCCTTCGATTGCGGCGTACAAAAAACAATTATACGTGTTCCTTGGTCAATAAAATCCGCTAAAATGAAATTTTGAAATTCTTCAGGGATTTCAACGTCAATAGGGTTGTTATGAAATATTTTGGTAACTTTAGCGGCTTTATTTCGTTGACGGTACACCGTACTTTTAATAGATTGAAAAGACGGTATATTCGTTAAGTTTAAGCCGGAATCTTTTAATTTTGTGACACACTCTTTATAAATTGTTGACACTGGTTGAAACTCCTTGCAAGCTTGTTCCCGCATGTTATGGAATGAAACTTCTATGTCATTCTTGCCAACATCTTGAACGCAGGTGTGATTTTTTGACTTAATAAGTTGATTGCGGTTCTGAAAAAACATAGACACTTACTAGCGGTCGGGACCCGTATCTACATACATATACCTATACCTACATAATACTTGGGCATTGAGACGGACATGAGTTTGGCAATAAAGTGATCAAGGTGTGACCAAGGATCTTGAACGTACTGCGAACTAAATAACAGAATTAACTCCTTGAGGTAACAACCAGTTTACTCACTTGAATCGTCACAGATCCCAAGCATCGCATTCTTTTGAACTGACCGCAAAGCCAAAATTCGTTTCCGTTTGTGTACCTTTTGTTTTTATAAAATTGATATCCATTATAAAGCAAGACAACTCCACCCTTTCTATTTATAAAATTAAGATCCATAATACCGATACACATTACTCAACTTCTGGTTAAAAATAGTATAGTACATGATGTGATTGACATTTCATGACAAACAGGAAAATTTTGTTTTATAAAACCATGAAACAACTTGCAAAGAATTTCAACCAGTGTCAACAAATTCCATGATGTCACAAATAAAACTAGTTTTATAACCTCTTCGTATTCAACAGTACTTTACTAAATTATGAGCTGATCTGACCAACGGGAACAAAAAATTCCCGTTGGAAAGACTAGTCTGACCACCAATCTGACCACTGGGAAAAACCCTTTATGCACGCTCCGCAAGTGGCACGTCAAAATATGGCCAACTAGCTGCGACCCGCAGTTTCACCCACGTAAGTCTCGATCCCGTGGGAATATCCGGATAAAAAGTAGCCTATATGTTAATCCAAGGTATCAGCTACCTCCATACAAAATTTTATCAAAATTGGTCCAGCCGTTTGAGCGTGAAGAAGTAACAAACACACACACAAACTTTCGCCAGTATTCCTTGATTAGGAGAGCAGAAGGGTTAAAAGTCATATAATCAATATAGGCTGCGAATCAGCACTTTTCGAACGTCAAAATTACATAAGACAGTCCCCCGGCACGCCCGCCCTTCACCAGTTCCTAGCAGGGACTGAAAAGGTTCCTAAAATACCGGTATTTAGTGGTTCCGTTCCGTTACTAGAATCCGAACCGAGGAACCTAAATTGGAACCTTTATGAACCTTTATTTTACCGGTTCATCTTCAAAGCGGGTCTGAGAGAGTTCAATACGATGCCGCTCAACGCAGGACGATAGCTCTGTGGACAAATTTTTATTTCATTGGCAGTATGTTTTTTGTATGTCCTACCAAGTTCATAAGGTATTTCTGTAACATTTGATGCTTTTCTTTTTTTTTTTTTTGTAAAAGACTATCTCTCGCACTGATAATTTGTACAAATTTCTAAAGCTTATTGCTTTAGAAATTTGTAAAAATTATCAGTGCGAGAGTAGTACTTAAAAAACTTTTTAAAAGATTACAAAATAGTTATTTCCTATGTTCCACTCCCACCACACAATGGCCATAATGTTTTATTATTATTAGTAGGGTATCTCCAAAAGAAGGAATAATTTTACTAACACACATTTAACATAGCTGAGCTCCTTAAGTTTTGAGTTGAGCTGCACGATAACTGACAAATGCGTGCACTGACTGGACAGGTCCACTCAAATCTGTGTGGTTCTTTCGTCAAAAGACCATGTCAGACACCAATCTACATGGTTCTCAAATGATCTGACCAAGATTATATCCGTATTTTATATACACATTGACAGTGATTAATTTTATATATACAATGACATGAATATTTACTTTGTTAAGTATTATATTGTTTTAAGTATTGTAAATGTGAAGACTATGTGGGTTTTTGTTCATTTTCCTTTTTTTTCTCATTTAGTTTTTATCATAGTCTGGCAGTTTGAGTGATTTTATGCGGCCTACCCAAATGTCCTTTCTTTGGTATTGTTCGTTGAATCGTTGAGCTCCTTAAGTTCTTAGTTGAGCTGCACGACTACTGACAAATGCGTGCACTGACTGGACAGGTCCCCTCAACCTGTGTGGTTCTTTCGTCAAAAGATCATTTCAGGCACCAATCTACATGGTCTTCACATGATCTGACCAAGATTATGTCTGGACTTTAAAAAGAGACTGTGACCTCTGAGTTTGTTTCGGCCTTTCTTCTCAGAGTAGTCGGATACGAAACGCCGACCTCATCTAGTTTTTTTTAATATGATTGACGTGTAAAAGTGTTTGTACAAACCTACTTACAGAAATAAATCATTTATCATTTATCATAATAACAACCATAAAACCGGTACCTATATAGGAACCATTATGTGGAACCAGTATTTTGGAACCAGAACCAAACCGGTTCCTGAACCGGAACCGTACCGAAAAGAATAACCTAAATGAAGAACCGGAATCCAAATTCATACCGGTTTTCAATCCCTACTTCCTAGTGCTTTAGCTGCACAGAACATTTTAGCTGGGAAGAAGAAGTGGCGCAACAAACATAGTGTATTATCTATGCAACAAACTCACCAGCAGCACAGCTGTTTGTTCAGTTAAAAAAACTTGATTCTATACAATAGTAGGTATGCAAAATAATGTACATTACGCAACACAAAACAATAAATTAAATTATTTGCCTTAATCCGGGACCGTGCACGAAATCGGCTGATTTTGATCAATTTTGTTCATTGGTTGTTTGAAAGGGAAAGAATTTAAACAAAATTATTTGTGATTTGAAATGTTGAGTTCTTTGTTTTGATTTGATTTTTCAAATAGATTAAGTATTCATGGAAAATCACTAATATTCGCAACAAGTTTTCCGAAAAATAACGCGAGACGTAATTTTGAAAATTGAAAAATATAATCAACATTCATTTATGGTCTACTTGCATGTGGAGGAAGCACTTTTTTCAAATTAGATACAAAATATAGCAGAAAAATAATGTTGAAAAAACCTATTTAAAAAAAAAAACCCAGTTATTAATGTATTTTTCCTATTATTTTAGCAAACCATATCAAGAAATTTAAAAATCACACACTGGGCTTCAGCTATCCATGAGATAAAATAAAAAAAATGATGTTATTATTTTACAATATCTTCAATATCAAATCAAAGGCGCAATATACTATATTTTCGAGAGCACAAAAGTGATGAAACTAATAACAGGTGCTATGACTGACACGAATGGTTTAGTACCACGAAAACTGTACTTCTATGGTTATATAGACTTAATGTTTCAATTATTTCAAGCTTTCTCACAATTAGATAAGAAATCGACGGAAAAGGGTTTTTTCGTGCACGGAGCCTTAAGTGCTAACATTATGGCAAATAATGGAATTCATAAAAATAGCACACGCCAATAAAGCAATAAAATTTTACTTTTTAGTATTTACTTTGTACCATTAAAGGTCTACCCACACATCAGGGTCGTGTCCGGGACGTGACAGTGCCGTGACAAGACCGTGGGGCAGGTACTGAACCCTCGTCGCCGGCCCAGATACGGACGTGTCTGAACGATTTCATATAAAAATGTACACACTGATATTTTTTTGAGCCCCTGACGGGTGGATAGGCCCCGCGTGTGGTGTGGACCTTAAGGTCTATATACAGGATGGAATTTTGTAATGCCACCTGGAGGGAAAGTACTCTTAATACTGCAGATAGAAAGTTTTACTCAAAGGAAACATTCCTTTATTTTTGAATAGAAAGCAAACTGCATTCAAAAAATTTCGAAAATTCTCTTCTCCCACACCCGGGAATCGAACCGGCTAAAATCTGAAAAAAATTATACCCTGTAATTTTATTGCATCGATCGTTAGGGTCAATTATAAGGATGAAATCTCTCTAACAAACATGATAAATTAAATGAAAGGAAAACCAGGAAATCTTAAATTAATTTAATTATTTACAAAAAATGGTAAACTAACTAATTAGTTGCTCGAAATGGGCTCCATTCTCTTGGATACACAAATTTATTCTTTTAACGAATTCATTTCTAGTAACCTTTAATAAAGTGGTGTGGTGAATATTATAAATCGTATTCTGAACTTCAACTCTCAACTCGTTGTCATTCGCATAAGATTTCATGTAAATTTGATTTTTTACATATCCCCACAAAAAAAAAATCTAATGGGGTGAGATCTGGAGATCTCGCAGGCCATCTGATTGTGTCGTTTGTACCAATCCAGGTATTAAAATGGTTATTAATGTAGGCAGTAGTGATTCTGCTGTTATGTGCTGGAGCACCATCTTGCTGTAGAATTATTTGGTTTCGCTCTTCCTCGGGGAAACCATTTAACTCGTTTCTTAAGAGATCCAGTATTTCAATATACTTGACAGTGTTTAAATGACCTTCGTACACGTGGACTAACACTACATTATTTCTCATAATTTCGCACCAAACGTTGAAAGAAAATCTTACTTGATGGTTAGTTTCATGAACACGAACAGGATTCACTCGAGACCAATAATGGTTATTGCGGCGATTGTACTGTATGCCATTATTGCTGAAGTTGGTTTCGTCAAGACCATACAATGTTACTCAAAAAATTAGGGTTTCGGTCAATTTCTCCAAGCATGTTTTCACAAAATTGTAATCGTCTGTCACGATCCCCAATATGCAATTTTTGCACCAACCGACCTTCACGATAGCATTTATACTTATACTTTTTCAGCACTTTAAGTACGCGAGTGTGGGTTGTTCCTAATTCATCGGCAGCATCTCTACTTGAAGCCTTTGGAAATGATTCAAAGTATGTTAAAACATCTAGTTCAAAATCGAAATAGTTTTGCTGAATAGTTTGCCGTCTCTTCTTGAAACCACCCGTATTATTTAAATTTTCTACCATTCTTTTCAATACGAACCGAGTTGGTGTCGGTCTTGATATCTCTCTCCATACCACCGCAGAGCTAGATTCACGTTTTTGTTATTTAAAAAATAAGCTTCCATTAAATCAAACTGTTCTTGATAAACCATTTTCACCGTGAGACAAAATGTGAAATGAGTTGTAAAAACAATCATATGTGAATAACAACTATGACAATCTAATTTTCAAATTTTAATCTAACATTCCATATTTAAATTACCTCATACACGCAGCTACGAGTATGTCGCAAAGGAGTCTGCATTACAAAAGATGGATGTGAATTTGTAACTTCAGATTTCCTGGTTTTCCTTTCATTTAATTTATCATGTTTGTTAGAGAGATTTCATCCTTATAATTGACCCTAACGATCGATGCAATAAAAGTACAGGGTATATTTTTTTCAGATTTTAGCCGGTTCGATTCCCGGGTGTGGGAGAAGAGAATTTTCAAAAATCTTTGAATGCAGTTTGCTTTCTATTCAAAAATAAAGGAATGTTTCCTTTGAGTAAAACTTTCTATCTGCAGTATTAAGAGTACTTTCCCTCCAGCTGGCATTACAAAATTCCACCCTGTATACAGGGTGGAAACTTTCAGCGGGGCAGTAAGGGGAAGTACCTTATCCGTTGCAGCTACGCGAAAATGGTCTTAAGAGACTATCCATAATTTTTTATGGAATTTTGATCCCCATTCACAGATTTTGAAAAAAATGTACAGTCAGCAGGAAAATGGGCAATTTTCACAAAAACTTTTTTTTTATGCCAATCGATCCTCTTTCTCATAAGGATCAAAAACCTCTATTGGACCAATTGAGGTTTGAGTACTATAAAAGTCATAAATCGTAAAAACTTTTCCCATACATTTCGTAGGAAATGAGAAGTTCCAACTTACATTTTTTACCATCGATAAACTGGCCGCTACAAAAAAGACTTGATCGAAAAACAAATAAAACACTATAACTTCTACTTTGGATATTATTTCACCTTAAAATTAAAAACTTGAAACTTACATTTGGACTCACCTAGAAATTTTACTTTTGTGCTCGTAAGTTATGAGGTGTTCAGAATGGTAGCCGTTTTGACGTAGGCATAGGTTTATTCTCTTTACTACAGACTGGGTAGCAGCTGATAATGTGCTAGGATTAATTCCATAGAGAATCGTGGTAAGTAAATCTTTGAGTTCCTGAACACTGTTGTATTTCTTTTTATAAAGTTCAATTTTTAAATAGCGCCACATAGTGTAGATGCGTGAGATCAGGACTGCGAGGTGGTCACGTTATAGGACCATCATTATGTTTGTATCCACTGCCTTGCGAATTGCCGGAATTCGATTTCGAAATACGAAGTTTTTATTTATTTTTGGCCAGTCTTCGTTGTAGCGGTCCATCTATCGATCATAAAAAACTAAGTTGGAGTATCATTTCTTACGAAATGTATGGGAAAAGTTTTTTGGGTTGTATGACTTTTCTAGTACTCAAAACTCAATTGGTCCAATAGAGGTTTTTGATCCTTATAAGAAAGAGGGTCGATTGGCATAAAAAAAAGTTTTTGTGAAAATTGCCCATTTTCCTGGTGACTGTACATTTTTTTCAAAATCTGTGAATGGGGATCAAAATTCCATAAAAAATTATGGATAGTCTCTTAAGACCATTTTCGCGTAGCTGCAACGGATAAGGTACTTCCCCTTACTGCCCTGCTGAAAGTTTCCACCCTGTATATCTAGGCCGCAAAAAAACGTTCAAAGGGTTTTCACTTGCTTTTCACTCTCGAGCGGCCAAAAGAAAATCAACTTTATTTACACGAATGTTAAGTTGATATTTGTCTAAGTGGAAATCATAAAAATCAAAATCAAATAATTTTTAATTCAAGCTTAAGAAAAAAATAACTGACCAATTTTCTTACGAGTCGTACATGCTTCAAAACAATTGTTTCCACTCAAACAAACATCAACTTTACCGATATGTGAATAAACTTGTCTTATGAAGGCTCCCACGAAGAGGCGTGATGACTCCATTAGAACAGTTTCTATGAAAACTTGATGGAAATTGCTCTGCTATAGTTGCGTCGCAGATTACCAGATAAATCACTCCATGTACGCGCTAACTACATACCGGCCGCCGCGGCCGGGGCGCACGCGACCCATTTCTCAGTGGGTTGCCGACAGCCGCGAGGCGCGCACATACACTTAAATTTCGGTCGACCTGGGCCTCAAGTCTGCTATTACAATAGTGTCAGAATGGTCGATCATTGATTTCATAATTGTTGATTTTGACAAGTTTGGTAATCTACTATTATAATGGCGTCATTATGATTTTCCAATGGTCGGCCACTGACACTACATGGAAATAAATTGCATTTATTGGTAATCTCGTACATAATGACAAATGAATGACATTTCTACTAATGGGTTTTATAATAATGCCAATACGACAATGCCATTATAATAACACAATTCTATTACGAGAACATTGACCAACCAATGATCGAACATTATGAATTTACCAGATTACGAACTTTTAGCAAAATGACAATGGCATGACAATGGGATCGTGTTGGAATGACTGAATTTATAAAAATAGCAGACTTGGGGCCCTGACGTACTACAAAACAAAACTCACTTGAAGCTTGTAAGGTTAAGTACATTTTCGTTCGCAGCATCTAGCGACTCGAAGGCTATTATACCAGACATTAGCAGTAGGTATTGAAAATTTTGTATGGAGTGATTTATCTGGTAATCTGTGGTTGCGCTGACGCATCGCATCCGTCTGCGGAAACCTTGAAGCGTAGAGAAAAAATCGCAATGACCGTGTTTTCGTAGCCGGTGTGCTGTGGTTTTAATTTAACATATTGTCTTTTGTTATTTAAAGAAAAATATTATTGTAAGAATTATAATTATGTTATGTCTAATAATTTAATATTATAAATTGTATTTTGTTACCTAAAGAAAAATATTATTTTAAGAATTTTAGTTTTGTTATGTGTGTATATTTTATTTTAACTTAAAATTTATCATTATTTAAAAATCCTAATAGATATTTTCTCGTATATTCCTTGTAATATCTTAGTAAAATAAGTACGTATTAGGTATTAATGTAAAATTAATTTGCATGCCCTAAACAGGCAAAATATTGACTGTACCTAAACCACCAAACTCTTACAACTGGTAATACCTATATTTTCTGCAAATAAATTATTCTTATTCTTATAAATAGGTAGTTACTTACTCGCCCCAGCCTCCTGCCATGTTCAAATCATAGCCATAATCCACTAGTTTTTGTTCTGGGGTATTTGAATATATCGGCAAAGTAAGTGCTTTCATAATGAAAATTAAAACTATTAATATTATTGGAATACCAATGTTTGACAGCTGAAAAGGAAATTACAATCATTTTAGTTTATTTATAATATGCGACATTAACTAAATCACTACTTTTTTTTTTTTTTTTGGGTGGGTAATTATCAAATAACTTCTCCGGAGACTTTTACTGACTCATGTTCCTTCAGATGCCTGTGTGCCATGGGCCACGATATCCCTCTAAGACAGGCTCGTAACCCTGGCAGGAAATCACTACTTGTAGGTCATACAAATATTTGTTCCGTGCAGGAATCGAACCCGCGGCACGCAGCGCAGCACTCAATCGCTTAACCACTGCGCCAACCGTGTCGTCATTTTGACACTTCAACAACATCCATTGCGTTATTTACGTTGTTGAGCAAACACATTTTTCTAACACAAGAAGCAATGGATTAGCAGTATCCTACAAAATCATTCAGATTGTGATGTGTTCATAATTAGTGTGCTGATTATACAATATTCTTTTTGTGATGATTAATATGATTCTAGAGCAATTACTCAATAATTAGTATTGGGGCAGAAAGGTGGACAATACGGTACGGCCGGTTCTAGAAATTCAAGGTAGCTCACACGCTCGCATTTTTGTAAATGTGAGTACCATGGAGCCGTTTATTATGTTATGATGTATGTTGACTTAAAAAAAGCCTGGCAGTTGAGAGTATGTCATGCTCACTTAAATGTCTCGCTGATGGTGGCGCGTGTGTTGGATCATTCGGTTCCCTACAAAGTGGTTGAGCTGGATGGTGCTGATCCACGCGTCATGTTCGTGAACGGGCGCTGTCAGTTGAGGCTGGTCATCTCTTAACTGCCAGGGCTTATTTTGTAATCTTTTAATCTTATATTTTGAATTGTTTTTTTTTTATATATTTATTTTTGTTTTTTACATTGTTCTCACATATAGAAGCGACAAGAATAATGTACCTACCCAGGATTTTGTAATATCTTGATTTAAAAGAGTGTCCTTGGAGTTTCTTGCCTGTTCTTCTCCATAGAGATCTACGTTTTGGAATGGGCAAATAGCTTCCACTTTCTGACTAACTGACCGACTGGTCCAGCTCCATAGGACAATCTAGAGTCTAGACAAAATCAAACTGGTTGCTATTTTTATGGTAAAATCTGTTATTTTTATGATATTGATTTTACATTCTGTGATAACCTATACTCACACACTGACTTATTTTTTTATTTTTTTAGAAAAACATACTTGTATGATGTTTGTAAATATGTGAACACCACGTATCTATCTAATAATTAAGTTATTTTTCATTGCTTAGTTTTTAATTCGTTTTACCTATTATGGTATAGTAATTTTATTCTAGGTGCATCGTCTTCACATATAATCATATAATTAATGTAATCAAACAAAATATTGTAAAACATTTTTAAAAGAGTACCGGTGGAGTTTCTTGCCCATTCTTCTCCATACGAAACTACCTTTTGGAAGGGGCAACTAGAATCAATTCTATTTTTTTTGTAAATTTTGACGTTCAAAAGTGCCTCTTTATGTGCCTATTTGAAATAAATGGTTTGACTTTGACTTTGACTTTGACTCTTTGACAATTCAAAAGTGCCTGTAAATGGTTTATTTGAAATAAATGCTTTGAGTTTGAGTTTGCTCAGCGAGCTATGAAACGGGAATCAGGAACGAGGTGATCCGGCAGAGAACCACAGTTGTCGACATAGTTTACAGAATAAGCAAGCTGAAGTGGCAATGGGCGGGCCATATTAGCCGTAGAAGCGATGACCGTCAGGGCAGACGTGTTCTTGAGCAGAGACCGCGGATCGGCAAACGTAAGGTAGGAAATCCTTAGGCTAGGTGGAGCGATGATCTTCGCATTGTGGCTGCAGCTGGATGACAGTTGCCGAAAATCTAGTTGAATGGTGTGTATTTTTCTTTATTTTTTTTTAAAAAGACGTTGCCCCACACTAGGAATTTCTCCTGTATCGTGGGTGCGTTTACAAACATTTAAACTCACATACACAGACAGCCAGACCCGGAACAACTACTTGTAGGTCATACAAATATTTGTTCCGTGCGGGAATCGAACCCGCGACACGCAGCGCAGCAGTCAATCGCTTAACCACTGCGCCAACCGTACCGTCAAATTCTGCAATTGGAGAGGCTTATATCCAGCAGTGGACTGCTTTAGGGGGTGATGATTAGTGACTATATCGACGTATTTATCCTATATTCCTCCTATAACCTGCATTTTCGATCAACATACATCATGATACTAAAAAATTAAAATAAATCACCATAAGCTCGATGCTCCTTATTATCAGCCAGGTACTGTATTTTTCTTAAGAACCGCCATACAAATTTAATGAACATAGTAGTACATACTTTATATAAAAACCTACACTTCTGGGACGCCTGAGTCGAGCCACTTCTGCATTTTTTGTATCAAGGTCTGTAACTTTTTAGATGGTCGCCAATTCAAATTTAGAACAATGATGACACCAAAAATAAGGCCAGTAATGTCGGCTTCGAAACCGCATAAAAACTTTTTTTGAGTCATAATAAATTTTGATGTTTTAGAGCTTTAATTAAACATGTAAATAGCGGTAGCTCGATTTATGAGTCCAGAGGGCTAATTGCGTAACACACTATCAGTAGGAATCGGTTTCAATTTGACAGTTCAACAACATTCATTGCGTTATTTACGTTGTTGAGCATACAATTTTTTCTAACATACGAAGTAATGGATTAGCAACCTAGTTCAAAATCATTCCGATTCGAATTCAAACTGCGTTACGCAATTAGGGTGCAGGAGTGAGTGTATATAAAAACTAACGATAGATCCCATGGTGATGCCAGTTAGACTTAGCTGACAGTTGACAGCTATGGAAAGTATAGGCCGAAGTAAAGATGCTCCAAGTATTAAGTTACGGTAAATATCAGCGGTCTGTTCATTCTCTTTCATTATCTGTTGGTATCCTCTGGTTGGAAGTTTCCCTTTTGGTGTCTGAAATAGAAAAATATACAATTTTATTATGTAACTCTATCTACCAGATGTAATTGAAAAAACTATAAACTTGAAAACGGGGTCATTGTACTGATCATTATGATCAACTTTTACTTCGGGACCAACCCTTAAATCGGGCAAAAAATATGCTGTTCCCAGTGTTCCCTACTTTTTTCGAGAGTGTAGAGCAGCAGTTTTTTTTAAATTCGCTATTTGAGGTAGTCTCATCTAGGGCTGTGTGGTATTGGGTTTGATGGTAACACTAGTATTATTCCGATATCATAAATGTCAAAACCGGGATATTAGTTTTTTTCTAATTTTCTTTCCCTTTTGTTGACACAAAAACAACTATAAATGTAAAAAAAACTGTTTTTAATAACATACCCTTTAAAAGTACCTAAATAATCAACAATTCATTCTTCTGAATACACAATAATTATTTAAAGTATCACAAAACTGCTTATACTAGAAGTACAAACAAGCAAGCCCGTGCTTAAATTAAAAAAATTGGGTAAATTTTAAAATTTCAATGTAAATTAAGCGAAAGTTCTATCCGCTCCACATATTTCAAATTCAAATTCAAAACGTTTATTTTAGTATTATTTTATGACCGATAGCTTATATAATATCTAAATATTATCTTAAATACAACATAATTGTCTATCTGGACAATTATAACAATACAATTATAATTCAAACATAATCGCGCGGACGTGCAGGTGCGTAGTACTCGCAATCGGCGTGCGTGTATAACCAGATTTATGAACGTAGGCGAAGCAAAAGGAGTATGTAAGGAGCGTAGCAGGTGGCGTTATATAGTTTCTGCCTACCCCTATGGGAACAAGGCGTAAGTTTATTTATGTATGTATTTAAATAAATAATTATTATATGAAATAAATAAATAGTAATTATTAAAAAAAAAATGTTTTTGTTCTTTATTAATAAATCTGCCTGTTCTTAGTCAAATTCTGAATCAAATCTTTTTGGACTGAAAATTTTTGAAACAATACTTGACAATATTAAAAGGAAATTGCTGGTGGCTACAACTCACCAGCTGAAATTCCATACAACTTTGCTGGCGCCTATCCAAGTAGCGCGGAAAGGTTAACTTTGCTCAAAGAAGGTTGTCAAAATAATGACCACATTACATTACAAGCATTTTTAAGTAAAGTATTTAATTTGTAAACCAAACAAATCGGAAGAAAAATATTATGAAAAGGGCTTGCTTCTTTTAAATAAAAATTGACTACTATTTTTATCACAAGTCTAAATACCCAAATATTGGTTTTACAAATTTCAAACCCGGTATTAAAAACGGTAAAAAATTACCGCTATCCCGTTTTTTCGGTAATACCGAATACCGGAATCCATGCTCTAGTCCCATCTCATAGTAAAAGTTTTTCATAGGGGTGAGTCGTAGGGGTGAGTACAATTACCCCCTTATGACGCTGACAACAGCTAACCCACGGTTACTGTCAGCTGCATACAAAAGAAAGAGAAGCGCGATGACAGAGCGCTTGTAATTTATTGCAAAATATGAAACAATTATCTATTTACTCAAAAATGAGTTGAGTTGGTAATCGAAAATAAAAATCAACCGAAGAAGTTCTGCTTAGAAATAAGACGTTCTTGTTATTAAATAAATACCAACCGTAAGTTGATATTTACAAATAATTTGTATTGAAACTCAAAGTAAAGGGTTAGTTTAGGTACCGTTAATTTGTATCGAGATTTTTATTCTAAACGTATTTTGGTAACAACCAAGTTCTGAGAAATATGTTCAAGAATAACATACGTTTTTCCGCTGCCACAAATTATAATAGATTTGGCAATTTTTTTTTTTAAGACTTTATTTTAAAATTTTCTCGTAAATTTTATTTGCATAAAAACCCATCACACCGTAATAGTCTAATATCTGCAATTGGCAAAAGTAGACTAAGTACAATATCTTACGCTCGCACGTACAATCGATACCGACTTCCCCATCACTACTTTCTCGATGACGCGTCATGACGATAGCTCGCTTACTAGCCGACGCCGCCGTCACTCCGGCCACATAAACTTGATGTTTTCGCGGACTACCCGCTACTCACTATATTTTATTATAATATATTATAATAAAGCGTACATTGTGTAACTCAAACACTGTAAATATTATGTGAGTCCATACTAAGACTTGCACGTACCTACTTACTAAACAATGTTCATAATTATATAATTATAAGTTAAGTCATGTCAACGCAAAATTAAATAATAAAAATATGTTTAAATGTTTGTAAAGGCGACACAGCCTATGTAACAAATACGAGTAACTTTATGATTTGTATACAAATAGAATAAGATCATTTGTAAACATCATTGTAACAACGTGTGTGTAAATAAAGACCTTGAAAAATTAATTATTAATAAAAAAAAATTTTTTAAGAGAAGCTTACTTTTATCCATCTACGTATGGTATTCCGAAATACCGCTCACCGAAAGGACGGTTTTCCGATAACACTCTACTCCGACGGTTTGTTGAACGAAAAAATGATTGGCCGATGAAACGTTTCGCCGAAAATGAGAGATTCGTCGATAGAACGTTTCACCTATGGATGTTTAAAAAAAATGGGTAGGTTAGGTTAGGTTAAAACTATGACCTCCTACGCACGAGCCGAGCGAGCGAAGCGAGCGGTGCCGCAGCAGCGGCCGGCGAGTGCCAGAATCTACCAACCGTCGATGAATAATATTTTCGGCGAAACGTTTCGTCGGCCAATCATTTTTTCGTTCAACAAACCGTCGGAGTAGAGTGTTATCGGAAAACCGTCCTTTCGGTGAGCGGTATTTCGGAATACCATACGTAGATCACTTTTATCATTATTTTGCCTCTTGTCAGCGCCTTCAGATAATTTAATTGCACCTATGTAACGATTATTAGATGGAAAAACAAAGTGAAATGCTTTTTTAAACTCAACATTTTAACGTTTAAATTTTCATAAAAATTGGTCCGGAGATGTGTTTTTCGGTAGGTATTTCATAAAGCTTTGGATTTGGCCATCCACGCACACTTGGAAAATTATTTCTGTATACCTATACTCCAATCAAACATTATTGTTTTTAAAGTTTGATATTACAACTAATTTTATTATAAGTTAAAAAGGTAGAAACATTATGTCACCTACCCAACGTTCGATCTTCAAAAACGGCACAATTTCATACTATTAGATGACACGTGGAAGTAGGACGGCATGTCGTATTTATCAGGAGCGAAAAAGATACAAGATCATACGTAACTTGGCTAACTAGCCAAGTTTTGACGTGGAACTTGCGGAGTTTTTTTTTTAGGGTGGGAAATTATCAAATAACTTTGACGTGTAAGACTTTTACTGACTAAAATCCACCCGTGTTCCTTCAGATGCCTGTATGCCAGGGCCACGATATCCCTTTCGGACAAACTCGCAACCCTGGCCCTTTCGGACCCCGTCAGTTGGTGCTGACATCTCTTTGAGGCGGGCGTGGAACACAACGCGCCGTCGACCCGGGCCTGATCCTTATCGGACGGCGAGCTACTCATCGCTCACCGTCCGCAAGCCCGCGCCTGCGGTGGCCTGGAATTGGCTTGCGACTCCCGACGCCCGGGGCGTCTCCTGCGACTAGGGGCGCGAGGGTGCGAATTTTGCCTCTCCCTCGCACGTTCCGCCTCCTCCTTTGCGAGCATTACTGCTTCGCAGAAGGAGGTGTCGGCTTCCCATGCACTCTCGCTCCGAACCATGGCCTGATCCAGGGGCGGACGCGAGAGATCGCCGCCGCCAATCGCCTCCTTGAGGACACGGGCGGCGGCGGTGCTGCGGTGGAGGGTGTATATATTCTATCCAACTCTTTGTACTTATATCATTGGTTACAACTCATAAATGGTGGAAGTGGATTTGAACATTATAGCACGCCAATTAATTGACCAGATGTCCTTGTAATATCTTAATGAATTATTTACCCCTAACCTCTATGATGCTATTAAAACCGCGGCATTAGCTATCACCTGTCTACCTTTTTCCCAGCATTGTTGGGGTTGGCTTCCAGTCTAATAGGATGCAGCTGAATACCAGGATTTTACTTCCATACAGCGTTCTACATATAAATATTAAAGATTCTAACTCACCAGCATTGCGAACAATTGCCAGTAGTGTGGGCTCCAGAGAGAAAAGCCTCACCACATGGAGTTCCGTATCCAGGTATAGCTACTGAAAGAATGAAAAGTATTTGTAAAGCACACGCACAGGAAATAAAAAGATAACAATAAAAAAATAAAACGACAAACTATGAGTCAGACTCGCACACGAAGGATTCAGTACCACCGTACAATATTTAACACTACTTAATATAATTTAAAAAAAGTACATATCGTGCAAGAAACGCCGAAAAAACCACGTTTCTTAGATGGAGAAGTCACTTAAATTATTATTTTTATTTGTTATAACAGCTCTATGTTTGATTCCATGAGGCTGGCATACCGCTAGTTGCACGTAAGCCCATTAAAAGTAATGCTGTCACTTTCTGGTACGGTCCGTTAGATAGAGACAGCATTACTTTTAATCGGGAATTAAATTTAATTAATGGACTTATGTGCAGCTAGCGGATAGTTACCTAGATTCCTGCTAGATAAAACAAAAATAACAGTTTAATAGAAATTTGCAGAGGCATAAACGCTTAACAATAGCAAGCAGCTCAATCGCAAGAATTTTTTATAATATTCTAGACACTACAAAACAATTACTTACTGAAATAAAATGTAAAAATTATAATAATACATAATTAATATATTAATAAAGATGAAATGCTGTTCGTTAGTGAGTGCACCACTTTTCGGCTGCTGGACCGACATGCAATTTTTTTCCGAATCTGGTTTAAACGGAAAGAAAAATTTTAAAAGTTGCCGGGAAAATTTGAAAATTCGCTATAATTGAAAGTGCATTTTCTATGAATTCTTCAAATTTGGACAGAACAACGTCTGTCCAGGTCAGCTACTTAATAATAATACTAAATATTTTAATACACACTATGTACATTGTTTGTGTATGATAGATTTTGTGTTAATGACCGCACTCAAAAGAAAGTAGGGAGATAAAAAAAGGGGATTCCCAAGTAGAGACGATTTTATCTTAGGAGTTAGAATATAGTTTTTAGTTTGTTAATAGTTTTAGTTGAGTTAACTAGGTTTTTACATTTTATTTTATTAATTAATTAGGCTTAAATGTTGTTATTTATGAGCATTTAATTTTAATTTTGAATAAACATCTGTTGATGTTTATCTAAAACTAAACATCAACAGATGTTTGCACAGAACTAAGATGATACTCACTCCCACACAAAGGTGATACGTTCAAGGGTTCGTCTTTGATTCTTTATTTACGCTTTTTTTCTTTATTCGCTGAACTTCGTGTCAAAATAAAAATAACAACTTTCAGTGATGAAAATATTTACTTACTTGCCACTTCCAGTTAATCATAGAGTAGTGTGGACATGTTGTTTTAAAGATGAATTTGATGAGTGTTCAAGGAATGGAGTCATTAATCAATAATGCAGCTATGCGTTTCGTTTAGACATTTTCATTATTTGTTTTTCCCAGCACAAATAACAAAATAAAATATTCACCGAACTACCTACAATGCCAAAAAGTTTGTTGTGCTATTTTGTAATTTTTATTCTACTGTCAACTTTTCATTTCTTGAGTATTATTCCAAGCGATTGGTATTAACAATAATGAAACGTAGCTCAACGTACAAGGACGGTGACGAACTTACTATTTCCATGGAAATTCTGAGCTATGTTGAGCTGTTTTTGACATGAGTTTGACAGCCGTATGCGATGTTATTGTCAATAGACAGCAAACGAAAAAAAAAATAACTATAAAAAATGTTGTATATAAAGTAAAAATATGTGTATAATTTAGAACAATAAAATAACTATACAGGAATATAATTAGATTATAAATAGCTCTTTTATTAATCATTTCCATAAGAATAATGATTTAGTCTACAATATTTTTCTAGAATTTTGTGTTTTTATAAAATTACATGAAAATGATGGATGAAATCGAAGTAAAGTATGAATTTCCTAACTACGAGAACCAGTGCAGTGTCTGCCTAAGTGTTGGAAGAAAATTATCTCTTTTAGGAGATTATATCGGCGTTTTTATAAGAATTACTTCAGACATTCAACATCAAGTAAGTGTATAGAAAATACAATACTATTAGCATAATCAGCCTGTTCCCACTGCTGGGACACAGGCCTCCTCTTAGTGAGAAGGAGTGGGCTGTAATCCACCACGCGGGCCAGTCGGCCCAGACTTGGTAGATGTCAAATCTTCGAATTTTTGGTTCTGGAACATGCCTGCCATGTTATAGCATGTTTATTTAACGATATCATCACGTGTGCGGAGTTTCTCTAGTTAATTTAATTTGATTCTGTATTTGATAATTTTATTAAGTTCAAACTATGCAAATCACAAACATAAAAAAAAAAGTTTATTGACACAAAATACCTTTATACACAATTCAAATAAATTTTACAACAGGTACATTAATTGGATTTTGGGAAAAGGCTGCACAAAAAGTGAAAAACCCTGCCTCCTAAACTAATATTCTCTTCTCTCCTCTCCTGCTTATATAATTATGTATAATCTACTTTCAGAGCCAGATACCATTAGAAAAAATAAAACTATGTTGGGAATGTAATGCATTTTTGCGGAGAGCCAGTATATTCCAGCAGCAAGTCAGCAAAGCTAATGAAATGCTTCAGTTGGGACAGGTAAATATTTAATAATCAACTCAGTGTATTGCAGTCTACTGCCGGACATAGGCTTCTTCCAGGCTGCCCCACAGTACCCTGACCTCCGCCTTTTGCATCCACATTGCAGTCTCCACTTCAGCACCCAAACATGGTCAGCCCACTGCCACTTCAGCTTGCTTACTCTGCAAGCTTTGTTGGTAACTCCTGTTTTTTCCAGATAATTTCATTTCTGATTTTATCCTCAAAAGGAGCTTCGAGTGTAGCCTGCCCAAATCAATCAATCTGCCTAGTCTTTTCCCAACTAAGTTGGGGTCGGCTTCCAGTCTAATCGGATGCATTCGAATACCAGTATTTTAAATGGAGCGACTGCCTATCTGACCTCCACTACCCAGTAACTGGGTAATATAATATGATACCATTTGGTAAGACTGGTTTGTCAGACTTTCGGACTTTTGACGGCTTAACGTGCTTTCCGAGGAATCTCGGTATGTAAAGATGGTCACCCATCCACGAGCCGACCCCGGCAAGCGTAGCTTAACCTGATGGTTCGACCCACGAGGCTGTTATTACATAGCCACAAGCTCCTCCAAAGCCTGTCCAAATATATAGTAATTATCAATAATGAATAAAATTAATTTCATTTATTTATTTTGTAGAGATACAGTTTTGTATAGTCAGCAAAGTAAACATGTACCTTTACTGGGAGAAAGTTACCTTGATTATGAAAAATATGTTTCAAAATGTATATTTATTTTTGAACTGTTTCAAAATATTTGAAAACAATTGAATTGCAATTCTACACAAAGATGATAAGGTTGAAATTGGTATGACTCGATGAGCTTTCATAAAGTTTTATTAATAAAAAATAAAAAATCATCAAACCTTTTTTCAGAGCTCCCTCTATGGCACTCAATCCAGCCTTACAACAATAATATTAAATGATTCTCATCCTCACACTATTTATATAAATGATTTAAATGTAAAAGTACAGTCAAATATAAAGGTCTATGACGAAAATAGTCATGATGATGAAATAAATGATACATGCAAGTTAGGTGATGACTTTGGTGATGACTTTGGTGATGACTTTGGCGATGACTTTGGTGCTGACTTTGGTGATGACTGCCCTAAAACTGAAGAAGTGTCAAAAGATAGTACAGGTACTCATTTTAGACTACTTATATTTTTTCTTTTAAGACGAGGTTTGCACGCGAAATACAGAGAGAGTTATATAAATGACTAGTTGCGCCCCGCAGTTTCATCCGCGCAAGTCTCGATCCCGTGGGTTTATCGGGATAAAAAGTGGCCTATATGTTAATCCAGGGTGTCAGCTACTTCCATACAAAATTTTATTAAAATTGGTCCAGCCGTTTGAGCGTGAAGAAGTAACAAACACACACAAACTTTCGCCTTTAAAATATTAGTGTGATTCTAATGATAAAAATTCTATAATTACATATTTGTTACGGTCACGAATCATTTTTTGATCAACATACGACTTGACACTGACCTGAAAATTGCAAAAAACGGGCTGCCTTAGCACAGCCTCTTTAGTCTAACTGAACAGATAGCTGTGCTGTTGGGGAGTTTGTTGCGCCACTTCTTCTTCCCAGCTAAAGCACTAGGAAGTGGTGAAGGGTGGGCGTTTGGGGGACTGTCTTATGTCATTTTGACGTCCAAAAAGTGCTGATTCTATTTCTCATTATAATTTGAATAAATGATCGTGATAATGTATTTTTTCCTTTTGCACAAAAAAAAAGGTGTTCGGGCGCCTCCGACGACTCCGCAATCTTCGGCTGCTGTCGTGAGACAGCGGAAGAGCCCTTCAAAGAGAACTCCATACGTAATCCAAAATAGGTGTAATAATATCGATGTTGGTAAGCGTATGGAGTGCGCGGGCGTGCCGTCGTCGGAGATCGGTAATTGAGAGTGGAGTGGAGTGGACCAACCGCATCCCGCACGCTGGACCTCTCGCCGCCGCCCGCCGCTTTCCGCTGTCTCACGACATCAGCTGAAGATTGCCGAGTGGTCGGAGGCGCCCGAACATATGATATATATTTAAGAATATTTCTTTCGTAGGTGCGAGGGACACAGATGCCGATAGCCCGAACCATACTTGGGACAATCATCTTACGCTGAAAAATATTTGTTCTTTAATGGAACCTTCGGAACAAAAGAAGCCAAAAAACAATCGCTGGGCAAAAAAAAGGGCCTCTCAGAATAAGAAGCCGAAATTCAAAATTATCACAGAACATACTGAAGAATGTTTTAGAAGAGTACAGATAGATGATGAAGAGTTACAGCGTTTACTGAAGAGTGAAAGAGAAAGTGTATGTTTTAAGTCGAAGAGATTTAAATGTGAGGAATGCGTTTTGCCGTTTTTGAATCAAGAAATGTTGGGCAGGCATGATAAAAAGTTCCATAGTAAGGTAATTATATTCTTCCTTACTTATAACCAGCAGTGTAATTGCGTTCAGTCCGCGAGCCCCCTTTTTTTTGGGTGGGAAATGATCAAATAACTTTTCCCGCTCTGGGCGGAGGTCGAGGGCGTGTCAGACTTTTACTGACTAAAACCCACCCGTGTTCCTTCCGTTGCCTGTGTGCCATGGCCACGATATCCCTTTCGGACAAACTCGCAACCCTGGCAGGCATTGGTCCTGACGGACCCCGTTAGTTGGTGCTGACATCTCTTTAAGGCGCGCGTGGAACACAACGCGCCGTCGACCCGGGCCTAGTCCTTATCGGACGACCCATCGCTCACCGTCCGCAAGCCCGCACCTACTGTGGCCGGGAATCGGCCTACGACTCCCGACGCCCGGGGCGTCTCCTGTGGCGACTAGGGGCGCGAGGGCGCGAATTTTGCCTCTTCATCACGCGTTCCGCCTCCTCTTTCGCGTAGATTGTGTAGGTGTGACGTCGGCGTAGAACGCGACGTGTCGTTTGCTTGGTTTAAACCGGTTTATACCAGTTTTTTTATCGGTTTATACTTTACTTTTGGTAATCCCAAATACAAACACAAATGCAAAGCTCAGCTTAGACCTCGCGGACTGTAACACACTCAGTACCAATGGGTTTCATTTTGACAGATCATTCATTGCGTTAATTACGTCGTTGAGTAGACAAATTTTTCGAACTTAAGAAACAATGGATTAGCAATATAATATGTACTTCAAAATCATTCAGATCTATTGTAATTGATAATATGTTCAGCAGAGAATTCTTGAAAATGGTCAAAAAATTGGTTTTTTAAAGCAGTGTATCTCTTAAACCGTTGTTTTTACTTAGCTCGTGGCTAAGTAAAAACAGCCGCACGGGTCGATCCATCAGGTTAAGCTACGCTAGCCGGGGTTGTTCCGTGGATGGGTGACCATATTTACATACCGAGACTCCTCCGTGCCTCGGAAAGCACGTTAAGCCGTTGGTCCCGGTTGTCATTCGTGGATCTTTGAGAGCCGTTATGGGCTGTCAGAAGCCCTAAAGTCTGACAACCAGTCTTCCAAGGGGTATCGTATTACCCAGTTACTGGGTTGTGGAGGTCAGATAGGCAGTCGCTCCATGTAAAATACTGGTACTGTACAGCTGCATCCGGTTAGACTGGAAGCCGACCCCAACATAGTTGGGAAAAGGCTAGGCAGATAGGATATATCTCTTAAACCGTAAATATTTTTTTCCAAAACAAACACAGTATGATATTTTCAAGTCTTTTGTGCATACGGTGATGGAACTCAAAACATAATTTAATACATCAAAAAAATCTTCAAAGACAACTCTTAATTATTTTTAAAAGCAGTGTAATCCCTTCGTTAACAGTTATAATTATATTTAAAAGTATACCATAAAATTGCAAATGCCAAACTGCATCCGGTGATGTATGAACTTTTATTAATTATAAGTTAATATCTAATTTTTATTTGCATTTTTACGCCGCTACGTTGTGTCATCGCGCTTCTCTTTCTTTTGTATGCAATCTGACAGTGACAGCGGTTAACCTGTTGTCAGCCCTTTAAGGGGCCGGGGTTTGACCATGCCCCACCCTCACTAGCAATTTGTTATGGCCCACTAGCAGGCTTAGCACGAGAACCATAGAGAAATATAAAGCGCCATGCAGTTGTTACTGCTACACTCTCTGGACTTATCATTCATCAGCCGAAAGACGTCCACTGCTGGAAAATGGCCTCCCCCAATTTGGGAGGGGGGGTTGCCATAATCGCCACGCTTGGCAGGCGGGGTGGCGTTCGCAGTATGGTATTAAAATGCATAGAGAACGCTGCTGCCTCTAGTAAGTCCCTTAGTCGCCTTTTACGACCACTTTGTCGCCCACGGGAAGAAATAGGATAGAGCTATTGTTTACGTCTGGCACCACACGGAATAACTGACTTTCTGGACTATTGTAGGCCAAATCTTATTAAATATGTATTATTGCTTGTTTTTCAGATAACAAAATACTCCTGTGATATTTGTTTCTCAAGATTCTCAAATAAAAGTCTATTATCTCAACATATAATAGAGCATTACAATAAGTTCTCATGCACACTCTGTGATTTTTCTTGTTACGACAAGTCTCAAACAAAATGGCATCATCAGAGAACACATAGAAAAGTGTTTCAGTGCCTGAAATGCGAATTGAAGTTTGGGTAAGTTTTTTCAAAATTTATATCCGCTATTTAAACGTCAGGACATATAGTGACCTAATTGGTGATGTTCTTCAGAAAGATTGCGTAGTACTCGCAACCGGCGTGCGTGTATGACCAGATGTATGAACGTAGGCGAAGCAAAAGGAGTATGTAAGGAGTGTAGCAGGTGGCGTTCCATAGTTTCTACCTACCCCCATGGGAAGAAGGCGTGAGATTATGTTATATCTTAAATCCACTTTTTTATGTTAAAACCGAGAAGGTTCCCTGGTTTAAACTTCAAAATAGATTAACTTCCCCGGTCTTGTTCGGGAAATTAAGTGCGCAAAAATAAACAGACAGGCAAACAGAGAAGTAACTCTGTCAAAAGATATTTGTAATGAAAAAACATTAAATACAAAATACGCCTGTGTCAAGCAATGGACTGCTTTTGGCTAATGATGACGTCTACATCTTGTTAGTATGTTAAGGGGGATGCGCTAAGGTAGCCCGCGAAATTTTCTTACGTTTTTTGCAATTTGCAGGTCAGTAACAGGTTGTATGTTGATCTAAATATGATTCGCGGCCATAACAAATATGGCTTTACAGAATTATTATCATTAGAATCAAAAATACAACTAACTCTCTCTCTCTTTAGAGAGTTGTATTTCTGATTCTAATGATTATAATTCTGTGTGTTCGTAATACGTGCAATTAAAACTGTTGCTAAGTTTTATTGCATCGCATGACGCGAAGAGTGACGAGGACAGTAAGATAACTTGTCAACAAAGAAATTATCGTATTTTTGCGTACGATCATTGAATAAGGATAATATATCGTACTTTATGACAAATAATCGTACAAATACGATAATTATCGTACATACGGCTACACATCAAGCTATACGTATCCAGTTTAGGCTGATCTCGCATTGTATATGATTTTCGTACAATGGGAGGCCACCTTATACTGGAAATGTATAGTTTGATGTGTAGCCGTGTGTACAAAATCCAACACCGAATTGAGGTTACAGCTGCGGATTCACCTTAAATAAATAAATAAAATTCATTTAATTCAGATAACTTGATCCATCTTAAGGCTGCATTCCGAATTAGGTCATAATCGCTCACAGCGCTCACATCAATAATTTGCGTCCCGATTTAGATATCACGATTATGACAGCTGAGAGCTGTCAACAATTCGGAACGCTCGTGAACGCGCTCACTGTTGGATTACAGTATTTCTTTGTGTTTATACCACAAAGGAGACGTCAAAATTGGTATAATATTCCGACGATTTTTAAACGCTAATGTGATGTACCTTATTAGAAAGCTTATTTATTATGCTACTCGATTATAGTTAAATCTGATTTTTTCAGGCGCCCGTTTTTGTGAAAAAGTGAAAAATGTTTCAATACAAACAAAACGCACATAGTCTTTATTTATTCATTTCTATGCAATATAATTATTTTATGTGGCTAATGTTTCCGTTTCTATTAAATACTTTGAGATTTTATTATAATTTTAGCTGCAGCTCCATGAAATTAAGACAAAAAATATTGATTATCATGACAATGCAATAACAAAACGTATCTAAAAAGTCAAAGCTGTAAACTCGGACTAAATATCCGCTGTAAATGTCAAGCCGAGTCCTGCTGACTGGCGTTGTCATTGTCACGTCATTTGCCACAGGGCTGCCATCCCTAAAATATAAATAATGCTTGTAGAACATTTTATTTTTTCAACACTTGTTTTAAAAAAAACGGGTGGCTGTAAAACAAAATTAAATGCCCAAAGACATCAAAATAATTACCCTCTTTCAGCATATATAGGTCAGAAGGCTGTTTAAATTTTCAATTATTTTAGTACCAAGCCCCATACATTTCGTGAACGTCTCCTTTCTTTTTCTTCTTTTGTTAGGTGGCGACTGTAGCCAGACGCACAATTTCGAAAATGCCACGTTAGTTTAAAGATATGATGCGACTCGAAACAAAACAGCACAACTGTCATTTATGACAGCGTTCACGGTGATAGTAATTTAGGGTCGCCCTTGAAATTATCAAATAACCTCTCCCGCTCTGGGCGGAGTGGGAGGGCGTGTCAGACTTTTACTGACTAAAACCCACCCGTTGCCGTTGCCTGTGTGCCAGGGCCACGATATCCTTTTCGGACAAACTAGCAGCCCTAAATAAGCAATTTCATGTTGGCAGGAGTCGTTGGAAATTCTTTCAACATTACAAGGAATGGCATGAGAAGTTTGTCTGTGACTATTGCGGGATCAGCTTCAAGATGAGATACTGCATTAAAGATCATATCAGGTTCGTAATTTAAAACACTCATGTGATAAACCCACATTTAATATATATCTGGTTCCTTAGAAAACATCCTGTGTGATAGAAAGAGTATCCCAGAGTGTAATCCGGCCGTAGCCAAACTATCAAATTGTCTTTTTAGGGTTCCGTATCCCAAAACGAAAAAAACCGAACCCTTATAAGATCACTTCGTTGTCCGTTCTTCAAGGGACCGTAAATCTACGTATTTTATATTAATTTCAACTTGATACCTCCACGCGTTCCTGAGTAAAAGGTTCTTGACAGACAGACAGACGGACAACGAAGTGATCTTATAAGGGTTTCGTTTTTTTCCTTTTGGGGTCGGAACCCTAAAAAGACAATTTTGATACTAGCAAAGAAATCAAAATCTGTAGGGTACTTCCCGTTGACCTAGAATCATGACTTTTGGCAAGAAGCAAGGTCTCACAGCACAAGTAAAGGATAAAGTCCGAAAATCGATAATTTGTAATTTTATCACTAAAAACAATATTTTTTTGCAATTACAAACTTACAATTTCCAGTTGGAAAATTGACCGTGGTGTATATCGATGAATGGGAGAACCTGTTTTTCAACTACAATGTTAAGTTTGTTTTTGGGATAAATTCATCCCAACTAAGGAAGCTCATTGTGCGTAGTCCGGCACGCACTTGACCGGTTTTTACTTTGAAGGCAAGTTACAGAAAATAAACCCCGATAGAGGTATGGGTTTTTAAATGCTTTTTGTTATTGAAGATTCATATCAGTTTTTAGGAACACTTAGAAGCCATTGTAATTGCCGCCATATTTGTTTTTTTTTTTATCATGAGTAATTTTGAACTCTCTACTCTATTCCAGTTATGTTCCACAATGCTTAGGAAAACCACAATTTTTAAGGTGGTTTTTTGGAGGTGGCATTATAGTGATGATTTATAACGAAAAAAACATCCAAAAACGTTCAAAAGAAAGAGACCAAAAAATCAAAACCGATGTCAGGTGAAAATAATCACAAAAATCATAAAAAAAATCTATCTCCCAAACTACTAATAATCGCGGAACATACATGGATTCGGATGCCCCGCAACAAAAGGCATCTAAATTTTACCTTCAGACGTCGCGTCAGTTTGCCGGCCACCCTGTAGATGTCGTTAAAGACGTTGGATACCGACCCATGCGGGCCAACGTTTGCTTAGCTTAGACAGTTTCAATGTTATGTTCCGGCCACCGAGAGAATGCCTTCCTGAAACGTGTGTGTTGGACACGATTACGAACTAATATAGTTTAAATTCGTAAAGCACGTTTTATTTTGCACTTAGCTGACAGGTGTTAAACTGACTGCGCAGTGCGCGCGTGGACGCTAAGTCACGTGCCGCTTGGTCAGAGACAAGCCATTCTATAGAAACCAGTGTCCCAATTCAAAATTTTATTTACGGCTTTGAGCGCCAAGCTCATTCTTTTCAGTAAAGATCACTACTCCATATTTAATTACTATTAAAATCGAATGAAGCTGGTGAAATCAGTAATTAATTGGTTAAAACACTAGTATTTAAAAAAAAAAGACTGAGAACGTAATTGTTTTTGAGACATTTCGTAATAATTAGAAATTGCATGCTACTATAAAGTAAGCGCGAAAAGAATACATTCCATCATATTATTTAACGCGCCAAAAAAATGTATGTATTTTTTTAAAACGCTTTAGGTATGTATTTAGTTATTATTTTATTGTTTCTTTCAGTTTCGCTCCAAGTTACATTCTAGGGTCTTTCTCAAATGTCACAACGGGCCTTTTATTTTTTGACAACTTTAGGAACGCATTTTCTCATCGGCCGGAGTTTAGATATATTACTCTGAGATCTAAGCCATTACTTACACAATGCTATTATTGTAGTAAAAAAAAAATAGATTTAAGTACCTTTATAAAAGCGTTATGTCTCACGTTTGAAATATCAAATTAAAAAGGATTTCAGTAATGGCGGTTGAAAAAAATACTTTACTTTTTCAGAAAACAGCATTCCCCGTTCGAATGCAAGCCGTGCAACAAGCGCTGGGCTCGCTACAACGGTCTCTGGCTGCACAACAAAACAGCGCACGGCACGCACAAGGCCGCGTACTGCGTAGAGTGCGACAAGGAGTACCGGGATGTATACCGCTACCGGTGGCACCTCGCCAACAGCGCGCGGCACTCGCAGCACAAGAAACATAGGTGAGTGAGAAGTCTGGGTGTTTTTATCCAGCCCTAGGTCGCATTATCCCGTTTTAGGTCTCTTTATCCCGTTTTAGGGCACTTTATCCAATCCTAGGTCACTTTATCCAGCCCCAGGGCACTTTATCTCGGATAAAGTTGACTTTACTCCGTCCTGGGGTATATTAGTCCCTGGGTGTTCTTAGACAAGCTGTGCAGCAAGCGCTGGGTTCGGTATAATAGTCTCTGACTGCACAACAAGACATCTCACGGCGCGCACAAGGCCGCTTACTGCGTAAAGTGTGAAAAGTAGTACCGCGATGTGTACCGGTACCGGTAGCACCTCGCCAACAGCGCGCGGCACTTGCAGCAAAACAAACATAGGTGAGTGACAAGTCTGGGTGTTTTATCCTGCCCTAGATCACTATCCCGTTTTAGGTCACTTTATTCCGTTTTAGGGCACTTTATCCAATCTTAGGTCACTTTATCCAAGGTCAGTTTTTCAGCCCTAGGTCACTTTATCCAGCCCCAGGTCACTTTATCTCGGATAAAGTTGACTTTACTCAGTCCTGGGCTATATTAGTCCCTGGGTGTTCTTAGACAAGCTGTGCAGCAAGCGCTGGGTTCAGTACAATAGTCTCTGACTGCACAACAAGACATCTCACGGCGCGCACAAGGCCGCGTACTGCGTAGAGTGTGAAAAGTAGTACCGCGATGTGTACCGGTACCGGTAGCACCTCGCCAACAGCGCGCGGCACTTGCAGCAAAATAAACATAGGTGAGTGACAAGTCTGGGTGTTTTATCCTGCCCTAGATCACTATCCCGTTTTAGGTCACTTTATTCCGTTTTAGGGCACTTTATCCAATCTTAGGTCACTTTATCCAAGGTCACTTTTTCAGCCCTAGGTCACTTTATCCAGCCCCAGGTCACTTTATCTCGGATAAAGTTGACTTTACTCAGTCCTGGGCTATATTAGTCCATGGGTGTTCTTAGACAAGCTGTGCAGCAAGCGCTGGGTTCGGTACAATAGTCTCTGACTGCACAACAAGACAGCGCACGGCACGCACAACGCCGCGTACTGCGTAGAGTGTCACTAGCAGTAGCGCGATATGTACCGCTACTGGTGGCATCTTGCCAACAGCGCGTGGCACTCGCAGCACAGGAAATTTAGGTAGGTGACGACCCTGGAATATACAGCAAACGAAATAGAAAGGTAAACGATGGTCCTGGAACATACAGCATAAGCAATAGGTAAGTGCTCGCCCTGGAACATACAGCACCAGAAATAGGTAAGTGACAACCCTGATACTCGCAGCACAAGAAACATCTGTAAGTGACGACCCTGAATGTTTCTATCTAGCGCTCAGTGTCGTTAACCAATCCCGGGCGTTTTTGTTCACCTTTAATGTCCTAATCCAGCTTTGGGTGTTTTTGCCCAGCCTTGGGTACTTTTGTCCATTTTTGTGTGATTTTGTCCTGACCTGGGTGTTTTGTCCAGCCCTGGATGTTTTTGTCCATCGTTAGGTGTTTTGTACAGCCTTGGGTGTTTTTGTCCAACTCAGTCCTGATTATTTTTTTAGCTAAAAAAAAGCATTCAAATTATCCCCAAATATCTTTTAAAAGCCTTAAATAACTTTTTAGAGCCCCAAGTTTCTATCACACTTCTAAGTATATTATATCTACAGCCGTTAGTGTATTTCATATCTATACAGCTCTAGTATTTAAGAGGCTCTGATATTTAGGGCCGAAATGGCATAAAACAGCACTGGGATTTTTTGTAAAGCTCCCAATATTTAATACGAAATTCTTCATACATTGCTTGCATTTAAAAACTGTTAATTGTCTCTAGGATCCCCCCTGTCCTGGTTGTGACAAGATCTTCTAAAATAACACTTACCTCGTGCCCAAATGCCATAATTTAAACCCCGGGATCCCTTTGTAAAGCTCCGAGCATTTAATTCAAAATTCCTCATACATTGCTTGCATTCAAAAACTGTCCCAGGATCCTCTGCCCTGGTTGTGACAAGATCTTCTAAAATAACATTTACCTGTTGCCCAAATGCCATAATTAAACCCCGGGATTTCTTTGTAAAGCTCCGAGCATTTATTGCCAAATTCCTCATACATTGCTTGCATTCAAAAACTGTTAATTTATATACTATATATTTTTTTTTTTTTTTTTTAATAATGCCAAATTCCTACGATACAGCGGTCATTTTTCATGGTAAAATTTGGGACCAGGTGTACAGCTTCGCCGAAGAGGGACCACTCACAATAGCTAAAGTTCTTGATAGGAATTTACTAACCTTAAACGTTAAAAAGACTAAAATGATTACTTTCTACAAAACCAAGAGATCAAGACCTCCCTAAAATCGAACTCTCACACTTCATACTTGCTCCCATAACCCTCGAACTGCGGGCTGTTCGTGCACTATAATTGAGCGTATACAATCCATGAAATACTTGGGAATTGCTTTAAACGAGAACTTATCTTTCTAACCACAAATACACGCACTATCCGGCAGAGCCAGGAAACTTATCTCCATTATGAAAAAAATTGGTTTCAGGATCCCCTGCCCTGGTTGCGACAAGATCTTCTCTAAGAACATCTACATGAAGGACCACTACAATCTAGTGCATCTCAAGTTTTACAAGTATCAGTGTGCACAATGCTATAAGGTACAGTACCCGAGCGTTAGTATACAGAGGGTCTGCTCCGAAACGCTAAACCGAAGTATGTTCGGCCGTTTTATAACTTCCATAGTTTCCTTTTTGACTTTGAGTCCTTACCCGACTTCAAGTCACAGTTTTGACTTTGGCTTATCTCTTTGACTGTCTTTTTTTTTTTTTTGGCGGTAGTCAGCGGTAGTTAGCCGTAGTAAAGAAACGACCGAACATTCGGCCGATACTTCGGATTTATGTTCGGAGTAGACCCCCTGGGTAAAATTAAATTAGTTAGCGAAACTCCGCAGACGTGTGATCGCCATTCCAGAGACAAATCTAAAAGTTCAGCTATTTAGGCAGGAGCTCATTTGGTACACATATTGTTGCTATAGTGCGTTCACGATAACTTGATGCGTGACGCGCTGGTAGCACTGAATTTTGCAGTCTTAGTTTTAATACCAATAGAGTTCAAAATAGCGACTGACAAAACAGAACTACCAATCACATGACTGCAAAATTCAGTGCTACCAATCGCGTCACGCGTCAAGTTATAATAAACGCACAGCACATGCATTATTTTTCGGTGTTACACGTATTCTAATTTGAAGGGTACGGGTCCAGTATGAATACAGGCGCACTAGACATTTCAGCTTTACGTCTGATAACATCGCACCTGCAATGCCTGTGCTAATCCAGACTATAACCCTCCACCGCCGTATCTCTACGTTGACGTCGTGGTAGGGCTTGCGCGCTCCGAACTCAAAGTCTGTGCTGGTAGAGTTTACTTTGCCGGAACAGGTCTAGGGTAAGGAGCCAGACAAAGACATATACAGAAACCCGCAGGGCAGCATGTGGCGAGCTGTTGGGCTGTAGCGACCCACGGACCCTATCTCCTGGGAGGTGTCTTGTTCCTCACCTCTGGCTTGTCTTTATGGGCCGGCTGGAGTGAACACTGATGAGGAACGAAGGTTCCACTTCTTTCTTGCCTTTATTGGCTGGCTTGAGTGAAGATTCGCAAGAGCAACCGTGCTCGGAGGAAGGAAGTATTCCAGTAATATAGGGGAGTAATAATAGGGATTGTCCTGATAGCCGTAGAATACCTCTCCACGCAACCACCTCAGGAAGTGTTGCCCCCTTGTCACTACGACACTATGTGCTAGCAACCGTTTTCGGGGGCCCATTATTGAGTGTGCAAGTCACCCCTGCCATTTTTCCGTGTGCTAAACCTGAATATAGTTTGTTCAGAATAAGTAACTGAATCGATTCCAATCAATTTTACACGATGTTATATTTTGCCCCAAAAATATTTGAAAAAGGTTATGGACACCGAACGACACTTAAGTACCTATCCGCAATCATACGCGCACAACACAGGTCACGGCAGGTCATAGCGGCATTAGGCGCGGGCGCACAGCGGGGCGGGGGAAAACCAACCCCTTCCTTCAGTCGCCGCGGCCCGGGTGCTACGAGTTGACGCGCGTGTGTCGCTCCCGTTCATTTACTAACGCGATCGACTAAACCGACTTAAAAAAACAAAATTGAGAGTGCATTTAACAGTGTTCAAAACCATCATTACGTTATAAGTAAATTAAATAGAAATTTGCGTAAAAATCCAGTAAAAATTGAAAAAAAAAACATTTTTAAACACGCCAAGATGGATATTTGTAGAAAGTTATTATTTGTAACCTACCTGTGAATGTGATGCGATAGTTAACACTTCATCCACTTTGAACTTTAAGTGGTTGGCATAAGGTGCAACAAATCGCATTGACTACATTTTATCACTTACGGCTACATTTACGAATAAAGTACTTAATAATATCTACCTACACTTGACCATTACGACAGTCCAAAGCCTGCAAGTGTGATGGAAAATGTTATCACCATTTAATTACAATACAATCGCCGTACGGTTAGGTACTTACTGTGTGTGGTGTCCATGTTTTTGTACGGACAACCCGGTAACATAACAACCTTATAACTTTGTGATTTTTCATGATACAGTTTTGAAATTTTGTACATAGATTCTTTACATAAAAATACCAGACACGTGTTTTTCGATAGTTCTGGTAACCAGTCCACTTTAGCCATGCAAACACATACTCCAATATCTCCAAATCTCCTTAATAAAAGCGTCTTAAGAGCGGCCAACCCGACATAATTTTATACAAACGCTCGTACGTGATTATGGCGTTGTAACATATATTTCTTTGAAAATTTTGAACTAATAGGTATCTTGTGCACTATATCTAGGTTTCTATGCAAGCAGAAAATAAAAAATTTGAAAAACAAATTCAGTATAAGCCTGCCTAAATCTGCTTTTTTGCACAAATTTTACCTGAACTTTGGTCATTCATAATGTACTCATAAATTGTAAATGTTAAGAAAACATTACAATAGAAACCTTGCAAATGTAATGGAGATTCTAAATGACCAACATTTATTTCACAAACTGGTACCTAAGGCTTACTCAAAAACACGTATTTCCTGGAACAAGTTTTATGAAATTTCCGCACATTATTTTTCGTTGAATGTTATCGCGTTCTCACTCGTTTGTTAATAATTTTCACTTGCGCTGGATGAAACAACAAACTTTTTGACTATGCTCGCGTCGACGATAGACGGACCGGGAAGGCTCCTCTTAATGGGCCTCTGCGAGTTGGCTTCGGCCCCTCGTACGCCATCTTAAGTAGAGATGTTAACATTTTGTACTTACCTACAGCTAGGTGTACTGTTCTTCCATTACCATCCATCTTCTGCGTAGCATTTTCTCCAACTATATTGGAGTTTGTTTACAGTCTAATCGGATGAAACTAAATACCGAGTATTTTACATGGAGCGACTGCTTATCAAGTCGAAAATCTTTGACCAGTGCATGTTGCCAGTGATGACCTTATAGCATTTAAACGTGGTCGCTCACAATGGGCCTTATCAGAAGGTTAAAAGTCACCCAAAGGGCAATGGAGAGGGCTATGCTTGGAGTTTCCGTACCTGATCGAATCACATTAAAGAGGTCCGCAGGCCAACCAAGGTAACCGACATAGCCCGAAGAATTGCCAAACTAAAGTGGCAGTGGGCAGGGCACAACTTGCTCGCAGAACGGATGGCCGATGGGGCCGAAAGGTTCTGGACTGGCGACTGCGTACCGGAAGACGTAACGTTGCCTCGTACAAGGCGGACCGATGACCTTGTGAAGGCCGCAGGAATCCGCTGGGTGCGGGAAGCACAGAACCGGTCGAAGTGGCGGTGCTTGGGGGAAGCCTATGCCCAGCAGTGGACGTCTTTCGGCTGAAATGATGAATGATGACTGCTTATCTGACACTGTACTGGGTAACACGAAATCCCTTGGCTTGTTTGCCATCCAAATAAAATAAAATATGCCCACTATAAACATCTGAATAAATTGCAATTGTTTCAGAACTTCATTCGTAACGCTGACCTGGTGAAACATACTCGTCGCATTCACGAAGGCATACCACCGCCAAAGAACAAGATCTGTTATATGTGCGGCAGGGGATTTTCTGTAAGTAAATTGATACATTATTTTTTAAATTATGGTGGAAATTGGAAAACCCCTTAAAATGTATAATCTTTCTTTGCTAGTAATGTTCATACTGTTGGGACACAGGCCTCCTCTCTGTGAGAGGAAGTGGGCCTTAATCCACCACGCGGGCCCAGTGCGGGTTGGTAGATGTCACTAGTCTTTGAATTTTTAGTTTTAGGATAAGCCGGTTTCCTCACGATGTTTTCCTTCACCGTTTTGAGAGCAGTAATTATGAAATAAGTTACAGAAAGTAAAGCGCCTGGCTGGGTTCAAAATCAATCAAATTTTTCTCAACATCTAGGGGCGAAGATCACCAATGAAACTAAATAAACGCGATCAACACATCTTAGGGTGCGTTCTGAGTTGCGCTGTAATCGATTTTAGTGCGCTTACACCAGTTCCGAATAAGCGTGAGCGCGAAAACGATGTCGCGTGAATCGTCATAGATGACGTGGGTCGTTTTCAAATTTGAGGACAAAAAGTAGGAATTTCATGAATTTTAAATGCAGTTGTTTTTCGTATTTTTTAGTAATTAGGTGCGCTCATTAATTAAAAACCACATGACAATCAAGGATCGCACGGGTTGAGAGGCAGGGTACAGGAGGGTATTAATCCCAGGTGTTTATTGATGCTTTTAATTACAGTTACACAAATGAATTTACCTATACAAACTCTTTTAAAAAGCTAGTAAATGTTATTTTATTGTTACTAGAGATTGTCTCAACAGTTAATCATTCTTCCTTTAGAATTATATTAAACATTGTAAAAATAAAAATCCAGTTTCCTGCACATGTTTTTGTTTCATATTGCAATGTAGAAAAATAAGCCCTTAGAACTAGTGACACTAATGAGAAATGGGTTAGTTTTCTAGGACTATCTCCTTAATTCACAGTGATAAGAAAGTCGTTGTAATAGGCCCTTAGGCGTCTCAAAGAAGTCGTCGATTTAAAGCAATTTAAGTTACGTTAACATCTACTCCACGAGAATTAAATCAAATAGCCTGTTTTTGGCCCCAAATTTGAAAACGACCCACGTCATGACATGCGCCATGTCTGACCATGCCCTAAATTATATCACCGTGAGCGCTGTAAAAAATGACAGTTGTGCTGTTTTATTTTGAGTCGCATCGTATCTAAATAGCGTGGCATTAGAAATCGAAATTGTGCTTCTTGCTACAGTCGCCATCTAACTATAGAAGGAGAAATTCGTGGTGTTTACACAAATAAATACTGTAATCCAACCGTGAGCGCTTTCACGAATGTTCCGAATTGTTGACAGCTCTCAGTTGTCATAATCTTGATATCTTAATCGGAATGCAAATTATTGACGTGAGCGCTGTGAGCGATTATGGCCTAATTCGGAATGCAGCCGTGTGCCAGGGCCACGATATCCCTTTCGGACAAACTCGCAACCCTGGCAGGCATTGGTCCTAACGGACCCCGTCAGTTTGTGCTGACATCTCTTTGAGGCGCGCGTGGAACACAACGCGCCGTCGACCCGGGCCTGGTCCTTATCGGACGGCGAGCTACCCATCGCTCACCGTCCGCAGGCCCGCGCCTACGGTGGCCGGAAATCGGCTTGCGACTCCCGACGCCCGGGGCGTCTCCTGCGGCGACTAAGGGTGCGAGGGCGCGAACTTTGTCTCACCCTCACGCGTTCCGCCTCCTCCTTCGCTAGCATAACTGCTTCGCAGAAGGAGGTGACGGCCTCCCATGCACTCTCGCTCCGAACCATGGCCTGAACCAGGGCTGGACGCGAGAGATCGCCGCCGCCGATCGCCTCCGTGAGGACACGGCGGTGCTCCGCCCAAGCTGGGCAGACCTCCACCGTATGCTCCACCGTGTCCTCCGGGCGATCCACACAGTGGTGACACCCGGGCGTTTCCTCCCGCTTAATCCTAAACAGGAACCTCCCGAAACATCCATGTCCGGTGAGGACCTGCGTCAGGCGGAAGGTGAGGAGGCCGTGGCGCCTCTCCAGCCACTCCTCAAAGAGGGGATTTATCCTATATATTATATATAGGATAAATCCTATATATATATATATATATATATCCTATATATTATCCTATATATAGCGTGCCCAGCGCTGGGTTGCGACAATCGCACTCTCCATGTCGCCATGAGCGCCCTCCGGAGCTCCGTCCGCTGTGCCGCGATTTCTTGCGGCAGCGGAGTTATGCCCCGGAGTTTCGCCTCTTCGCGCCACACCCAAATGTGCGCGAGGACTTTCGCCTCCAGTTCCCATGGCGGCAGTCCGGCAAGGAGGCTCGCCGCCTCACGGGAGACCGTGCGGTATCCCCGTACCATCCTGATGGCCCTTTGGGACGCGTTCAACCGCTGCGCTGGTCGCAGCCTCAAAGAACGCGCCCACACCGGTGCCCCGTAAAGGGGCACCGGTGTGGGCGGGGAATGCAGCCTAAACCTCGTTCAAGAGCTGTCAGTATCATCATTGTTGTGGAATTTTGACACTGACAGCTCTTGAACGCGGAATCTTTCTTTGTATTTATTTTTATTCAATATTTACAGTCCCACTGCTGGGCATAGCTTTACACTCTTCTTCTTTAGGTTGCCTTCTGGTTATTCCTTAGATAGATGTCGTTAGTTACCTGTGCATTTTGCCGGTCGTAATTATTACTCAAACCAAACAGCGGAGAGCAGTGGTGGCCCAGTGTTATCGGCCCCGACTTACGAGTTGTAGGTCGTGGGTTCGAACCCAGGCAGGCGCTTTACTTTGTGTAAATAATTTCAGCACGACTGCTCTCAAAACGGTGAAGGAAAACATCGTGAGGAAGCCGGCATGTCCTAGAACGAAAAACTCGAAGACGTGACATTTACCATGTGATGTGATCCGTGCACTATGTTTTGCCAATTTATGGCGTCCAAAATTAACTAAACTTCACAGACATTTTGTGTAAACTTCACAGACGTGATGGGTATCGATATCCAAACATGTTAAAAAAAAAAAAAAAAGATTTTCTGAACTCGTAACAAAAAAAAACAAGCGACGCGACGTGGCCCCAAAAAAATCAAATCTTTTTAATTTTATCAAAGTCAAAGTATTTATTAGTTTGATTTTTGGTGATACAGTAGTCTTATAATTAGGTTATGGTAACTCAAAAAAAAAATACGAGTGTGCTTTAGACCACACGACTCAAGTAAAACTTCTTTAGCTCCATCTATATGTATGTATATACTTATATAAATGTTTATAGATGTGAGAATGAAAATGTGTGCTCGCATCTCTCTCTCTCCCGCACTGGGCCCGCGTGGTGAATTACGGCCCACTCCCTTTCACACAGAGGCCTGTGTCCCAGCAGTGGGAACATTATATGCTGATTATGTACCTCTCTCTCTTGCCCCTACAGTAATATACGAAAAGTAACTCCCTCTTTCTATCTTCACTAACTTATATCTCCCTCTCAACTTCCGTTCGCCTTGCCCGATCACACTTTTCGTAACGCTCTCGTCACGCATTCACCAGCTTACTCCTCAAGTCAAGAGTCAAGCGTGCGTAAAGAAGTTTTACTTCAAAAACTACCCAAACACTATTTAACGATATAAGAATTTAAAATTGCTATTACATACAAATTAACAATCATTTAAATATTTAAAATACAATACATTTTTATAATAAACATTAAGAATACAATTAGAGTTGAGTAGTTGAGTTATTATAATAAATATTAAGAACACAATTAATAAGTCAAGTTTTTGAATTTTCAAGCATAAATACATAATTATCATTTAGTTTATTACATTTTGTCAAGAAGAAATTCGTCAATAGTAATGGCATTATTCAATTTAAAAAAAAAAATAGTGTCAAGTTTAAATCTTTAATGTCATTTGGTATTTTATTGAATATTTTCGGAGCCTGTGGCTAAGTAATAACTACCGCACCGGTCGGTCGATCAGGTTAAGCTACTTTTGCCGGGGTTGTTCCGTGGATGGGTGACCATCTTTTCATACCAAGATGCCTCCGTGCCTAAGTACGTTAAGCCGTTGGTGCCGGCTGTCATTTGTGACAGTTGTTACGGGTCGTCAGAAGCCCGAAAGTCTGACAACCAGTCTTACTAAGGGATATCGTGTTACCCAGTAACTGGGTTGTGGAGGTCAGATAGGTAGTCGCTCCATGTAAAATACTGATATTCAGCTGCATCCGGTTAGACTGGAAGCCGTACCTGTTTAACTATTTTCTTAAGTTTGTACAGAGCAAAGGCGAATTATTTAATTTTGTTATAAAAATTGATGCATGTTGTTTCTAAGTCAGTTTAGAGTCAATTGTCAAGCCTAGAAATTTTATATACTCTACTTCTTCAATTCTGATCGTCAAAAGTTATATTTATGTCAGGAGTGGTCAATCTTTGTCGAAACTACATATTTTATTTTTTCTATTTCATTTAGGGACTTTTATAATCGCAATGCGTATGACAGTCCCATCATACCCTAATAACTTATATAATTAAAAAATACACGCTGCTATGTATTATATTCGGGCCATGAACCTAAACAGACTCTTCGCATCATCATCATTTGGTTGAGACAAAATTCTATGGAATGTGCCTAAATCAAGTCGGTTCAACCTCTAACACCCGAAATATATTATTTCTATCAAACACAGTCCATCAATAAGTGATATAATAGTTTTATTTAAGTTTAACTTTAAATTGTTATGTTCAAGCCAGTTAATTGATTGTTGCCATTCGTCTTTGATGTCACATTCATAGTTTCTGTTTTTATTTTTTCGAACAATTATCGGGCTGTCGTCAGCAAAAAGAACTATAGGAAAAGCGATGTGTTTTGGAAAGTCATTTATGTAAGCTAAAAACAACGGCGGACCCAATAAGCTGCCCTGTGGGACGCCAAAAGTGATTTTACGATTACCTGAAATATATTTAAGCTCTTTTTCTCCTTTTTAGAAATCCGTCTAATTTCCGTACACTGCGTTCTATTGTCTAAATAAGGCTATAAGAGAAAGTGCATTGCCCCTTATTCCACATGCATTAAGTTTCTGTAGTAGTATATTATGATCAACTAGATCGAATGCTTTCGTCATGTCCATACATATAGCGCTAATAGGAATTCTTTCATTAATATCTGTCATTATTATATTAAGAAAATCATAGATAGCCATATTTATGGATTTGTTTTTTCTGAAACCCTTCTGTTCCTGTACCAAGATATTGCGTTTCGTGAAAAAGGAATACATACGGCGATAAATAGCCTTCTAAAATATTTTGGATATTACTGGTATTAGGGCAATTGGTTTGTAGTTAGTTTTGTTATGATTTTTAAATAAGGGCTTAATTAGGTATAGTTGGTTTTAATTTATTATGTATTTTTGTTATATCGTCATAGGGAGGGCAATGTTTATTTTCATTTATGATCTTCCATGTATCTTTTGATTTATTTGTTGATGTCATTATCTGATGGTTATTTTTTCTTTTGTGTTAGTTTTTTTTTTTTTTAGTCTACATGATTACTTATTTTTTAAGTTTAGCCAAGTTATTGCCATTAGGTTTTGCTCGTGTATATCGTGTTTATACATCGATGCCCATCACGCCCGCAGAGTTTCGCTAGCTAATTTAATTATTGACCCTGTTTGTAATTATGTTTTGTTTTTCAGACGAACAAGATACTAGCCAATCATCTGCGCACACACACGGGGGAGAAACCCTTTGCCTGCTCCATATGTAATGCTCGGTTCGCCCAAAGTACTGCATTGTCTGCACATGCCAGAGCTATACATCACTTAATACTGAAACAAACGTAGAGAAATGTCATACATAAAGAAATAATAAAAGTCTGTAGCCCATAAATAAGCTACACACGTGTACAGATATCCCAAAGTATACGCTTCGAGAATCATCGTCTATCTTCGGAAATACGAACTCGCGATGGTGACATCTAATATAGATCTGCCGTAGTTGTAGGTACTCCATGGTTGGTACCAATCAATCTGCCTAGCCTTTTCCGAACTGTGTTCTGTTCGGCTTCCAGTCTAACCGGGTAATACGATACCCCTTGGTAAGACTGGTTGTCAGACTTTCGGGCTTCTCACGACCCGTAACGACTGTCAAAGATCCACAAATGACAGCCGGGACCAACGGCTTAACGTGCTTTCCGAGGCACGGAGGAGTCTCGGTATGTAAAGGTGGTCACCCATCCACGGACCAACCCGGCTAGTGGATCGACCCGTGTGGCTGTTTTTTTTCTATTACTTAGCCACGAGCTCCTTGATGGTTGTTACCATGCAAGTATTTACCTACAACCGCGGCAGAACAAAAATTTGAAAGTTTTCCAGGATAATTCTGAGGGGTGTTACTCTGTGGCGCGAAGTTCATGGTAATTTGGAAACACGAAGGTTACCGAAACGCATACATTTTCTGGCTAACTGAGTTTGTTACCCGTGGTCCCTCCCGTAGTCCCTGGTAGGGACCACGGGAATTTTTTTTACCCATGGTCCCTTCGAGAAATACAATGCTGCCAAATTAAAACCATCTACTGTTATTGAATCATTTGGGTTAGGTTAGGTTAGAATAGTGACTCGAGGCCTGGCTCGGGCGGAGGCACGGCTCTGTCGACGAAACTGTCGTTTCGGGTGACGCTGGTGCTCTCGGGGCATGGTTGCTTCGGGAAGTACCTGACGGGAGCCGGACGCGCGGTGTCACCACTGCGTCGACTGCCGGGAGGACACAGCGCGGCATTCGCTGGCAGAGTGTTCCGCTTGGGAGGAGCCTCGCCGTGCCCTCATCTCAGGAGTAGGCAGTGACCTGTCGCTGCCGGCCGTGGTCGAGTCGATGGCCGGCAGCGAGGAGTCCTGGGACGCGGTGGTATCCTTCTGTGAAACAGTCGTGTCGCAGAAGGAGGCTGCAGAAAGGGAGCGGGAGATCTCGTCCGCTCACCCGGCCCGCTGCAGGCGCACCGGGCGTCTCGGCAGAGGGCAGATAATGCCCGCTTCCGGCCCCCCTAAATGGGTCCAGGGACGGTGGACTCGGGGACGCAGCAGCGGGCCGGCACTAGCCGGGGATCACGGAAGTAATACTAGCTCCCAAGATCCCCGGTGCAAGTGTGGAAAGGGAACACCGGGGTGGTTTTTAGTCAGTAAGAGTCTGACAGACCCCTACGCCTCCCCCAAGGCGGAGGACATCCATGAGGATTTTCCACCCCGGCAACAAAAAAAAAAAAAAGGTTAGAACAGTGACCATTAACGCGCGAAGGCGAGCGTGCCGCAGCAGCGGCCGAGCGCCAGATTCCCTCTATTTATGGTGAATCATTTTGAATGTTTCAAGTAACTAAAAGCTAAAACTAACGGTCTACCATTTTAATTTGCCAGCATTGTATTTCTCGAAGGGAGCACGGGAGGGGACCACGGGTAACAAATCGTTAACTGTACTTAGCTTCGCTTTGAATGTAAATGAAAGCGGGTTCGTTCACTACGACTCCCCTGTCACGCTACGCGCGGAGGCGTGACTGGCATACATACAGGGTTACTGGTGACTCGAAGTATTCCTTGCAGGACGTCATAGTATGGCTAAAATGCAACAAATTAAGCCACCAAATGTTCTACCAAAATTCAGTAGTTTTTCAGTTAATTAGGTTTTTAGTTGTTTTATGAAAAATACAATTTAAAAATGATTTACGGTGCGACTGTACTGGAATTTAATTTATTATCATAGCTGATGCCGTAGCAAATCTTTGTTAATAATTAAAAAATCCAAAATGCCGAAAACTTGGCAGAGATTACTAATTAGACATTTTATTTTTTCGTAATTTTTGTCATTACTTTATTTAAAAAAACTCAAAAACTACTGAATTTCGGTAGAACATATGGTAGCTTAATTTGTTACATTTTAACCTTACTATGACGTCGTGCAAGGAATACGTCGAGTTACCAGTAACTCTGTATATACCACAACTTTTATTTTTTTTATTTTGTATGAGCTTTTTTGTATTATCACCTTTAATATATTCTCTTTATGCTGTAATGCCAATAAACGTATTTTTCTTTCTTTCTTTCAAATAAATAAACCGCGCAGCTAACATGGGTTTCCAAGTTTTTTTGATATCAAATATAGTATTTTTGAAGCCATTGCCTCTAAAAGTACTCAATAATCAATATATTTATTGCTTCTACATGTGAACTTAGGGTAGGTTTTTACAAAATATGATCATTGTGGGGGTCCACAATGATCATATTTTGTAAAAACCTACCACTTTTCTGTCGGGCACAGAAAAGTAGGAGAGAGGAAGAGTGCTTTTATTTGACTACTTAGTTGATATAATAAATATTGTAATTATTTTATAAGAATTTATGTAATTTAAAATTTGTCATTTAAATATTCATTTATATTATAATAGCATTTATTTATTAGAAATTGTTTTAATTTATTTTTGAATGTATTAAATTTTTGTTCTTTAATTGTTTCTGGTAATTTATTATATATTTTAATTGACATGACTAGTGTACTGGTTGAGTGCATTTTAGGGTTCCGTACCCAAAGGGTAAAACGGGAATCCTATTACTAAGTCTCCGCCGTCTGTCTGTCTGTCGGTCGGTCTGTCTGTCTGTCTGTCTGTCTGTCCGTCCGTCTGTCACCAGGCTGTATCTCATGAACCGTGATAGTTAGACAGTTGAAATTTTCACAAATGATGTATTTCTGTTGCCGCTATAACAAAAAATAGAATAAAATTAAATATTTAAGGGGGCTCCCATACAACGAACGTGTTTTTTTTTTTGCTCGTTTTTACTCGATATTGATAACGGTAACAGGTAGACGCTTGAAATATTCACAGAATATTTAGTTATATATTCACTTTAAAAAAATATATATTTAAGGGGAAGCCCCCATACAACAAATGTGATTTTTTTGCCATTTATTTTTATAGATAATGGTACGGAACCCTTCGTGTGCGAGTTCGACTCGCACTTGGCCGGTTTTTAACTTAGAGCTTGGTAAGTTTAACTTATTTTTATGGCGTAATGTATATTTTGACTGTATATTTTCTCTTGTTGTGTAAAAGTGTTGGTAATTTCGAACGAATTTGCATAATTCTAGAATGTATTATATAAGCAGGGGCGGGTAAGTATTTAATTTTCTTGGAAATGAGGTTTGCAACTGTCGGTGTCTTCTATATTTACTAGAATTCTTAGAAGTCATTTTGTATTGTGAAAAGGTTCGGCGCATCTGTGCTGTTTCTCCACAATATCACGCCGTAACTGAGCCACGCATTTACGTAGGCATAATAGGTAACGAGTGCAGTTTTAAGGTTAGTGGTTTTTTTGACATCACGGAGGGCGTATGCAAATTTGGATAGTTTTGATTTTATCTTTTTAATTTACAATTTTTGTTTGTGTATAGACAGCCCAAGTAAAGTGAACTCATGAACGACTTCTATTGTTTTGCCGTTGTAGGTGAAGTGTCTAATATGAGGGCGGCACTGAAAATTTCGGGAATCAAGGAAGTGACACAACATTACTATTTAAAAATGTATTTATTGCTTTTCGAAGTATTCTCCGCGAAATTTGACACATTTTTCCATACGATGGAACCAATAATTGAAGCAACCATTCCATTTCCGAATGGAATGGTTGCTTCAATGATTGGTTCCATTGGGGTCTCCAAAATGGCCGTTTTGTAGGCGTCCACAGCTTCTTCAGGTGATGAAAATCTCTGTCCACGCAATTTATTCTTTATTTTAGGGAAAGTATAGAAATCATTAGGGCTTAGGTCGGGGCTGTACGGCGGATGGTCTAATAATTCTATGTTTTCTTGCTCTAAAAACTCTTTTGTTCTGTGCGCGGTGTGTGAGAACTCGCATTGTCGTGATGGAGGATGATGCGGCGGTTGCAGTTCTCTTTACGGAGTTCAGAAACGACCTGTGGCAAACAAATGCTAGCATACCATTCTGCATTAATCGTTCTTTGTCCCTCAAGAGGAATAGTCGTAACATGGCCGGTTTTGCAGATAAACGTGGCCACCATTTTTTTTGCAACACTCCGTGAACGAACAATTTTTGTTGGCTTTAACTTATTTTCGAACACCCAAACTCGTGACTGGTTTGTTGTTTCGGGTTCGTACGCGTATATCCAGGATTCGTCACCTGATACAATGTTGTGTACAGCATTTGAGGATCCTGCGTGGAATCTTTCGAGAGTTCTGACGCACCAAGTAACGCGAGCCGCTTTTTGCTCTTCACAGAGCGAATGCGGTATCCATCGGGAAAACAACTTTTTTACACCTAATTGTTCATGCAAGATTATTTGTATTTGACTCATGCCAATGTCTAAAGTTGCCTGAATTTCGCGGTATGTCACATGTCGATCTTCCTCAATCAGCTTACGCACAGCATCAACGTTTTCTTGGGTGACTGCAGTTTTTGGACGACCTTGACGGGGATCATCACTGAGTTTGACACGTCCACGTTGAAATTCAGCAAACCAGCGATAAATTGTGGTTTTGGATGGGGCTTCATCACCAAATGCAGAAATCATCCGGTCAACACACTGTTTTTGTGTTAAACCACTTCGAAAGTCATAATAAATCATCGCTCTTGAATTTTCTCGAGTCAATTCTATTTTCTCAAAGACTAAACAAGTTTGACAAAACCTTGTAACAAGACCGAGAATCTTTTTTAAAATAAATAAATGGTATTCGATTTTTAAAACTAAGGAAAGTCAAAGTCAAAGTCAAACCATTTATTTCAAATAGGCACATAAGAGGCACTTTTGAACGTCAAAATTTACAAAAAAATAGAATTGATTCTAGTTGCCCCTTCCAAAAGGTAGTTTCGTATGGAGAAGAATGGGCAAGAAACTCCACCGGTACTCTTTTAAAAATGTTTTACAATATTTTGTTTGATTACATTAATTATATGATTATATGTGAAGACGATGCACCTAGAATAAAATTACTATAGGTACCATAATAGGTAAAACGAATTAAAAACTAAGCAATGAAAAATAACTTAATTATTAGATAGATACGTGGTGTTCACATATTTACAAACATCATACAAGTATGTTTTTCTAAAAAAATAAGTCAGTGTGTGAGTATAGGTTATCACAGAATGTAAAATCAATATCATAAAAATAACAGATTTTACCATAAAAATAGCAACCAGTTTGATTTTGTCTAGACTCTAGATTGTCCTATGGAGCTGGACGAGCATGTTTCCAAGCATTCCTGTCCTGGATATAATCCTCTAACTTGTAATATGCTTGTTTACAAAGTGTACTTTTAATATGTGTTTTAAATTTTCTCTCATTTAATTTCAATATATCACAAGGTATTTTGTTGTAACATTTAACACAGTACCCCATAAAAGATGTATGTACTTTAGATAATCTGAAAAATGGTTGATCTATTTTATCTTTATTTCTAGTATTAAAATTATGTCTATCGCTTATCTTGTTAAAAATATGTAGATTTTTCCTTACATACATAATATTTTCATAAATGAATTGGCAAGGTACCGTCATAATATTAATCCTTTTAAATAGTTCCCTAAGAGATTCGCGGCGACGGAGATTATAAATTGCTCTGACAGCTCTCTTTTGCAAAATAAAGATGGACTCAATGTCAGCAGCCCGACCCCACAGTAAAATGCCATACGACATAATGCTGTGGAAGTAACTAAAATAAACCAAACGCGCGGTTTCTATATCTGTTAGCTGTCTTATCTTTCTAACAGCATAAGCGGCCGAGCTTAGCCGCCCCGCCAGAGAGGTTATATGTGGTCCCCATTGCAGTTTCTCGTCTATAGTGATTCCTAGGAAAACCGTTTGATTAATACATTCCAGTTTTTCTCCGTTCAATATGATATCACATTCGCTACTTCTAACATTAGGTAATTTAAATCTAATACATTTGGTTTTTTTTTCATTTAGTACCAAATTATTTACCGTAAACCAATCTTGGACCTGAAGAATAGAGTTATTCACTTCGTCAAGATTTTGTGATCGTCGATCTATTTTAAAGATCAATGATGTGTCATCAGCAAATAACACCATCTTCGGTTGATTTTGAAGTAATTGGGGTAAATCATTAATGTAAACTAAAAAGAGGAATGGACCCAATATCGAACCTTGAGGAACGCCCATTGCCATTTTTCAATTAAAACAAGGAGTTTTCAATTAAAAAGATTTTAATATGACAGGAACAGTGGAAATATTCCATTCCCGATACTTTTAGTGCAGCCCTCGTATGGAGTCATTTTAATAGCTAACATTTGACGTCTGTCAGTTTAGTGAAAGCAAATTGTAAAATTACTCGTATCGGTCATTATTACAATAAATATGTAGGTACCTAATCGTAATTGAAAAAATTGTGCAGTTCTAACAAAACGAAAAAATATATTATTTTATGCCCGCCGTTATAAGGTACACGGTTACGTTGTTGAATTTTGATGAATTGTCAAATGTTACCTATTAAAATTACTCCATATTAGTGGGGTTTTTTAAGGACATTAATTTAGATTTAGAGAAATTGATTTCAAGGTTATGGTCGTTCATCCAAGTTACAGTAATCGGTTAATATAGTAGAAAGCGAAAAAAAAACCAGCAAGCCTTACAGTAGTCGCATAAGATGTGTAACATCTGACATCTCACCTTGGTAATAAGCTACTGAGCATCGACAGAAATAAACCTCAAAATTTAATTAAGGGGGATGCGCTAAGGTAGCCCGCGAAATTCAAAGGAGACGTTCACGAAATGTATGGGGCTTGGTAATAAAATAATTGAAAATTTAAACAGCCTTCTGACCTATACACGCTGAAAGAGGGTAATTATTTTGATGTCTTTGGGCATTTTTTTTTTTTTTACAGCCGCCCATTTTTTTAAAACAAGTGTTTAAAAATAAAATGTTCTACAAGCATTATTTGTATTTCAGGGATGGCAGCCCTGTGGCAAATGACGTGACAATGACAACGTTAGTCAGCAGCACTCGGCTTGACATTTACAACAGATATTTAGTCCGAGTTTACAGCTTTGACTTTTTTCGATACGTTTTGTTATTGCATTGTCATGATAATCAATATTTTTTGTCTTCATTTCATGGAGCTGCAGCTAAAATTATATTAAAATCTCAAAGTATTTAATAGAAACGGAAACATTAGCCACATAAAATAATTATATTGCATAGAAATGAATAAATAAAGACTATGTGCGTTTTGTTTGTATTGAAACATTTTTCACTTTTTCACAAAAACGGGCGCCTGAAAAAATCAGATTTAACTATAATCGAGTAGCATAATAAATATTTTTCCTAATAAGGTACATCACATTAGCGTTTAAAAATCGTCGGAATATTATACCAATTTTGACCTCTCCTTTTATTATGTTTTTGCAATTTGCAGGTCAGTAACAGGTTATATGTTGATCTAAAATATGATTCGCGGCCGTAAAAAATTTGGCTTTACAGAATTATAATCATTAGAATCAAAAAAGCATCATCATCAGTTCAAAAAATCCTACTGAAAGATTATTTCTGAAATAATCATTCAGTAGGAATTTTTGAACTTAGAGAAATGTAATGCTGATTCTATTGATTATAATTCTGTAAAGCCATATTTGTTACGGCCGCAAATCATATTTAGATCAACATACAACCTGTTACTGACCTGCAAATTGCAAAAAACGTAAGAAAATTAGAAAAATTGAATTTCGCGGGCTACCTTAGCGCACCCCCCTTAATACATTAATTTAAAAAGCTAAATACTAAAAAAAGTTAAATAAAACCAATTTTTACTTTTACCGTGTCGATGGTATAAAAGGATGGTTAAAAAAAGTGCGATATTCCCCCAAAAAATTGTTATTGTATTGCAAATAGGTACTTGTAGTAAGTTCCATTTAAAAAAAATTACTGTGATCATAAAATTATTCTCTATTTTATCTTCTCGTATTTGAATAAACAATTATAATTTACATTAACTTCGCAGTTTTCTTTTATTTCACAACTACTTTTATTATATTTATTTTATGACTGCCTCGTTGGTCTAGTTGCAAGCGCGACTGCAGGTCCTGGGGGTCTACTCCGAAGTAACGGCCAAGTTCAGCCGTTTCTTGACTTCCAAAGTTTCCTTTTATGACTTTGAGTTCTTATCCTTACCAGACTTAAAGTCACATTTTTGACTTTGACTTATCTCTTTGCCGCTTTTATTTTTCCGCCGTAGTCAGGAAACGGCCGACTACTCAGCCGATACTTCGGATTTATTTATTATTTATTTAATCATTTATGTACACACATATTTATCTTCGGAGTAAACCCCTTTTTTTTTGGGAATTTATCAAATAACTTCTCCCGCTCTGGGCAGAGCGGGAGACTTAACTGACTAAAACCCTACCCGTGTTCCTTCAGTTGCCTGTGTGCCAGCACCACTTTCAGACAAACCCGCAACCCTTTTTTTTTTTTTTTTTTTTTTTTTTTTTTTTTTTTTTTTTTTTTTTTGGGTGGGAAATCATCAAATAACTTCTCCCGCTCTGGGCGGAGCGGGAGGGCGTGTCAGACTTTTACTGACTAAAACCCACCCGTGTTCCTTCCGTTGCCTGTGTGCCAGGGCCACGATATCCCTTTCGGACAAACTCGCAACCCCGGCAGGCATTGGTCCTAACGGACCCCGTCAGTTTGTGCTGACATCTCTTTGAGGCGCGCGTGGAACACAACGCGCCGTCGACCCGGGCCTGGTCCTTATCGGACGGCGAGCTACCCATCGCTCACCGTCCGCAGGCCCGCGCCTACGGTGGCCGGAAATCGGCTTGCGACTCCCGACGCCCGGGGCGTCTCCTGCGGCGACTAGGGGCATGAGGGCGTGAACCTTGTCTCACCCTCACGCGTTCCGCCTCCTCCTTCGCTAGCATAACTGCTTCGCAGAAGGAGAAACCCGCAACCCTGGATTCGATTCCCGGGTCGGGCAAAGTGCTATTGAGTTTTTCCATCAGAAATTTCTCAGTAGCAGCTTGAGTCTGCGGGTCTACTCCGAACATAAATCGTTCATTCCCCACGACACCACCGGTAGTGTCGTTGGGAATGACAGAAATCACTATTCCCCGCGACACCACCGAAGTCCGAAGTATCGGCCGAAATGTTCGATCGTTTCTTTACTACGGTTAACTATCGCAGAATACGGCGGAAAAAAAAAACAAGGCAGTCGAAGAGATAAGCCAAAGTCAAAACTGTGACTTGAAGTCGGGTAAGGACTCGCAAAGTCAAAAAAGGAAACTTTGGAAGTTATAAAACGGCCGAAAATTCGACTGATAATTCGGTTTAGCGCTTCGGAGTAGACCCCCTGGATATGTGCTCGGTTAATGGCAATAAATTTGCCCCCTATTACATGGGACTTAAACATAACTGGCGAAAGGTACTCTGCCTATCCTTACAGGAATAATACAGCCGTGATGTTATGTAAAAAAAAATCTTCCACGACTACTAATACGTCTGACGCACTAGGCCATCATCACGCAGTCAGATCCACTACTTACCATCATGCTGACTGGCTAAATAAATAACATGACATAGGCAATTCTTATTACAGCTCATAGCGACTAAAGAGATGAGTTTACAAACGATAATAAGTAGCCAGATTATATGGGATTTAAACATAACTGGCGAAATGTGGGTGTGCTATAGGTACACCTCTGCCTAACCCTTCGGGGAAACAGGCATGAAATTATGTTATTTTTAAGTAGCCAGAATATCTAGTGAGGAATATAATTTACCTTCGATTTTCATTTTAGTACAGTCAGCAACGAAAATTGGTATTGGTAATCACCAAGCAATTTTTGTTGCTTTTTTTCTTTTTTTTTTTTTTCTTTCTTTTTGGCTTCGCACGGTTTGTGCATTTAGCCAGTGTCATGTAAAATTAGGTAACAAGTACAAAGTTATAATAATTATGAAATGAACTCCACTCAATGCATGATAAAGATGATTGATGATATCCGGTCCCGCTCCCCTTGAGTTTAAGTAAAGACGCGGCACTTTACTGAAACCTCGCGCGGACTTCTTGAGAGAACTTAAAGTGATGTTGCACTGTTTTGTTTCATTTGCCTACATTAATGCAGGTTCACGAACACTTAATGGTTAATAATCCACCACTAATAAACACATTAATATTCGGCTAAACACAAGTTTTAGAAAATAAAACAAAACTGCTAACATGACGCTTCACTTTCCCGCCAAGAAGTCTTTTGTTGCTTTATTTACTCAAATAACGAGTGTACAGGTACATAGTCCACATCCCACATATATGTGCTGAGGTATATCAGCCTGCAGCCCATATGGGCTGCAGGCCGATAGCGTCATAAGTCCACAGCCCGCTTATAGGCTGTCCGCCTAAACGATGTCCAACTGTCGTAGCTGACCGTCTGATGGTTAGCAATAAAACGCTTATTGGGTATGGTACTGATGTTAAGATTTATTAATAGACAAAATAATTGTATTATTAAATATAATAATTTCATTAGTACTTATTTGATACAATGTATGCCGATTTTTTGTTAAATCTAATTTAATTACCTAGTTCCTATAAAACAACTTGTAATTGAATAATTTTAATTGGATAAATACTACCTACTTAATAAATATAGTAATTACGTATACACATTCAATAAAGAAATATAAAAAAAAAATGTTTTATGATAGCTGCGCGCACGTCGTTGCCAACGGAACGGATTGTTGCCATTTTAAATATTATATTTATAAAAAACATTTAGAATGAAGTATTGCGTAGGTATTTATTTTTATTTCTTATTTATATCTCGATTGTATTCTGCACCGGTTGACGTCATCACGTCAATGGCGGATGTGGCTGAAAACCAGCGCTGGGGCTCATGTCTCGCATAGGGTCGCAGCATTATGTTGAGCGATGGCCGTTTTGCGTGGATCTGACGCATATTATCCCCCAACTTGTTCTTTTTTTGTGTTTGTGTTCTTTCTTTGCGTCATGTTTACCGCAAAGAAACATATTTTATTTCTTTGTAAATAAAAAACAACAATAGAATATCCTAACTAAAATTGAACAACAAAACAACCATTTATCGTATAACCTTCAATAGACATTTTTTTTCCACAAAAAATGTGGGTAGGACTCCCCAAATGAGAGACAACGATACCGTTAAATGTATTCGGTAAAAAAAAAAATAAGTAAAGAAGCAATTTATATCCTAATTATTCTTACTACATAAATAGTACAGTTTTAACCTATCTAAGCCCAGTACCCTAATTGCGTAACACAGTTTGAATCGGAATCGGAATGATTTTGAAGTATATTGCTAATCCAATGCTTCATATTGTTAGAAAAATTGTCTGCTCAACAACGTAAATAACGCAATGAATTTTGTTGAACTGTCAAATCGAAACCGATTCCTACTGATAGTGTGTTACGCAATTAGCTAGCAGGTACGCAAGGGCCATTTTTTTACGCTACGATATTTTGTGGTGCACAAAATTTTTAAATCTCGGTATTGGGCCGAGCGTTGAGAATCCAATAGAGCGCATCCCAGCGCGTCAGAAAAATGCACTGTTGGATTTTTAACTCTCAGCGCTAAGCAGTGCGTTGAAAATCAATTGCACGAAAAAACATCGCTCTTGCGTATCTGGGCTATCGCTAAGCATCAGTAAAACTGAAATGTAATATTACGTATGTTTTTCTCTAATAGTAGTAATAATAGATTCGACACAAATTATGTTGTACTATCAAAAATTAAGTTATACAGGGTCAAATTAAATTACCTAGCGAAACCTCGCATGTAATCACATATCATAAACACGAAAAAAATGAAACTTGATATTTTTTTTGGGGTCAACGACCGCTGGTAGTGTTTTACTGGAAGTATGAACTGAGTAAAGCTGGTTATTTTTATTTTATCGTGTTTAGTTATCGATACCGAACACTTCTGTGAAGTATTAACAAACAAAACGGATATTTTTAACTGTTAATATGTAATAAAAATAATATTACCCAAAAAAAAAACTCGTCAAATATTTTTTTGGCTTTATCATTTTTAAATATCGATACCCATCAAGTCTGCGGAGTTTCGCTAGCTAATTAAATTTGACCTTGTATAGAAATAATTTAATGAATTACTGGTTTATTTTTCTCATGCCACGCAAGATGGGATTTCAAAGTTTGCTTATAAACGAAGCTTTCCTGACATATATGACATTTATGCGGTTGATCACGGATATGGGTACGAATATGCTTCCTACGATCGCTCGCATCTCTAAAACTTGATTTCAGACATATACTGCACTTATACGGTTTTTCATTTGTGTGTATACGCATGTGCCTTTTCAAATGACCCCTTTCCTTAAACGTGTCGGGGCACTTATTACATATAAACGGTTTTTCACCAGTATGTATACGAACATGTTTCTTCAAATCCTGCGAATCTCTGAATTCTTTTTGACAAGTCTCACATTTGTAACGTTTCTCACCGGTGTGTATACGGGAATGTTTTTTTAAGCCTTCCAGTTGAGTGAACCTTCTCTCGCAAACATTGCATTTGTGTGGTTGTTCATTGCTATGTATACGTACATGAGTCTTCAAAGCTTCTGCGTTACTAAAGCATTTCTCACATTGTTCACACATATGATCTTTTTCACCTGTATGAGTAAGATTGTGCTTCTTCAAACCGTGTAATTGAGCATACATTTTATGGCATATATTACACTTGTAAGGTTTTTCACCGGTATGCTTCCGAATATGCCTTTTCAAGTCCCCTGGTTGACGGAAAGCCATTTCGCAAAAATCACATTTATAAGGTTTTTCACCGGTGTGTGTAAAAATGTGGCGTTTCAAATCTACAGGCAGCATGAAGCTGCATTCACATAATTTACACTTATGTGGTTTTTCATTCTTATGTGCACTGAGGTGAGTTTTCAAAAGATTCTCGCGTTTAAAACTCTCTTTACATAGTGTACATTTGAACGGTTTTACGATTGAGTGAATAGGGACATGGCGTTTTAGATCACACTTCAAATCAAAACTTTTTTTGCATGTATCACATTTGTAAGGCTTTTCTTTGGTGTAGGGTCGCCAGATCTGGGATTTTGGGTTACAGAACTTCGGTTTTATCTTCCTGGGGGCGGTTGTTCTTCGGTTATTTCGAGGTTTTGATGGTACTTTCTCTGGGACAGAATTTGAGGGAGTTGGAGTTGTCTCTCTCTGATCTCTGCTTGGCGGAGGAGTAGAAAGTCTCTTATCCTTTGGCGTGGGAATGGAGTCTCTCCTATTTCTCTTTGGTGCGTACCTGATGACAGATGGTCGATCATTTTGAAGTTGTCTGTAAGCCATTCTGGTAGGTATTAAGACTTCGACTTTCGACGAAAATGTATGTTTGTTTAAAATACTCTTAAAATAAACTTGACTGTGAATGTGTTCTTAAGTGGAGACCGCAGATCAGGAAATGTAGATCACGACACCCTCAGGTAGGTGGAGTGACGATCTTCTTAGGCTGCTGGTTGAGTGGAGCCGAGAATCGTGAAGAGTTTGAGGCCTATGTCCGGCAGAAGACTGATATGATTGGATGATTATGGATGCCTCTTGGCAATCAAGACGGGGTATAAGGTGGACGGAAGACCTAGTGAAGGTCGCGGGATTTGGCTCGTGCTGATCAGGACATTCTGGCGATGCTTGGTGGCGGCCTATGTTTAGCAGTGGACGTAGCAACAGACAGCAGCTGGGGAGATTTCTTCACTTCTTCTCAGCTAAAGCACTTGGTGATGGGTGGGCGTTTTGGAGGACTGTTTTATGTAATTTTGACGTTTAAAACGTGCTGATTCTCAGCTTCGTTGGAATAAATGATTTGATTTTCGTCGAGATATTTTGACGATGATTTTAATAATCCTAAGTTTTAGTCCGGAATTGTTGGTTGCATTTTTATCACATAACTGTGACTTAAATTCTGCTCCTTATAGTAAATTAGACTTTTAAAATATCTCAATTTTGTTGAAATCATTTTGCCTGTTTGCGCTGTGATCTCATGCTTTCATAGATTGTCTTTTGTGGCAGAAATATCTGAAATACGAAAAATAAAAACGATTAAATTGAGGATTGTAGATAAGTAAAATCTAATTTGGCGTAATTTATGTGTGGAAAAATAATAATCGAAATGCCTAAATTGAAGTTATACAGAGAAAACAAGTATTTGCAAACACTGCTATCATTACAAGAAAAGATCCTAATGCGGTAGCGTATGGTCCTTAATTAAACAATCTTAAATAACATAACTTATACAGTTTTATAATTGTGAATTTATTCAGAGAGCAAGCAAATAAATCGATCCTGTCAGCCGTGTCATTCAGTGCGTGCAAGGCGCGCGTCAGTGGCACTTAGCTGAGCAAGTTGGTTGGTGCGTGAGGCACTGCTAGTAACCGTGGATGCCAGTGCCGCGATACATAATTGTCAGATCTACCTACTTGTTTTCTCTGTACAGAAAACAGCTCTCTCGCAGCTCTGGTGGGCAGAACTAGTTTTAATTATGACGATCTATAAACGTCTTATTTAAACCTAGCTCTCCTCCACCTATCTCGCTCGGCTCCTAAGGGCCGTAGCTTGAGGTTAAATAGCCTATACCCTTCCTCATGATTTGTGCTATCAAATCCGACTGGTCACTCTGGACACTCTTCAGCTTTATTATATTTAGATAGATTAAATATTTAGATGACATGTGGAAGTAGGACGGCATGACGTAATTACTGGGAGCGAAAAAGAGACAAGACGATATGTGACTTGGCTAACCAGTCAAGTTTTGACGTGCCACTTGCGCAGCGCGTATAATCTATCTACCTCTTTTTACTTTGGAAGCCACTCTTTTATTCCTCGCGATTTAGTTTCCACACATGTAAACAAATATGTGTTTTTGGGAAAACAACTGAAACCCATACATAAAGTGTAGTTCTAGTCCGCACGCAACTGCTGGTCACCGCCTTAGGAATGTAAACGGTGAGAGGGAGGAGGTAGACAAAGGCCAAGCTAACACAGTTTGCTAATCTTGTCAATTGCGCCCTCCTCCATCTTACCGCTCATACCTCGGGCGGTGACTAGCACTTGCGCGCAGACTATAGTGCTACAACTTTTATGATATTTCTACAAAAGTACTGAAGTATATAGATTGCGCACTCCTCTACTAAATTTTCTTAAAAAGGATGCTCCTGAGTAGCCCGCGAAATTCAAATTATCTCGGGCAATCCCAGCATGTTCGCCATAACAAACATTTAAAATGTGTATTGTATACAAAGAGATTTAAGATACTTAATAGAGAGAGGCTATGCGAAGAAATGTCATAGAAAAACTGTGATGCCGGTTCTCAGTGGCCATCTAGCATTCTAGCATAATTATACCGAAAATAAACCGAAGTTAGGTCGGTATAACGATATTTGCATTGTCGTGATGCGCAACTATATTTTCTCAGGTTTTTTTTTTTTTGTCGACAAGAATGCGACTCGACATCGCCTGCATGTCAAGTCGCAGTGGTGTCCACAAAAGAAAAATATTTTACCACACTAGACTGAGCGACTTTTGCCCACTATGACAAATTGTATCGGATTACGATTTTGTTCGCTTAATAGTCCCGTCTATTGTTATGCAAATAATTTAATGTCTTTGATTGTATAACAAAAAGTGGAGAGGAGAATCGCAAAAAAATAAATAAGTTACGTATCTATGCCTACTAAAATTCATCACAGGTAGGTACTTTAAATTTTAACATGCAAAGAAAAGAAAAAAATTACTTGAACATTTAACACTTATTTTAGATGTTGACGTTACATTTCAAGCTACAAATAAATTAGATGATTCTGTACACCAATCCTTGCATTGAATTAAATTGTATAAACTGTAGTGCAATCGAGTTCGACAAACTGACAGTCAAGCAGGACCTAAAAATATTAGGAATCATAATATAATATGTAGGATACTACTCTGTACTCACCGTCCAAAGATATAAATGATTATACCTATTGGTATTGCAATGCCCGCTTTTATGTACAACGAGTCTAATCGAAAAGTTATTCACTTCTTTTAAGTTATATTTCTGTTTATTTCGATATTTAATATAAATTAAAACACACGGACTGTCACGACCGCGGATTCCTTTTCCAACGTAAATTATTGATTGATGACGGGAAAATAACTTTATTTGGAAATGTCAAGTGTCAACATCAGTGTTGCTGACGTAATTATTTAAGCACCCGTTAGGGGGAGTTAAATACTTCCTAGAAGAGTGATGGCCGCCACGTAACGGCTGTCAGGAAAATGATGACAACGAGATAAGATAAGATAGATAAGATAAGATAATTTTTTATTTGTTCAAAACATGAGTATACACACATAGCATGCAAGATGTTAAATCCAATTATAAATTCAGTCATGTTTTGCCTGGACGGCGTACAAATATGAGATGTCGAAGTTACACAGCATCAATTATTTTTATAATCGTTAATTAAATTGCAGATATACCCATTAAACAATCCAATTTAGAGCATATTAAAAGCTAAATAAATAAGTTTATAATAATTATACAATCATGTCAATATACAAATACATCTAAAGGAATACATACACATGTCAAAGCAACTGTTAATAAATTGAATGTCAATATGCAAGTCAAATTAATTTGTCGGTTAAGAATTCGTCAGTGCTGTAATAGATTTTCTCTAACAAAAGGTTTTTTAATCTATTTCTTAATTTTTCAATAGGTAATTCCCTCCAATGTTTTGGCAACTTATTATAGAGAATTGGCGCCATACAGAATACACTTTTACGCATTAGAGCTTTTCTGGATCTCGGAATACATAGCTTACTATTGTCGCGTCTATTTCTAACTACTTTATCTGACTCTAAGGGGAATAGGTGTGGATTCGATTTGACGAACATGACGATCTCTAAAATGTACATTGACGGAAGGGTTAATATTTTATAGGTTTTAAATAACGGCTTGCAACTTTCTGTAACATGGAGGCCAGACATAGCCCTCAGGCACCTCTTCTGTGTTTTAAATATCACATCTTTATTTGTTGAGTTTCCCCAAAAAATTAGTCCATATCTCAAGCTAGAGGACACCAAGCCGTGATAAGCAGTTAGCAGTGCATCAACATTTAAGATAGGGGCCAATTTATATAGGGCATATGTGGCATTACTAATTTTTTTGCTTAATTCTTCCGTATGAGCTTTCCAATCTAATTTGCTGTCAATAGTTACACCAAGAAATTTGGTTGTGTTTACCTTATCTATTTTGTTATTACAATAATGGATATTTACATTTGGTATGGATGATCTTTGATCAAAATGCAGAATATTAGTTTTCTCAAGGTTTATCTTAAGATTATTGTTTTCCAGCCACTGTACCATTGATTCTAAGGAATTGTTAATATCAGATTCGTATGTGTCTCTGTTTTTAAAAGCAACTGTAATAGTACTGTCGTCGGCAAAAAGTGTCATCGGGTGGTCGATGCTTTTGGGTAGGTCATTAATGTACAGTATAAAAAACAGCGGGCCAACGACAGTTCCTTGCGGAACGCCAAATTTAACTATACGTTCTTTGGACTTATACACAAATTCCTTTTTATTACTTTTATTTACTGCTGAGATTTCTGTAAATTGAGTTCTATTGCTTAAATAAGATCTAATGAGGTTTGAGACATTACCTCTAATGCCATATGCTTCTAATTTTTCAATAAGTATGTCGTGCCGGACATAGTCGAAAGCCTGTGTCATGTCACAGAAAATCGTACATACAGGTATATTTAAATCTACTTTTTGCATGACATAATGTAAAAAATCGTATATTGCCAAGTTTATTGTTTTACCAGTTCTAAACCCTTTCTGTTCATTAGTGAGTATGTTTTCTCTTTCAAGGTACGTATTCAACTGTTTACATAAATACTTCTCAAATATTTTGGAGATTATGCTAATAAGAGATATTGGCCTATAGAATTGCATTAGCTCTTTATTTTCCTTTTTAAATAACGGCTTTATGACAGATACTTTTAAAGCATCGGGAAAAACACCTGTCACGATGCACAGGTTAATTAATATAGCTTAGATGCGGTGCTATTTCTCCCGCTACAGATTTTACAACTTTTGTTGATAGGCCATCATGGCCTACACTATTTGTATTTTTCAATTGATTTATAATTTTAAATACTTCGATTGGCAGACAAGGGGCGAGAAAAAAAGAATCTCTTCTTTTTGGTATCAGTGATGCAGCATTTTTACCAGACCCTGCTATAGGGTTAATTTTGTCAATGAAGTAATTATTAAATGCATCTGAAATAGCCTTTGGATCTGTAATGACGTCATTTTTTACACAAATTTTATCAATACAGTTTTTTGGAATGTTGAATTTCGAGTCATTTATAATTTTCCAAGTAGCTTTTGATTTGTTATCTGACGTCTTTATTGCATAGTTATTCTGTGCCTTTTGAGTAAGTTTTACAATTTTTTTAAATATTTTTAAATAGCAAGTTAGTTTTCTTTTATTAATCGAATTTGGTTTTAGTCTATATTGCCATAATAATTGCCTTTTCTTTTTACTACATAGTTTTACACCACGTGAAACCCATTTTGGTTTTTTCATCGTGCTGATTCTAACATTAATTTCTGGAAAGCACAGTTTGTAGAATAACGAAAACATGTCAAAAAAGGAATTGTACGCTACATTAGGGTCATCGGTTTTGTAAATATCAGAAAAAGATAGTTTATCTAAGCAATTTTTAAATATTGTCATATTTTCGTTACAGTAGTCGCGTCTTGTAACCTGCCAATATTTAATATTACATTTCTTTTGCACTGGAAATGACATTAGTTGTGCCGTATGGTCCGATAGAGCAAGTTCTAGGACTTCAACCTTGCCTGCTTTGCGAAAGTTATGAGCAATATTATCAATACAAGTTTTACTCTTTAAGCGTGTAGGTTGATTTAAGGCTAACTTTAAATTGTAATTCAGTAATATGCATTCAAATTCCATTGTCTGTACGCTCTTTTTTAAGATGTCGATATTGAAATCCCCTGCTATGACAATATTATGATGGCATTTCTTCGTTAACTCTTGCAGGAGGAATTGTAATTTGTCCATACATACGTTGAAGTTTGTTAACTTGGGAACCCTGTACACACATGCCAGGACAATGTTATAACTAGGTAACTCTATCGCGCAGCATTCAAATACTCCAGGTTCTGATATGTTGGCTATCCTCTTTAATTCGATGAAGTGATGTCCGTTCTTTACCAGGATGCATGCACCACCTCTCTTGCTTTCTTTTCTGCAATACGAAGCCGCTAGTTGATAATTTGGTATGGTTAAATATGATTCGTATCCTGCCATAATAAAGTGTTCAGTTACGCACAATATATCTACACTAACACCCTTTTCCGATAATAGCTCATCTAGGCATATTGTGACATTGTCGGATTTATTTAGTAGTCCGGCAATATTCTGATGCAAAACACAGACATTTTTAGTCACGAAAAAAGTCTGTTATTTTCTCCTGGTTCCCTGCCATGTCATCTTGATTAACAGATTGTCGAGTCCGGTTATTTTCATTATTTAGTGTCGTATTATTTGATTCTTTTGGGTCTGCGTAGAAACGTTTGATATCGAGTACGAGGTCGTTTAGGTCGTGAATAATTGTTCTCATGCCAGCGTTATTAAGCTTTCCGCTACGTCTATTGAACATTTTACAGTCATAGGATAGGTTCAAGTTTGAGTCGAGAAAGTAAGCGTGTTCATGGGTGAAAATGTCATGGCACAGTAGGCTATTGAAATATTCCACCTTCCCATTAAAAATGTTCGTATAGCTGCCACATTTATATGTCGGTGCGCAGATAATAATATTTGTGTGTTGAATTTTATTTATCGATGCTCTTATATTAAATAACAAATTAGGGTAGTCATTTGAGTTGACGTCTTCTTCTCCTATTAATACAATACAGAAGTCGTTCATAGTAAATGACTTCACTTTGGTTTCTATATTGAGCAATATTTGGTCCATCGTACGGTGTGGCATTATGTAGTGACATATTTCTGACTGGAGTTGCAGTGTTGTATTAGATATTGAAAGTATTTTGTTGTCTTTGTTATTTCTAAGAATGCATATCTTACTGGTTGTCGGAGTAAGTTGCTCAGATCTTGGTTCTCGTGTGCAAGCTGCATATTTTATTGGTATATTATCAGTCTGTGTTTCTTTATTTATATATCTTGTAGGTTTTGAGCATTTAATTCCTTGCTTTTTTGGTGTGGTGGAAGCTTTTAATGGACTAGCAGCTATTTGTTTGTACAATGAGTTTTTCCGAACTAGGTTTTCATTTTCCTTTTTAAGCTTTCCAATGTCTAGGCTTAATGAGTCAATTTCTCTATTTGCGCTACTAAGTTTACTGGTGAGGTCTACGATTATTTTCTTTAACTGGGTTATTAAATCAATATCATCATCATCTGATATATCTGGCATACTACATACAGTGCCATCTAGTGTGTGATTGACAAACGTTTCATCCAAGTTATCGGAGTTCGAGTGCGCTCGTGCGCGTCGGACAGTGATGTTATTGATTTCGTCCATGGTTGTGTATGTAGTACCGATATTGATCGCTAGATGTCTATTACACAGTATCACTTGTTTTGAAACTAGATGTCACTTCGCTCAATATTTATGAGTCATTATGTAGACTACAAATTCAAAATGTTGAAAATTAACGATCTTTATTCGCTCTTCGTGAGATTAATGAGTTTTTAATAGAAATAAGTTAATGTACCTGTTGTCTTTGGTGTTGTTACGTCGTAAAATCCGTTTGATCGCTTTTTTTACTCCTTTGGCACTGATTTATTTGTTTTGTAAACACTGGACGTATGTTGTTTGTTTTGTCACATAACACTTAAGTTTTGCAAAGATAACGTTATTTAGGGTCAATAGTCACTTTCTGGATCCACTTATACTAATAATTACTTAATTGATGCACTATTACTATTTTATTACATTTATCGAATACGGAGTCGATGTTAACTGTTTTGAACAAACATCGGCAGCACGAGGTTTGACTTTACGGTTTCATAAAACGCTCTCTAGGAAACACACCAACTTACTTTCATAAATAACGTTTCAGTGACGTCATTTGCCAGTAAATTGCAGAAACTATGTGGCGGCCACCGCTCTGTGGAGGACACCGTTGCCTAACAAATTCTAAAGAAACTATAATCTTTGATTTGAGAATACTACAGAGTAAGACTATCTACAGGTTCTTAAATTTTACCTGAAATGATTAACACTAAACCCTTTATTTATAAACGCTGCTTAAAGATATGTAATGATTAGCGACTGTTTAGCAATACATTTTTGACGTACACTTTCACAGCCGATCACGTGCAGAGTACGTCCCAGGTTGATTGTATTGTGACGCTGATCACGTTCTCAGTACGTGACTGACTTTCTTAGTGTTTGTTTTAAAACGACGTCCGTAGTCCGTGTTTGGCGTGCATTGATATAATAGTGTAGTGCTTTAGCTACGCACACATGTAAGAATAACCGTGGTGGGGCGCTTGGTGTGAGCGGAACAAGCTATCGAGTGTCGCGCTGCGCCAGTGTTCCCGCGCCGCTATTGCGAGTGCACGTACACGAATTTTGGCGCGAAATGGCGAGTTCACGGCGAAGTTATCGGCTCGATTCGAACGAAATTATTGACTTCTTGGTTGCTGATGATGATTCGGATATTGAAGAAGCCCCAGATATTGAAATTCAAGGTAAATTATTGTATTTTGTTGGGTTATTATTGTAGAAATGTAGCCTTTTTGCGTCGTACATATTTTTATTGTTTTTTTCTCTTTCCAGACCTTATTCAAGACTTGCAAGAGGTTGTATCGGTTCATGATCGACAAGATGTTGATGCTGACATGTCAGACGACTTATCTGAACCTGTACGGGGGGAACATGTACGGGGCCGGGGTCGTACACCTCGAAGAAATACGAGATCCCGCCTCGGTCACGGTCGCTCGGCGGTGCGTTCGGCTACACGCGGGCGCGGCGTTACCCGCAGATCAGCAGCAGCACTTACCCTCAGAGAAATGGATGAAGGTAATGGATGGTCATACCAAGCACTGCAAGAACCCCCAGAAAATCCAGTATTTCAAGAAGTATCTCAAGTATTGGCTCCAGTAGATGAAAGTTCGTCAGAGTTGGATTGTTTTTCAATTTTTTTCCCCGATTCTTTTTGGAACACTCTAAAGACGGAAACTAACCGTTACGCAGCTCAAATGAAAACCAAACAAGCAAGAAAAGGCATTCTGAAACCTGGCACTATGTTGTACGAATGGAAAGCTGTCAAAAAATCGGAACTAAAGACATTTTTTTCTATCGTGATTCATATTACGCTTGTACACAAGGAGAGTTTTGATTCATACTGGTCTACACGGGAAATAATAGCCACTACATTCGCCGGGAAGCACATGAATAGAAACAGATTCCGAGCCATTTATAGCTGTCTCCATCTGAATGATAACGCAAACTACAAACCGCGTGGTGATCCCGAGTACGACGCTTTTTTCAAACTCCGACCTTTTTTTGATGACATGTGTCGGTTGTGTCAAGAGTGTTATTATCCCAATGAGCACTTGACTATCGATGAGGGTACTTGTGGGTTTAGGGGACGAGTGCACTTCAAAGTGTATAACAAAGATAAGCCCGATAAATATGGCATGAAAGTGTACATGCTCTGCGACGCGGAAACAGGATACATACTGCGCATGGTTCCCTACATAGGCGACTCGAAATCGGTGGAAACGATTATCACGGAATTGAGTGAACCATACTTCGGTAAGTGGCACACCATATACATGGACCGTTTCTTTACAAGTCCGACAATCGCAGACTTATTGTGGATAAAGGACACTCGCCTTGTTGGCACTGTAATGGCGAATCGTCGTGGTCTGCCACAGGATTGGCGTCATCAACCGTTGGAAAAAGGCGAAATGGCCTTTTGTCACCGGGCCAATCTCACCGCTTGTAAATGGAAGGACAAGCGTGATGTACTCATGCTTACTACGAAACACGGAGCTAGCTGGACAGAGGTGGATGCAAAAGTCAAAGGTGTCGTTGTGACCAAAAGGCTGAAACCAGATTGTGTACTAGATTACAACCACCACAAATTTGGTGTAGATCTGAATAACCAGTATGTGTCTTACTACTCCTTGAATAGAAAGAGCATGAAGTGGTGGAAAAAGATGTTTTTCAACCTGGTAGCAAGAGCAATGGTAAATGCTTACGTCATTTACAATAAATCAAGGTCTCAAAGGCGCCGCCCGCGATTCTCACAGTTCCTGATGGAGTGTGGTGACCAGCTGCTGCAAACTGCACCAGAGGCTGAACCAGGACCCTCACGTGGCCCACACCATGTAGGCAGCAGTACCAGACTAGTGGGAAGGCACTTTCTCGAAAGGATACCGAGCACCGAAAAAAAAGAGAAGGTGGCAAGAGTCTGTAAAGTTTGTGCAGACATTTCTAAGAAAAACACTGGCAAACGAGGACGCAAAGAAACCATATTTTACTGCCCAGACTGCAACGTGCCTTTATGCTACCATCCTTGCTTCAAAATGTTTCATACACGCAAAAATTACACGAGTTGAACACGCAAAAGTCCATGTTCGACTTTTTTTTTTTTCCATAAAACCTCTTTTTTATTCTACATTTTTAAATAAAAAAAACTAATTTACGTCTGTTTTTTATTTTTATCCTAGAAATAAACAAGTCAATAGTATAAATAAAAAAATAATTATAGATTTATCATTGATAGTTCTCATTTTATAAATGTTGCAATATCGGCGAAAATCGCCGGCGAACCATGGAATCCGCGTTTTAAAATCTTCGGCTGTCAAAGTGTTAAACGTCTCTTAACTTTAATCATCGTTTATAAATAAACCCTATTTATAACGTTTTCATGGTTTCACATGATTTAAGAAAAGAAAATAATTAAACATAACAATAACATTAAAATGTAACAATCGTCAATACCCAAAGCTTTCAACTATTCCTTATTTCGGTCACGAATTCGCGATCAATCGCAGATTGCTTTTTACCGTGCACGTTACGATCCTCTCCTTTCCCGATATTCAAGAGATTTTCTTAGATTGGCAGCACTGAGCAATGTCACAAGAGGTATTGTCATTGCTGTCACTGTCAGTGTCAAAACGTTTTTTTTTTTAAATCTGGTGGCTGGCACATTGTGAATTGAGGCCTCCGCCTGAAAGTTGTGCGTTTATCTTGACCCTTTGGTGAAGGAAGTCAAGTATGAATACTGCCTTACAAAAGCAAAGCGTTTGGTATTTACTGCCGTGATAAAACATGATTGCAGAGTTTTTACTACCAATTCGACTGCAGAGTACTTCTCACCCATTTAATCAATCTGCCTATCCTTTTCCTGATTGTGTTCGGGTCGACTATCAGTCTTACCAAATGTAACTGAATACCAGTATTTTACATGGAGCGACTGCCTACCTGACCTCCACAACCCAGTTACTGGGTAACACGATAACCCTTGGTAAGACGGCTTTTCAGAATTTCGGGCTTGTGACTAGCCGTACCGACTGTTTTCTGAGGCACGGAGGGGGTATCTTCTTTCTCTTCTTCTTTATTTACTTCTCACCTTAATATTATGCTTCCATATTGTCCCTGATATTATATTCCATATATATTCCATTGCTACGATCGTTACAAAAAAAAAAAAGTAGTGATAATAGCAATGGAATATTACAGGAGCGCGAAACGGCATTAAGCCCATTATTGCGAATGGCAGACCGCGGCGGCGAAGTCTTCGTGCTGTGTGGTAGCAAGCCCATTGGGGAGAGTGGATTAGGGATACACAAATGGCTACAACTTGTAAGGGATCAAGAAGCGCCTGCGGACCGACTAAATAAGATTGCCAAGGGTGCTATGTCCGCAGCCGCCCCACGTTTCGGCCCGTATAACGTTTACGTTGGTAGGGCCATGGGAAGGTTGGAGGGAGTGTCCCTGATATTCTTTTTGTCTTTAAGAGCGTATACGACGTACGGCATTTCATAAAAACTTTCAAGCCCTTGTTTTTCATAATGACTGAACCGATTAATGAAACTTCATACGCTTCAGGATCGGAAAATGTTGTCGGTGAATGTTTTCGAAATGTCTTATTTAAAATCAGTTAGCTGAAATCTCTGTTTCTTTGGAAAACTAAAATCGGTCTAATTTGGCTGTAACACTATTTTTCGAAAATGTTCTTAACTAACTTTTTAGACCTTTGTATCCTGCTTATGCGTATGAAGTTTCATTAAAATCGGTTCATTCATTTCGAAAAACAAGGGCTTGAAAGTTTGTAAGAAAAGCCGTACGTCTTATACGCTCTTAAGTACCTACGAAGTTGAAGTATTAAGAACAGCAGACAGCTGTACTGCTGGGGAGTTTGTTGCGCCACTTCTTCCCAGCTAAAGCACTGGAAAGTGTTAAACTGGTAAAGGGCGTGTGTTTTGGGGCTGTCTTGAGTGTGAAAAGTAAAAAGTGCTGATTTTCATCCTATTTTGAATAAATAACTTCTGACTTTGATTTGATTTTGTTTTGAAGCAGATGATACTGATAATCTCATAAGTGAAACTTTGTACCTACCCCTTTTTACGAAATTTACACGGACGGAGGAGCGTGAAATTTGGTACAGTTACAGATTATATGGAGGAAAGCTAATATTTTTATATAGATAATATGTATTCGAAAGAAAAAAAACATTACTCACACTACCGTGCGTTTGACACACACGCAAAATAGTACCAGGGCCATGACTTGAAGATAGATAAAGTGACACCTTGAGCATGGAATTAGTAAGTAAAGTTATAATAGCATGGAATTAGTAAGTAAAGTTATAATGGCATGGAATTAGTAAGTACTATATAAATTGTAAGTAGAGGTGGTCTATTTTCGACCCGTGGGCGACAGTAGCCTAAATGAATATCCGTCGACCTTTAAAAGGTGGAGAACAGGGTGTTGTACTGTAGCACAACTTGTGAAGGCAAAAAGGCTTATATCTAGTTTAAAATGGACTGCGATAGACTGTGTCAACTATATGTATAAATCTTGGCCATAAATTATATATCATCTGCATCTGCCTAGCCTTTTCCCAACTATGTTTGGGTCGGCTTCCAGTCTAATCGGCTGCAATTTCGGATCAGTATTTTACATAGAGCAGGCAGTCGCTCTATGTAAAATACTGATCTCCACAATCCAGTTACTGGGTAGGAATTGGGTTGTGGAGGTCAATTCGATACCTCTTGGCAAGACTAGTCAGCCTTTCGGGTTTTCTGGCTACCCGTAACGACTGTTTAAGGGCGTTTAGTCATAAATAAAGCAGGTACAAGCCGATTGAAAATTTTATTAAAAGAGTGGATTCTTCAGCCCGTCTTCATCTTCGAGGTCAAATATTAATGCGGCCCCTTCTTCACTGGGTCGATCGACGGATCGAAGTACTGATCCTTTCTGCATGTTTCCATCCTTTGACTCCGCATTAGATTGAAGTATTTGTCGCATCTTTTTATAATCTAGCCCCTGGTTATTAGATCGAAAAATTTGTCCGATCTTCTTTAAATCTAGGTTCGCGGTATTAGATCTGACAACTGGTCCCATCATCTTCTTTAAATGTAGGCCCGGCTTATTGGATTGAACAATTTGGTCTTTTATATTCTCATCGAGCCCTAAAGAGTCGTAGCTGCTCTCAAATCCTTCATCCACTGTTTTCTTTATTGTTTTCTCCGTAGTTTTTCGCTGACGCTTCCTGCTCTTCTTATTTTTATGTTCAATCTTCTTCGCATCTTTTAAGAGAATGTCCACAAACTTTGACATGTCCAACTTCTCGCCAGTGCGGATCGGATTTTTCGAATCGAGTTTTAATTCAGATCTTGTATGATCATGTTTTTTTGATTTCACGTTGTGGAGATCTGTAGACAATGATTTTTTTTACCATCATTTTTTTCATCAGCCGAACGACGTCCACTGCTGGACTTAGGACTCCCCAAAGCACCACCACTTCGACCGCTTCTGTGCTTCCCGCATCCAGCGGATTCCTGCGGTTCACAAAGTCATCGGTCCACCTTGTAGGAGGCCCTATCCAACGCTACGTCTTCCGATACGCGGTCGCCACTCCAGAACCTTTCGGCCCCATCGGCCATCTGATGATGGTGAAGACTTTTTTACCGTTAGGTATTTAACAAAACGCATCATCACGCCTGTAATCCCCGAAGGGTTAGGCAGAGGTCTACCTATACCCTATACCCACTTTTTGCCAGCTATGTTTAAGTACCATAATAAGGGGCGAGCTTATTGCCATCAATCGGGCACAAATCCAGACTCCGGGCTGCTACTGAGAAATCACAGACGGAAAAACCCAATCACACCGACCTGGGAATCGAACCCAGGACCTCAGGCCTAGTAGCGCTTTTTGCAACCACTAGACCAACGGACAAAAAGACTTAATAATATGTAGATTAACACAAAAAACCACTAAACTACGTTATACCTCATCTTTTAACGAAGTATTGCATTTATTTTATTTTGTTTATTTTTATCTCATTATGCTGCACCGGTTGACGTCATCACGTCAACGCCGGCGGTCGCTGAAAACCAGCGCTGGGGCTCTGTCTAGCATAGGGTCGCAGCATTATGCTGAGCGATGGCCGTTTTGCGTGAATGTGACGCATATTTTCCCTCAACTTGTTCTTTCGTGTTTGTGTTTTTATTTCTTTGCGTTATGTTTACCGCAAATAAACGTATTTTCTTTCTTTTCTTTTTTTTTTCTTCATTTTCATCATTTCAGCCGAAAGACGTCCACTGCTGGACATAGGCCTCCCTCAAAGGGGGGGGGGTTTGCCATAATCGCCACGCTTGGCAGGCGCATTGGCAATCGCAGTATGGTGTTAAAATGCATAGAGAACGCTGCTGCCCATTCTCTAGTAAGTCTCTTTGTCGACGGGAAGAAATAGGGTGGTGCTATTCTTTACGTCCGGCAGCACATGGACTCATTACGGAACCCGACACGCTATACCTACCAAGTTATAACCTGAATAATATTAGAAATGCTAAAGTCAGTGCGTTTGTTTGTTACGCTTTATCGCTAAAAGGCTGAATAGATTTAGATGAATTTTGGCATATAGGTAGACCATGACCTGGTGAGGATACTTTTTAACCCGATATTCCCACGGGATCGAGAGCTATGCGGGTGCAACCGCGGGGCGCAGCCAGTTTGAAATAACCGAAAACCTGAAAAGGGGTCATTGAACTAGTCATCATGAAAAACTTTTAGGTAGGTACCTACATTACAACAATTCTGAAATGTCGAAAATTTGAATCACCTGCTCCAACATTTGGTGCACTTATGTGAACATTATATGTGGATAAGCTGGATTTTTACGTGATTTGGGGTTGTTCCCACAGTACTTAGGTTACCTAACTGGGACACAGAGAGAAGATTTTTGTAAATCATAGAAACAACATTTTTTTTCTCATGTGACCGTAAACGCTAGTTATGTCACCGGTACACAGCGAACATTGCAACGGTGCTTGGCGATAGAAATTTGTAGAATAGAATACTCTTTATACTTAGTATTATAATTATACTCCAATTTATACTCCAAATCCAAAAATGACTCCAAAACTCCAAAAATTATACTCCAAATGTAGAAATTTTACATAGGGTGACACGATGGGCGGTCGTATCGCTAAAAGCGATATTTAAGCGATTAAGGGAGAAGAAGAGACTGTACTGCCAGGTAGTCTGTGATGTACCAATTACATATAGCACATATTAAACTTATCTTTATAAATATGATCAATAATAATCATGAAACAAGTGCATAGAACAAAATAATAAATTATGGTTAACGAGAGAGATGTGTGTTTTTACCATAATTTAAAAAAAACTGGCCAAGTGCGAGTCGGACTCGCGCACGAAGGGTTCCGTACCATCATCAATAAAAACGGCAAAAAGATCGTTTGTTGTATGGGAGCCCCCCTTAAATATTTGTTTTATTTTAATTTAATTATTTATTATTAAAGTGAATGTATAACTAAATATTCGGTGAATATTTCAAGCGTCTACCAGTTGCCGTTATCATTATCGAGCAAAAACGAGCAAAAAAATCACGTTTGTTGTATGGGAGTCCCCTTAAATATTTATTTTATTCTGTTTTTTAGTATTTGTTGATAAAGCAGCAACAGAAATACATCATCTGTGAAAATTTCAACTGTCTAACTATCACGGTTCATGAGATACAGCCTGGTGACAGACGGACAGACAGACAGACAGACGGCGGAGCCTTAGTAATAGGGTTCCCGTTTTACCCTTTGGGTACGGAGCCCTAAAAATGGACAAAGATTGAGCACGCCTTATCGACACAGACAAGGCATTCCATAACCGTACTGCTTGAACTCAGAAAGATTTATGACAGAAACTGGTGGAATGCATCTGCTCTTCGGCACACAGTACTTCCCCGGACGAGTTTCTTCACAAAGAGCTCATAAGAATCTACTTACCTAAACTTTTAATATAAGATCACTTACTGAAAAATAAAATGAGACAGAAGTATACTGTATTTCTCATCGTTTTCTCTTGTAACCACTGCGACAAATGTGATTTCCTACAAGAATAATCTAAGTTGTAAAAAAAATAATAATTATCAATCAGAAAGATATCGTATCGTATAACTCAGTGTGAAATTAAAATCATGATTGTCATCAGACCTAGGTGGTCAGGTAAATTAATGTGACAATATGACTGGTTGAAGGTTGGTTCTAAGGACCGGTTTCCTCACAATCTTTCCCTTCACTGTTTTGAGAGCAGTGGTGATGAAATAGTTTACACAGAGTAAAGTGCCTGCCTGGGTTCGAATCCACGACCTACAAAACTCGTAAGTCATGGCCGTTTCCACTGGGCCATAAAGCTGCTTTTTGCTGATGTTGTACCTATGTGTCGCAGGCAGATTGTATGATACGCAGGGCACTCCGACCAAATGGATTAGGTTAGGTTAGAAATGTGCCCAACCGCGCGCGAGCTGAGCGAGCGGTGCGGTGGCAGGGCCGGCGGCGCGCGGCTTGCTACGGGCGCCTTAAAATATTCTTCACTAACTTTTTATTATTTATTTATTTATTAAAACTTTATGCACAAGTAAAAACTACACTGTCCAAAGGCGGACTTAATGCTTGAGGCATTTTCTACCAGTTAACCTTAGGGTGATGCAGTGACAAAACATGGCAGGTGCAACGAACGGGATAGATAGCTCGGAAATAACTATAAAATACAAGCATAAATACAAATACATAGCTAGATATATACATATATACATAATATACCAAAATAAACTTTGTAAGGAGAAGTAACGACCGGTAGCGAAGAAAACGACTCCAGCAAATCACCGCTGAGATGCTTCGGCCAACTTCTGACGAATATGTTCACGTGCCTTCACTTTAAATGATAGCCGGCTGGTTGCCGTCCTGATGTTCAGAGGGAGCGCATTCCAAAGAAAGACCGCCTGGACAAAGAAAGAAGAATGAATGAAGCCAGAACGGTGCGTTTTTTAGACCTTTGTATCCTGCTTATGCGTATGAAGTTTCATTAAAATCGGTTCAGTCATTTCGAAAATCAAGGGCTTGAAAGTTTGTGTGAAATGCCGTACCGTATTCGCTTTTAAGGTGATACGTAGAAAATAAATCATAGCGAACTGGGTGGGCAAAAGAAAGTGACAGAGTCAATTATTTCCACATGCGAAAAAAGAGAGCGCAACAATGCGCTGGAACCAAAATAAATTATCGTAAGAGCACCAAACCAAGTAAAAATTGTTGAAAAAAAAAAACAAAAATATTTTCAGCTCTATTGAATTAACACAGTTTGTATGCAACTTTGCAATGAATTACTTAGGATTACAAAAAAAAAAAATGAAGTAGAGGTCTTTTCGGAATTAAGTTCTATCAAGGAAATTTAACCCAATTGCGTTTTGCTTCAGTCAGAGTATAAATCAAATAGTCAATAAACATAATATCCAAATATTATATCCATTCATGCTGTAATAGTGAAATAAATGGTTACGAAAAAAGCCCGATTTTTTTTTGCATATCGCGTTCGGCTTATTTCATAACTGCGAGCGTTTTTAACGGACGAGGTAACAAAAAGCGGAATCATACAAATTGCCTGCGATATATGCATGACTTTGTATTAGAAGTTATTTTCCACTTTGTAGTGTTTTTTTTGAAGTCGGTTGTTTTTTTTTGTTTTTTTTTTTTTCACTTTTTAGTGGGTCAGTTTGCAATATATCTAATTTACAATAGCCTAATGTCAAATGCTCATCACCTTTTACAAAATATTGCTTTTCCCGATGCAGGGGCCTTAATTGTTGAGGAGCTGTCCTGGTAAGAACCAGGAGAACTGATGGTGACTTCACCATATGCATTTTGACGAGCATAAATTGCTTATCAACCATATTAAAGTGCCTAATCGAATCGCAACGGTGAAATACTTATTATTAAGTAGTTCCGGTGGCCATCTGTGGTCTTCATCATCAGTTCCACTTCACAAGCAAATGCACGAGTTACTATAAAAAATACTCAAATCGCTGAGTTACTATAAAATTTGAGGATTTCCCTCGATTTCCATGGGATCCCCTCATCAGATTCTGATTTGGTGGCAATGGGACCACCTCGGAAGCATACCCTTCCAAACAAAAAAATAACTTTTGAACTCCGCCCACAAATGACGGAGTAATCGGTGAACATACATAAAAAAAAAACATACAGCCGAACATATAACCTCCTCCTTTTTGGAAGTCAGTTAAAAATTGAGATTTTTGTGGGGAAAAAAATAAAACAGATTGTCTCAATTGAGGAAATCATTTTATTTTTATTTTATCGTGATAGAGATATCTAATTAAAACATTTTATAAGGTAATTTCTACATTTATATCTATAATTTTTGATGGTTTACATAATAAAGAGTATTCTATTCTATTCCATCACGTCAGTGAAGTTTACACAAAAAAAAAAAATGTTAAGTCAAGTACTTACCTAACTGTCCAACCAGCTGATGTTGACCCTTAAACAATAAATCATCAATTTTTTTTTATCGTTTTTAAATATCATAACATATTTATACAAGTACAATATACTCATCGTGTATGCAGAGTTTCACTAGCTAATTTAATATGACTGTTTATTCTGTCGCTGCTAAAATTACTAGACACAGGATATGGTTACGAATTGTGTTTGACTAGACCTTACGTGTCCCGTAATAACATTTATTTTTATTATAAAACTGCCTTCCCGAACAAAACTGTAGCAAGCAATCAGCATTTAAATGAAAAGCAATTTGCCACTGGATTTTCAGCTTAATTTCCTTTCATATAAGAGTTACGATGACTGCAAATCCAGGTAAAGCTAAATCAGGTTAACTTCCCAAGCCCTTTTCTTGGGAAAGTGACCTGTGATTGGCCAATTTGGATGATGCGCGCGCATCCGTAATAGTGTTAATAAGTTTGTTTCTGTTACACAAAGTTCATTGCTTGTTTTAGTCTTTGACAGTATTTTTTCTTTCTGTTTAGTGAAGCAATGGATCTGGAATGGCAAAAAGTGTTGTAAAAATCCCTTTTGGAATCAAAGCGCTTCTTTCAATGCAAGAGTCTATTTAGTTGAGTTTCACAATTCGTTGCATTTAGATAGGTACCAACATTTAAAATGTAACAAAAAACATACTTTAAATTTTCAAAATGTTTAGGAAACGCGCGTGCCTTATTAGTAGTGCTTTTATAAATTATTATTATAAAAAATAAAATTAAGTGATTTATTTAGTAATAAACATAAATTATGTAAAAACAAATAAATAAGTGCCTAATCTTTTTGTAGCAAAAACAAAAACCGCGACTGCCATTTTGAAATATTTGAAACCGGAACGTTACGTCATTTCGTAAACAATTTATAGCTTTTTTAAAAATCAAAATGGCGAATGTAGGCAAAGTGTTGGCTACCATAAAGGCAGTGATTACTCGATTAGTTTTTGCCTGTCACGGTATTATAGCAATATGGCAGGTAACTTTATTCAAAGACGATATAGAATACTGGTATTTGGCGTCGCCAATAATGCTGTTAATTTTCGAAGGCGTTTTTACGTTGACTATCAAAGAAAATCAGGAATGGAAATGGTGAGTTTTGGGAGCAAATTATGCATTTATTTAAAGCGCACTTAAATACTTCTAAGATACTTACTTAACACTAGCTTCTGCTCGCGAGTCGCGACTTCGTCCATGTGAAATTTCTTGGTTTAACATAATGACACTATGACACTAGGCAATACTGTCCCAATAGTGAAAGAATTTTCAAAATCGGATCAGTAGTTTAGAAGATTACCCCAAACATACAAACTCACAAATTTTGCCTCTTTATAATTTAATTAGCAACGAAAGTCGATTAAACCACTTCGGTATTCAAATATCATCAGTAGCTGGATAGGTATTCAATGCAATTATTAAAAAAATGTGGGTACACCTCTCTGCCTAACCCTTTGGGGAATATAGCTGATATTATGTGTGTGTGTATTAAAAATCGAAAAAACTTTAAAATTCATGATCGAAATACTGACAAACAGTGTGAAAAAAAGCCCTCATTGACTCAATGATTCATGAAAATTCACGCAAACATATGGCGCCAGTTTGACAAGAGGTCTTGCATTTCGGCAATGAATATAAAATATATATGAGGACCGCTTTTAATACATCAATGATGATGACGTTCATTATTCGCGCCTATATTATATTGAGACAGGCAGACAGACAGACGGACATGGCGAAACTGTTCAATGTTCATGGGTGACATGGCGAAACTGTACCCTAATTGCGTAACGCAGTTTGAATCGGAATCGGAATGATTTTGAAGTATATTGCTAATCCATTGCTTCATGTGTTAGAAAAAATTGTCTGCTCAATAACGCAATGAATGTTGTTGAACTGTCAAATTTAAACAGATTCCTACTGATAAGTGCGTTACGCAATTAGCCCTCTGTTCATGGGTTCATTGTTTACCTAGTACGAAACGCTAAAAAGAGGTACTCGTAGATCGGTTTAAACACGCCCCGCAAGTGGCACTTCAAAACTTGTCTAATTATCCACATTTTCTTCGTCTTGTTTCTTTTTCGCTCTCGATAATTACGACATGCCGTCTTATTTCCACGTGTCATCTATTACTGTGACATTGTGCCGTTTTTGAAGATCGAATGTTGAGTAGGTAATCTATAACGAATATGGAGTCATTTTAATAGGTAACATTTGACGTCTGTCAGTTTAGTGAAAGCAAATCGTAAAATTACTCGTATCGGTCATTATTACAATAAATATGTAATCGTAATCGAAAAAATATATTATTTTATGCCCGCCGTTACAAGGCTTACAAGGTTACGTTGTTGAATTTTGATGAATTGTCAAATGTTACCTCCTCCATATTACGTCCTTTTATTTATAATATCATTGATTGCCAACATCTAAGCTAAGTGAACATGACAGTGCGCAAAAGTGACACGCTCCCGGTGTGTGAGAAGAGAAACTTTGTTAGAAAATGTCCTTGACCCTACCTATCTACTACGAGATATCTAAAGACTCGTGCAGACCGGCACGATATCGCGGGGCGCGGCAGAAAGCACGACACTTTCCATGAAATTTTCATAGAAATTGTGCTACTAGTATCGCGTCGCGCCTCTGCGGGGGCGTTTACTCGTTTTGATCAACCTTAGCTTAGAATATGAAAAAACCAATAAAAATCTGCGTAACCGTTTCAACCGGGGCAGCTTCCATTCTAATCGGTTGCAGCTGTATACTAGTATTTTACTCGGAGCGACTACCTATCTGACCTCCACAACCCTTACTGGGTAACACGATACCCCTTGGTAAAACTGGTGGTCAGACTTTCGGGTTTCTGACGACCCGTAACGACTGTCAAAGATCCCCGAATGGCAGCCGGGACCAACGGCTCAACGTGCTTTCCGAGCCACGGAGCGGCTTCCCTTTGTTCCCATTAGTACCACCGAACTGTACGACCGGTGATCTAGCGGGAAATTTCGTTCTCTATATTATTACCACCATTTATTAGGGTCCGTACCTCAAAACGAAAAAACGGAATCCTTATAGGATCACTTCGTTGTCCGTCTGTCTGTCGTCTGTCAAGACCCTTTTTCTCAGGAACGCGTGGAGGTATCAAGTTGAAATTACGTAGGTCTATGGTCCCTTGAAGCTCTAAAAAAATCAAGCTTCCAAGTCAATACAATAAAAAAATACGACGATATAAGCGACATTATTGCGACATAATTTCGATGCTCGCACATAAATCAAAACCTATAGGGTACTTCCCGTTGACCTAGAATCATGAAATTTAGCAATAAGCATGGTCTCACAGCACAAGTAAAGGAAAAAGTCCGAAAATTGTTAATTTGTAGGTAGTATTATCACATTTTTTTTTTTGCGATTACAAACTTAAATTTTCAGTTGGATAATTGACCGTGGCGTATATCGATGTATGGATGAACATGTTTTTCAACTACAATGTTAAGTTTTTTTAGGGATTAATTCATCCTAACTACGGAACCCTTCATTGTGCGTGGTCGTACACTCACTAGGCCGATTTTATTAATTAATATTAGTAGTTCTAGTGAGACTGTTTGATCAATGGATGGTCACCCATCCTCGAACCAATCGCAGCTAGCGTAGCTTACCCGTGTAATCGTGAGTGGGCTGTAATCTACCACGCGGGCCCAGTACGGGTTGGTATGTCATGTCTTCGAATTTTTGGTTCTAGAAATGAAAAATAAATGTAGACAAATAGTGTTTGAGAAAAAGAAGAGAAACATTATGAATATGCGAAGTTTTGCGTTGGAGCAGTGGTAAGCGCCGCAGCTTAGTTGTAGGTCGTAGGTTCGAACCCAGACAGGCGCTTTACTTTGTGTAAATTATTTCATCACCACTGCTCTCAAAACGGTGAAGGAAAACATCGTAAGGAAACCGGCATAGAACTAAAAATTCGAAAACATGTGACATCTACCAACCCGCACTGGGCCCGCGTGGTGGATTACGGCCCACTCCCTCTCACAGAAAGAGGAGGCCTGTGTCCCAGCAGTGGGAACATCATAGGCTGATTATGTATGGGAGGGCTTAAATTAAAATGTTAAATATACCTACCTATACATATTGAGAATAACCATGAAATATTCATGCATGTCAGGAATTATCCTATCATGTCTACTTAAATACATCTCATTATGTTGGATTTGTTCCATAAGAACTTTTCCCTAAGATATTTTGTTCTTATGGTTCTAATCTAACTTAGAGAGATGTATTAATGATTTTAATGATTATAATTCTGTAAATACATACCAGTTATGGTCGCGGATAATATTTTGATCAAGATACAACCTGACACTGACCAGAACATTGAAAAAAAAAAACGTAAGAAAATTTGAATCATGCGGGCTACCAGCTACTACTGCGGCTCCACCTTAAGGCGACGATAACCGACTTTTAATGATTTTATACTGAAGATCACGTCTAAACGAGTAGTGTTAATGATTTGAAAAAAATATATGTTAAATTAAAGCATTTTCTCAATAACTTATTATACGAATATTTTAGATTATGTTTATATTACATAGTAAATTTAATTTGTAAAGTTATGTCTAACGTGGATAAAAAACTGAGAATGGCGCAAAATCTACCAAGCGTATTTTTCTGAAACCTTCACCAATTTAAAGATAATTTAATTATTGTTTTTTTTGTATATGCGTTTTATTAAAATACCTTTTTTTTGTGTATACTAATAAATTAATAATGCGTCAAATTGGGGACAGCGCTCCTTGATGGGCGAGTTCTATTACTGGCTGAACGTACGACGCGTTACGTGAGCTCAGTACAGAACACGCAAGCTAACCACTCAAGGTCACTGCCATATATCTGCGTCTTAAGTAATCTTACAAAAAGTTACACCTACAAACTTTTATGCTAATATGTTGCAAAATGTTGCTCTACAAAAAGTAAATTCGGTGAGGAAAAACCTTATAAAAAACGTTATACATGGACACGGGGTGTCCCGTAAGAAATGAATAACCTAGAAATTGCATATAATAGACCTTAGCAGGTTAACTATCCAGGCTCCAGAATGGGAATTGTCCAGTTATTACATACCATATAATTATAAAAAAAAATATCGAGTATCTCCCTATGTCCCATCACTTTTTATAATCCATGATGTGTTCTGCCAACTCCCCCTTAAATAAGAGACTTTCTTCTTACGTCCACAATGTTAAATAGTTTAGAAATTGTAGGTACGGGTGAACATACCTCATACGGTCTGTGTACTGCTGTTAAGGAAATCTCTCTACAGACCGTAATACGAGTATGTGGTCTGTGGACAGCTAACCTGACAAGGCTGTTCTAAAAAAAAATATCCCGATGTACCTAAGATTTTTAACTAACTTTTTTTTACATTATTTTACAATCTCCTTCACCACGACCACAAATTAATGAATTCCATCGGATAATTGTTGTGGTAATATTGAACGTTGACTACAGACTACTGAGAGTTAGTATAAGTAATGTGCCCAGGAATTGCACAGTTTTTTTTTTAATCGTGTATTAGGTACTACTTGGGATATATATTTTTTTGTATTTTATTTGCAACGGCCAGAAGGTCTGTTATATGCTATTTCAAGGTTATCCATTCTTTACGGGACACCCTGTATAATGTGCTTTTCGCTTTTGTTTCATTCAAACTAATAAACAATTAATCGCACTATATTGTCAAGCATTTTATGAATAATGTATCGGTAGTATTAATTAAATGTAATACGAGTATACGAACGCGCGACGTTATGATGATTTAAAAATGTGATTTATTTAATGAATGAAGGAGATTATTTACAAAAAAAATATACACGGTGAAAAATAATTAAACGCAATTAAATAGATAGAAAGAATCGTATTCTTTATTAGTAGTGTTCGAACCACTTTCAAAGGAAATAAATAAAAATTACGCCCGGACAGGGACTTGAACCCTGGACCCTTGGATTAAAAGTCCAATGCTCTACCGACTGAGCTATCCGGGCTGTGTTGTGGCTGCCAAAACTATGACTCATAATCGCTGGTGTTATTTACTGCCTGGAAATACTGTGAATTATTTTACCTTACCTTGGCCTTATGATGATACGTGGGAGTTGATCTACGAGATTACAGTCATCACTTGCACTTCGAAAATCGCCCTTACTGATGTTTCATCAAAAATCGCCCGTACCGCTAATACATCGAAAATAGAAAATCGCCCTTACTGCTATTACATCAAAAATCGCTCGTACCGCTAATACATCGAGATTAGAAAATCGCCCTTACTGCTATTAAATTGAAAATCGCCCTTTCTGTTATTACATCGAAAATAGAAAATCGCCATTACTGCTATTACATCGAAAATCACCCTTTCTGTTATTACATCGAAAATAGAAAATCACTCTTACTGCTATTATTACATCGAAAATCGCCCTTACTGCTAATACATCGAATATCGAAAATCGCCCTTACTGCTAATACATCGAATATCCAAAATCACCTTTACTGCTAATATATCGAATATCGAAAATCGCTCTTACTGCTATTATTAAGCGTTGTCAATGTCGAATGTCAAAAAGATACTCATATGGGTCGATTGTCATCATCATTCATCATTTCAGCCGAAAGACGTCCACTGCTGGACCTAGCTGACCTCCCGCCCTGCTAGACCTCCCCCAAAGGGGGGGGGCGGGGGGTTGCAGGCGGGTTGGTGATCGCAGTTTGGTGTTAAAATGCATAAAGAGCGCTGCTGCCCATTCTGTAATCCCTTAGTCGCCTTTTACGACACCCACGGGAAGAACTAGGGTGGATATTATCGTGGACGTTCACGTCACGGCATCACTACAACGCAGAAAAGTAAAGTGTATGGAAATAGTAAATATGAAGACGCTTTTAAAGGGGCTTGAACTTTCTTGTGCCATTTTGTTTTTTTTTCAAAATGGCGTCGCACGATAACACCTATATATTATATGGATATGGCTTAATTATCTAGGTAATGTGACAGCTTAGGACAATAAATCACATGACATTTTTTGTTTGTCTATATGCCCCCTATCCACATAATTATATAGGTACTATCGTGCGACGCCATTATGAAAAATAATCAAAATGGCGAACCGGGACGAACGCGAACGAGACAGTGATATGTGTGTTTTCTGTATCTTATGTATGTATTTAGAAAGAGAGAGTCCGACCTCAGTCGTCTTCTCTTAGGTATTTTAGAGTGTTGTTGCCTCCACTTTTATCTTTAAGCTTCTTGATCTTTGTCTACCTACGTCTCATTGCTCACATACCTCAGGCTTACCTCAGGCGGTGACTAGCGCTTGCACGCGGACTATAGCAACCATCAGTGTGTAACACACATCAACTGGCAATATCTTTAATTTGACAGATCAACCGGCCGGCACACGCGATTCTTTTGACGTATGGGTGACACTTGCAGTTGATGACATTGACAGCGTCAAATTGGCGAGCAGTGGCGCCAACTACAATACTCATTACATTGTTGAGCAGACATTTTTGTACATATTTAATTATGAACAAGCAATACAATACAATGGATAAGCAATTTCCTTCAGTTCTTATGTTTTCGTAGCTGCACCCTATTTGCGTAACATACAATATAATCACAATCTGAATGATTTTGAAGTATATTGCTAATCCATTGCTTAATTTATGTTCGAATAAGTCTGCTCAACATCGTAAATAATTATAACGCATTGACGCCGGTAGCACATCTCCGCCGCGAAACCATAGCGACACCGCGGTAGTTCAATTCAACTGGTTCGCGTCATGTTCCGCTAGTCGCATCCGATTCGAGTAGCGAAACATGACGCGAGCCAGTTGAATTGAACTACTGCGGTTTCGCTGTGATGGTTTCGCGGCGGAGGTGAGCTAAAGTTGCAAAATGTTGCTCTACAAAAAGTAAATTCGGTGAGGAAAAACCTTATAAAAAACGTTATACATGGACACGGGGTGTCCCGTAAGAAATGAATAACCTAGAAATTGCATATAATAGACCTTAGCAGGTTAACTATCCAGGCTCCAGAATGGGAATTGTCCAGTTATTACATACCATATAATTATAAAAAAAAATATCGAGTATCTCCCTATGTCCCATCACTTTTTATAATCCATGATGTGTTCTGCCAACTCCCCCTTAAATAAGAGACTTTCTTCTTACGTCCACAATGTTAAATAGTTTAGAAATTGTAGGTACGGGTGAACATACCTCATACGGTCTGTGTACTGCTGTTAAGGAAATCTCTCTACAGACCGTAATACGAGTATGTGGTCTGTGGACAGCTAACCTGACAAGGCTGTTCTAAAAAAAAATATCCCGATGTACCTAAGATTTTTAACTAACTTTTTTTTACATTATTTTACAATCTCCTTCACCACGACCACAAATTAATGAATTCCATCGGATAATTGTTGTGGTAATATTGAACGTTGACTACAGACTACTGAGAGTTAGTATAAGTAATGTGCCCAGGAATTGCACAGTTTTTTTTTTAATCGTGTATTAGGTACTACTTGGGATATATATTTTTTTGTATTTTATTTGCAACGGCCAGAAGGTCTGTTATATGCTATTTCAAGGTTATCCATTCTTTACGGGACACCCTGTATAATGTGCTTTTCGCTTTTGTTTCATTCAAACTAATAAACAATTAATCGCACTATATTGTCAAGCATTTTATGAATAATGTATCGGTAGTATTAATTAAATGTAATACGAGTATACGAACGCGCGACGTTATGATGATTTAAAAATGTGATTTATTTAATGAATGAAGGAGATTATTTACAAAAAAAATATACACGGTGAAAAATAATTAAACGCAATTAAATAGATAGAAAGAATCGTATTCTTTATTAGTAGTGTTCGAACCACTTTCAAAGGAAATAAATAAAAATTACGCCCGGACAGGGACTTGAACCCTGGACCCTTGGATTAAAAGTCCAATGCTCTACCGACTGAGCTATCCGGGCTGTGTTGTGGCTGCCAAAACTATGACTCATAATCGCTGGTGTTATTTACTGCCTGGAAATACTGTGAATTATTTTACCTTACCTTGGCCTTATGATGATACGTGGGAGTTGATCTACGAGATTACAGTCATCACTTGCACTTCGAAAATCGCCCTTACTGATGTTTCATCAAAAATCGCCCGTACCGCTAATACATCGAAAATAGAAAATCGCCCTTACTGCTATTACATCAAAAATCGCTCGTACCGCTAATACATCGAGATTAGAAAATCGCCCTTACTGCTATTAAATTGAAAATCGCCCTTTCTGTTATTACATCGAAAATAGAAAATCGCCATTACTGCTATTACATCGAAAATCACCCTTTCTGTTATTACATCGAAAATAGAAAATCACTCTTACTGCTATTATTACATCGAAAATCGCCCTTACTGCTAATACATCGAATATCGAAAATCGCCCTTACTGCTAATACATCGAATATCCAAAATCACCTTTACTGCTAATATATCGAATATCGAAAATCGCTCTTACTGCTATTATTAAGCGTTGTCAATGTCGAATGTCAAAAAGATACTCATATGGGTCGATTGTCATCATCATTCATCATTTCAGCCGAAAGACGTCCACTGCTGGACCTAGCTGACCTCCCGCCCTGCTAGACCTCCCCCAAAGGGGGGGGGCGGGGGGTTGCAGGCGGGTTGGTGATCGCAGTTTGGTGTTAAAATGCATAAAGAGCGCTGCTGCCCATTCTGTAATCCCTTAGTCGCCTTTTACGACACCCACGGGAAGAACTAGGGTGGATATTATCGTGGACGTTCACGTCACGGCATCACTACAACGCAGAAAAGTAAAGTGTATGGAAATAGTAAATATGAAGACGCTTTTAAAGGGGCTTGAACTTTCTTGTGCCATTTTGTTTTTTTTTCAAAATGGCGTCGCACGATAACACCTATATATTATATGGATATGGCTTAATTATCTAGGTAATGTGACAGCTTAGGACAATAAATCACATGACATTTTTTGTTTGTCTATATGCCCCCTATCCACATAATTATATAGGTACTATCGTGCGACGCCATTATGAAAAATAATCAAAATGGCGAACCGGGACGAACGCGAACGAGACAGTGATATGTGTGTTTTCTGTATCTTATGTATGTATTTAGAAAGAGAGAGTCCGACCTCAGTCGTCTTCTCTTAGGTATTTTAGAGTGTTGTTGCCTCCACTTTTATCTTTAAGCTTCTTGATCTTTGTCTACCTACGTCTCATTGCTCACATACCTCAGGCTTACCTCAGGCGGTGACTAGCGCTTGCACGCGGACTATAGCAACCATCAGTGTGTAACACACATCAACTGGCAATATCTTTAATTTGACAGATCAACCGGCCGGCACACGCGATTCTTTTGACGTATGGGTGACACTTGCAGTTGATGACATTGACAGCGTCAAATTGGCGAGCAGTGGCGCCAACTACAATACTCATTACATTGTTGAGCAGACATTTTTGTACATATTTAATTATGAACAAGCAATACAATACAATGGATAAGCAATTTCCTTCAGTTCTTATGTTTTCGTAGCTGCACCCTATTTGCGTAACATACAATATAATCACAATCTGAATGATTTTGAAGTATATTGCTAATCCATTGCTTAATTTATGTTCGAATAAGTCTGCTCAACATCGTAAATAATTATAACGCATTGACGCCGGTAGCACATCTCCGCCGCGAAACCATAGCGACACCGCGGTAGTTCAATTCAACTGGTTCGCGTCATGTTCCGCTAGTCGCATCCGATTCGAGTAGCGAAACATGACGCGAGCCAGTTGAATTGAACTACTGCGGTTTCGCTGTGATGGTTTCGCGGCGGAGGTGAGCTAAAGTTGCAAAATGTTGCTCTACAAAAAGTAAATTCGGTGAGGAAAAACCTTATAAAAAACGTTATACATGGACACGGGGTGTCCCGTAAGAAATGAATAACCTAGAAATTGCATATAATAGACCTTAGCAGGTTAACTATCCAGGCTCCAGAATGGGAATTGTCCAGTTATTACATACCATATAATTATAAAAAAAAATATCGAGTATCTCCCTATGTCCCATCACTTTTTATAATCCATGATGTGTTCTGCCAACTCCCCCTTAAATAAGAGACTTTCTTCTTACGTCCACAATGTTAAATAGTTTAGAAATTGTAGGTACGGGTGAACATACCTCATACGGTCTGTGTACTGCTGTTAAGGAAATCTCTCTACAGACCGTAATACGAGTATGTGGTCTGTGGACAGCTAACCTGACAAGGCTGTTCTAAAAAAAAATATCCCGATGTACCTAAGATTTTTAACTAACTTTTTTTTACATTATTTTACAATCTCCTTCACCACGACCACAAATTAATGAATTCCATCGGATAATTGTTGTGGTAATATTGAACGTTGACTACAGACTACTGAGAGTTAGTATAAGTAATGTGCCCAGGAATTGCACAGTTTTTTTTTTAATCGTGTATTAGGTACTACTTGGGATATATATTTTTTTGTATTTTATTTGCAACGGCCAGAAGGTCTGTTATATGCTATTTCAAGGTTATCCATTCTTTACGGGACACCCTGTATAATGTGCTTTTCGCTTTTGTTTCATTCAAACTAATAAACAATTAATCGCACTATATTGTCAAGCATTTTATGAATAATGTATCGGTAGTATTAATTAAATGTAATACGAGTATACGAACGCGCGACGTTATGATGATTTAAAAATGTGATTTATTTAATGAATGAAGGAGATTATTTACAAAAAAAATATACACGGTGAAAAATAATTAAACGCAATTAAATAGATAGAAAGAATCGTATTCTTTATTAGTAGTGTTCGAACCACTTTCAAAGGAAATAAATAAAAATTACGCCCGGACAGGGACTTGAACCCTGGACCCTTGGATTAAAAGTCCAATGCTCTACCGACTGAGCTATCCGGGCTGTGTTGTGGCTGCCAAAACTATGACTCATAATCGCTGGTGTTATTTACTGCCTGGAAATACTGTGAATTATTTTACCTTACCTTGGCCTTATGATGATACGTGGGAGTTGATCTACGAGATTACAGTCATCACTTGCACTTCGAAAATCGCCCTTACTGATGTTTCATCAAAAATCGCCCGTACCGCTAATACATCGAAAATAGAAAATCGCCCTTACTGCTATTACATCAAAAATCGCTCGTACCGCTAATACATCGAGATTAGAAAATCGCCCTTACTGCTATTAAATTGAAAATCGCCCTTTCTGTTATTACATCGAAAATAGAAAATCGCCATTACTGCTATTACATCGAAAATCACCCTTTCTGTTATTACATCGAAAATAGAAAATCACTCTTACTGCTATTATTACATCGAAAATCGCCCTTACTGCTAATACATCGAATATCGAAAATCGCCCTTACTGCTAATACATCGAATATCCAAAATCACCTTTACTGCTAATATATCGAATATCGAAAATCGCTCTTACTGCTATTATTAAGCGTTGTCAATGTCGAATGTCAAAAAGATACTCATATGGGTCGATTGTCATCATCATTCATCATTTCAGCCGAAAGACGTCCACTGCTGGACCTAGCTGACCTCCCGCCCTGCTAGACCTCCCCCAAAGGGGGGGGGCGGGGGGTTGCAGGCGGGTTGGTGATCGCAGTTTGGTGTTAAAATGCATAAAGAGCGCTGCTGCCCATTCTGTAATCCCTTAGTCGCCTTTTACGACACCCACGGGAAGAACTAGGGTGGATATTATCGTGGACGTTCACGTCACGGCATCACTACAACGCAGAAAAGTAAAGTGTATGGAAATAGTAAATATGAAGACGCTTTTAAAGGGGCTTGAACTTTCTTGTGCCATTTTGTTTTTTTTTCAAAATGGCGTCGCACGATAACACCTATATATTATATGGATATGGCTTAATTATCTAGGTAATGTGACAGCTTAGGACAATAAATCACATGACATTTTTTGTTTGTCTATATGCCCCCTATCCACATAATTATATAGGTACTATCGTGCGACGCCATTATGAAAAATAATCAAAATGGCGAACCGGGACGAACGCGAACGAGACAGTGATATGTGTGTTTTCTGTATCTTATGTATGTATTTAGAAAGAGAGAGTCCGACCTCAGTCGTCTTCTCTTAGGTATTTTAGAGTGTTGTTGCCTCCACTTTTATCTTTAAGCTTCTTGATCTTTGTCTACCTACGTCTCATTGCTCACATACCTCAGGCTTACCTCAGGCGGTGACTAGCGCTTGCACGCGGACTATAGCAACCATCAGTGTGTAACACACATCAACTGGCAATATCTTTAATTTGACAGATCAACCGGCCGGCACACGCGATTCTTTTGACGTATGGGTGACACTTGCAGTTGATGACATTGACAGCGTCAAATTGGCGAGCAGTGGCGCCAACTACAATACTCATTACATTGTTGAGCAGACATTTTTGTACATATTTAATTATGAACAAGCAATACAATACAATGGATAAGCAATTTCCTTCAGTTCTTATGTTTTCGTAGCTGCACCCTATTTGCGTAACATACAATATAATCACAATCTGAATGATTTTGAAGTATATTGCTAATCCATTGCTTAATTTATGTTCGAATAAGTCTGCTCAACATCGTAAATAATTATAACGCATTGACGCCGGTAGCACATCTCCGCCGCGAAACCATAGCGACACCGCGGTAGTTCAATTCAACTGGTTCGCGTCATGTTCCGCTAGTCGCATCCGATTCGAGTAGCGAAACATGACGCGAGCCAGTTGAATTGAACTACTGCGGTTTCGCTGTGATGGTTTCGCGGCGGAGGTGAGCTACTGGCGTCAGAACTGTCAAAATATTACCCGCTGGGTTTAAAGCTGTAGTGTTCTACCGATGTGCTCCTGTTTTTGTGCTGCAACAGTTGGCGTCAGCGCCGGCTGTCGCCGAAAATCAGCGCTGTGGCTCGTATAGTGCCACAGCATTATGCTGAGCGATGGCCCTTTTGCGTGGATATGACGCATATTTTCCCCCAACTAGTTCTTTTTTCTGGTAATTAAATAGTGGTATTTAGCTGCATCCGGTTAGAGTGGAAGCCGACCACAACATAGATTGGGAAAAGGCTAGTCAGATTGAACTTGTTCTTTTTGTGTTTTTTCTTTGCGTCATATTTACCGCAAATAAATGTATTTTCTTTCTTTTCTTTATTTTCTTTCCTTTTCTTTTCTTTCTTTCTTTTCTTACTTTTCATTTTTTATTTTCTTTCTTTCTTTTATTTTCTTTTTTTATTGACTTGCTAAGATCAATAACTTTGTCAACTAACCCTTTCCTAAAACAGTGTATTTAATACAAATCGCCCCTCAAGCTCGTTACACATGATTAGTCTTTTATAAAGCGGGTAAATGTGACCTTTATGTTAGCACCCCCGTGAAAGGGTGGAATTTAATGGCGGATCGATAGAACATGGACCATCTCTGAATCTTTAAGCTCTATTTGTTGCAAATAAGCTGAATCAATTTGCAAGACTACCTCGTTAGTCAAGTAGCTATAGCTTGACTGCCAAAGAAAAGCGCAAAGTTTTTGAGTTATCCACTTTCTATTATGAATTAGAATTAGGAAGACTCAGAAGCGTTTTGATTGATTTGTGTCCAGAGGCGCTGACAAGAGGAAAATGAAATATGTATCTAGGCATATATTAAAAAAAAGGAAGAGCTCGTGGCTAAGTAATAACAGCTCCACGGGTCGATCCATCAGGTTAAGCTACGCTTGCCAGGTTTGGTCCGTGGATGGGTGACCATCTTTACATACCGAGACTCCTCCGTTCCTTGGTCCCGGCTGTCATTCGTGGATCTTTGATAGTCGTTACGGGTCGTCAGAACCCCGAATGTCTGACAACCAGTCTTACCAAGGGGTATCGCATTACCCAGTTACTGAGAGTGGAGGTCAGATAGGCAGTCGTTCATCCTCGCGCATCTGGTTAGACTGGAAACCGACCCCAACATAGTTGGGAAAAGGCTAGGCAGATAGATAGATCTTTAAAAAAATATGCCAAAGCTATATAGTTCGTGGTACCGGAAAAATGTATGATATTCTTGAACATATTTTTCTCATAATTTGTAAAAATCTCGATACAAATTAACGGTAAATTAACCGTTTACTTTAAGTTTCACTCCAAAATATCCATATTAAATATCAACGTACGGTTGGTATTTGATTAATAACAAGAACGTCTAATTTGAATGCAGAACTTGGTTGTTTTTTATTTTTGATCACTCAACTCATTTTTGAGTAAATAGATAATTGCTTGATATGTTGCAATAAATTACAAGCATTGTGTCATGGCGCTTCTCTTTCTTTTGTGTGCAGTCTGACAGTGATCGCGCTTTAGCTGTTGTCAGCGTCTTAATGGCAATAGGCTCGTCCCCTGATATGTCTAAGCGTAGGGGACCTAGAGCTGCCGAAATGTGGTGTAAAATTCTGACAAAGAAAGACATTTTTTGAGTTAAAATCCATTTTCCATTAGGAGTACTCAGAAACATTTTGATTGATTTGTGTCCAGTTAATGGCTATATAGGGCAGTCTTTCAGTAGGATTTATAGAACTGATGATGATGCTATTTTGATTTTAATGATTATAATTCTGTAAAGCCAAATTTGTTATGGCCGCGAATCATATTTAGATCAACATACAACCTGTTAATGACCTGCAAATTGCAAAAAACTTAATAAAATTTGAATTTTGCAGGCTACCTTAGCGCATCCCCCATAAACAGTGTTCTTACAATAAGTATAAATTGAAGGCCATTTTACATTGACCTGCTTTGGCCTTTGATCAATCTTCTCTAGGCGCGTTGAGCTATAGTTGGTAGGGGTAAAAACTTATGGGTTCGCGTCACCGACATGCTGTAGTAGCAGTAAGTGAAGTTAAATTGACCACGTGAAAAGTTTAGTTTGTGACATTATTTTATTCAAGTGAAAACTTCTTTCTGCGCGTTGAGCTTAATTTTTCAATAAGTTTACATTTCTGTCGGTAGTCCCATGACCGCCTATGCTTTTTTTCCTGCAGAGTAAATCCTTTTTTAATTATAATACACTATACTGGCCAATAAACTGGTGGACTGGTGGTAAAAGGTGACTAAGGGTCTTTACTAGAGAATGGGGAGCAGCGTCCTCTATGAATTTTAACACCAGAGGTACTGCGATCGCCAATCCGCCTGCCAAGCGTGGCGATTATGGCAACCCCAGCCCCCCCTCCCCCCAAATCTTGGGGAAGGCCTATGTCCAGCAGTGGACGTCTTACGGCTGAAATGATAGCGAATGAATGATGACTGCCTATCTGACCTCCATACATAACCCAGTTACTGGGTACCACGATACCCCTAGTTAAGGACGCTATCACATTTTGAACTCGCTCGAGTTTAGGTAGGTATCTGAATCGCAACACCACAACATTACGCGCACGCACACATTGAAACCGCTGACCGCTCGATTTTATACGTAACTTAACTAATCTTGGTACTTGAAGGTATATTTTTTTTAATTTTACTGGTATTGATTGAGTGAAGTTAGTTGTAAGTTTGCAATCGATTTTAGTAACTGTGGCTAAGTACTATCTGCGTGATAATTATGTTTTTAGTATTTTTTAAATTCATCAGCCATTACGTAGCGTAGGTAGGTACCCAAAAACTTCAAGCGCTGGCCATATGGATTAAATACCATATTTTTACATACATAACAACCTAAACATTTTACTATTACAAGGAACACCTACGATTATTCCCCAGGCTACTATTAGTTAGAAAAGATGTAAGTAGGTACTTGTAAATATTATTTTAGCTGGCAAATGTTGGAGCATTACATAATCAAATACTAGCCTGGGAGTTTATCGTAGACTTTGTTGTGATATTTAAAAATAATCATTGCCTTATGAAAACAGTATTTTATTTACAGAGACTGGGGCGCGATTTCAGTACTTTTGATCAAAATTAAAACCAAAGTAGGTAGTAAAGAGTATATTTTAATTTCATGTTTCAAAGAAGTTCAAATTTAGAATAAAGGCCAGCTCTTTCTAGGGTTCCGTACCCGAAGGGTCCAAGTGGAGCACTATTGCTGTCACTCACGTGTCCGTCTATCACACTGGTTTTACAACCAAACGGTTGATGAAGCTACTGTCTTTAAAGTTTCACAGTATAAGCATCTTGTTAAGCCTTGTTTTTTCTTTATTTATACTTTACGCCGCAATCAAAAAGAGGAGTGTGGCTACCTACAAGCATTAGCTGCTCAAAAAGGAAATCCATCTCGATTATTTTTGTGCCTTTTGGCTTATATCCTCTTATTGCGCATTCTTGCTCCTGAAAATAAAAAACCGGTCAAGAGCGAGTCGGACTCACGCACCGAGGGTTCCGTACGTATATATGATGTTGATGATTTCTGAAAAACTGTGCTATTTAGAGACATCGTTTTATTTTTCCTGTAATCTTTACATAAACTTCTATGACATAGAATAATTTCAGATTTTTATCTATGCAAACTTCAGAGATAAGGGGAACTGTGCAAACAGCGCTCTTTCATATGATACCCTACATGCCCTAGTAGCTCCATTTCAAATTTTTAAGACCCCCTTTCAGTCCCTTTTGCAAAAAAGGTATATTTTTTTTTATTTCTTTCTTGTTTGCTAAATAGTTGGGCAAACGTCATCTAAAACTATTCTAAATTTCAAGTTGATAGCATTAGCAGTTCTTGAGATATCCTGGTGTGACAGGCAGACAGACAGACAGACTTAGTCTCACCATAAGGGTTATTTTTTACCATTTTGGTACGGAACCCTAAAAAGACAACATTAGTAAGTACCTAAGGTAAATCAAATAAAATAAATTACCAACACACGTATATCAACGTCTGTATCAAAACTCCAGAGTAGATTTGTGATTTCTGAATCAAAATACAAAGTCTCATTACTTTTGTTTACTGCTACGTGTATGGTTTTATTGTCCTTTATCGAAATTTCTGAATTCGTGGCATCTGTAATAACAAATGTTAATATTTTAGCAATGCACACCACAATCAAAAACCATACTTGGTATCGAAAGTTATAATATTTATACTATTCTGGATTTATGAATTGACAACTAAGTCGATTTATCACCAAAATGTACATCCGCCATCATGAATCAAAAGTTGGATGGTATATTTGTAAACACCACCTTCAACAATTGATAACAAACCTCCACAATTGCTGACAATTTCGAATTTTTATTTAAAAAAATACACCCGCCATCTTGGATAAAAAAAATATGACATACGTAATCACCACCCCCAAAACCCCCAAAATTGACGATGTATCTCAAAAAAGAAATATTTCCGCCATTTGATTAAAGATAATATAATTTTATTTACACAATGTTTATCCGTAATCTACAACCATGATTCATACAAAAATTTTGAACTATGTATTTATTTTTAAAACTAATTCCAATAATCGTACTTCCTTTTATTTCGGTCCGAAAAAGTATCAACTTCGTCCACCCACAGTATACAATACAGCACACGCTTTTGTACGTAAATATTTTTTTGCGAAAAATCGATACTAGAAAGAGCTGGCCTTCATTCTAAATTTGAACTTCTTTGAAACATGAAATTAAAATATACTCTTTACTACCTACTTTGGTTTTAATTTTGATCAAAAGTACTGAAATCGCGCCCCAGTCTCTGTAAATCAAATACCGTTTTCATAAGGCAATGATTATTTTTAAATATCACAACAAAGTCTACGATAAACTCCCAGGCTAGTATTTGATTATGTAATGCTCCAACATTTGCCAGCTAAAATAATATTTACAAGTACCTACTTACATCTTTTCTAACTAATAGTAGCCTGGGGAATAATCGTAGGTGTTCCTTGTAATAGTAAAATGTTTAGGTTGTTATGTATGTAAAAATATGGTATTTAATCCATATGGCCAGCGCTTGAAGTTTTTGGGTACCTACCTACGCTACGTAATGGCTGATGAATTTAAAAAATACTAAAAACATAATTATCACGCAGATAGTACTTAGCCACAGTTACTAAAATCGATTGCAAACTTACAACTAACTTCACTCAATCAATACCAGTAAAATTAAAAAAAATATACCTTCAAGTACCAAGATTAGTTAAGTTACGTATAAAATCGAGCGGTCAGCGGTTTCAATGTGTGCGTGCGCGTAATGTTGTGGTGTTGCGATTCAGATACCTACCTAAACTCGAGCGAGTTCAAAATGTGATAGCGTCCTTAACTAGGGGTATCGTGGTACCCAGTAACTGGGTTATGTATGGAGGTCAGATAGGCAGTCATCATTCATTCGCTATCATTTCAGCCGTAAGACGTCCACTGCTGGACATAGGCCTTCCCCAAGATTTGGGGGGAGGGGGGGCTGGGGTTGCCATAATCGCCACGCTTGGCAGGCGGATTGGCGATCGCAGTACCTCTGGTGTTAAAATTCATAGAGGACGCTGCTCCCCATTCTCTAGTAAAGACCCTTAGTCACCTTTTACCACCAGTCCACCAGTTTATTGGCCAGTATAGTGTATTATAATTAAAAAAGGATTTACTCTGCAGGAAAAAAAGCATAGGCGGTCATGGGACTACCGACAGAAATGTAAACTTATTGAAAAATTAAGCTCAACGCGCAGAAAGAAGTTTTCACTTGAATAAAATAATGTCACAAACTAAACTTTTCACGTGGTCAATTTAACTTCACTTACTGCTACTACAGCATGTCGGTGATGCGAACCCATAAGTTTTTACCCCTACCAACTATAGCTCAACGCGCCTAGAGAAGATTGATCAAAGGCCAAAGCAGGTCAATGTAAAATGGCCTTCAATTTATACTTATTGTAAGAACACTGTTTATGGGTGATGCGCTAAGGTAGCCTGCAAAATTCAAATTTTATTAAGTTTTTTGCAATTTGCAGGTCATTAACAGGGGCCCAAGTCTGCTATTTTTATAAATTCAGTCATTCCAACACGATCCCATTGTCATACTATTGTCATTTTGCTAAAAGTTCGTAATCTGGTAAATTCATAATGGTCGGTCATTTTCTTTGCAATTTCTTTCAATTTAGGGTCAGTGGCCGACCATTGGAAAGTCATAATGACGCCATTATAATAGTAGATTACCAAACTTGTCAAAATCAACAATTATGAAATCAATGATCGACCATTCTGACACTATTGCAATAGCAGACTTGAGGCCCAGGTTGTATGTTGATCTAAATATGATTCGCGGCCATAACAAATTTGGCTTTACAGAATTATAATCATTAAAATCAAAATAGCATCATCATCAGTTCTATAAATCCTACTGAAAGACTGCCCTATATAGCCATTAACTGGACACAAATCAATCAAAATGTTTCTGAGTACTCCTAATGGAAAATGGATTTTAACTCAAAAAATGTCTTTCTTTGTCAGAATTTTACACCACATTTGGGCAGCTCTAGGTCCCCTACGCTTAGACATATCAGGGGACGAGCCTATTGCCATTAAGACGCTGACAACAGCTAAAGCGCGATCACTGTCAGACTGCACACAAAAGAAAGAGAAGCGCCATGACACAACGCTTGTAATTTATTGCAACATATGAAGCAATTATCTATTTACTCAAAAATGAGTTGAGTGATCGAAAATAAAAAACAACCAAGTTCTGCATTCAAAGTAGACGATATTTAATATGGATATTTTGGAGTGAAACTTAAAGTAAACGGTTAATTTACCGTTAATTTGTATCGAGATTTTTACAAATTATGAGAAAAATTTGTTCAAGAATATCATACATTTTTCCGGTACCACGAACTATATAGCTTTGGCATATTTTTTTAAAGATCTATCTATCTGCCTAGCCTTTTCCCAACTATGTTGGGGTCGGTTTCCAGTCTAACCAGATGCGCGAGGATGAACGACTGCCTATCTGACCTCCACTCTCAGTAACTGGGTAATGCGATACCCCTTGGTAAGACTGGTTGTCAGACATTCGGGGTTCTGACGACCCGTAACGACTATCAAAGATCCACGAATGACAGCCGGGACCAAGGAACGGAGGAGTCTCGGTATGTAAAGATGGTCACCCATCCACGGACCAAACCTGGCAAGCGTAGCTTAACCTGATGGATCGACCCGTGGAGCTGTTATTACTTAGCCACGAGCTCTTCCTTTTTTTTAATATATGCCTAGATACATATTTCATTTTCCTCTTGTCAGCGCCTCTGGACACAAATCAATCAAAACGCTTCTGAGTCTTCCTAATTCTAATTCATAATAGAAAGTGGATAACTCAAAAACTTTGCGCTTTTCTTTGGCAGTCAAGCTATAGCTACTTGACTAACGAGGTAGTCTTGCAAATTGATTCAGCTTATTTGCAACAAATAGAGCTTAAAGATTCAGAGATGGTCCATGTTCTATCGATCCGCCATTAAATTCCACCCTTTCACGGGGGTGCTAACATAAAGGTCACATTTACCCGCTTTATAAAAGACTAATCATGTGTAACGAGCTTGAGGGGCGATTTGTATTAAATACACTGTTTTAGGAAAGGGTTAGTTGACAAAGTTATTGATCTTAGCAAGTCAATAAAAAAAGAAAATAAAAGAAAGAAAGAAAATAAAAAATGAAAAGTAAGAAAAGAAAGAAAGAAAAGAAAAGGAAAGAAAATAAAGAAAATACATTTATTTGCGGTAAATATGACGCAAAGAAAAAACACAAAAAGAACAAGTTCAATCTGACTAGCCTTTTCCCAATCTATGTTGTGGTCGGTTGTTTCTTATCCCAATTTATTTGTGGTCAGCGCAACATGTACCTTTCTTCCATACTTCTCTATTAGTCGTCATCTCGGTAGTCACCCCCTTTCTAGCCATATCATCTTTCACACAGTCCATCTATCGTTTCTTTGGTCTTCCCCAACTCGTATAGCAATCCACTATCATACTCAAAACTTTCCTGGTGATATTTTTCTCATTCCTCCGCATCACATGCCAAATTTTTTTTTTTTTTGGATGGGTAATTATCATATAACTTCTCCCGCTCCGAGGGCGTGTCAGACTTTTATTGACTAAAACCCATCCGTGTTCCTTCAGATGCCTGTGTGCCAGGGCCAGGACTCGTAACGCACCCAGGGCTTCACATTTGACAACCTATTTCCACGCTTTTCAGTAAGCCATAAGCCAGCTCATGCCGCCTGTGATACAGGTTTAACCTAGTACAGGCATCTATCATTATAATACCTTTGTAAATTATTTGATTTTATGTTAATATTTTACCAATTGTAATACTGAATAAAAATATATTATTATTATTTATTACCGGTGTCACTTTCAGACTTCCTCTTGTACAATACTCATTTCTTATTCTATCCCTTCGCGGAACACACACATCCTCTTAAAATTCTGATCTCAGCTGTATGCAGTATGCAACAACGTTCATTGCGTTGTTGACGTCACAGATCACAGAACATTAATACTCCTGTCACAGATAACTATATTAAACTAGTCAGAGAAAATTTACGTTTTCGAGCAGACGATTGACGAATTTACCAAACATACTAAGAAGCAATGGTTTAGCAATTTCATTAAAAATCTTTCGAATTGTAATTTTGACAGTATGTTACTCAAATAGGGTCCTTCACCAAACAAAACGCTTCTGAGTCTTCCTAATTCTAATTCATAATAGAAAGTGGATAACTCAAAAACTTTGCGCTTTTCTTTGGCAGTCAAGCTATAGCTACTTGACTAACGAGGTAGTCTTGCAAATTGATTCAGCTTATTTGCAACAAATAGAGCTTAAAGATTCAGAGATGGTCCATGTTCTATCGATCCGCCATTAAATTCCACCCTTTCACGGGGGTGCTAACATAAAGGTCACATTTACCCGCTTTATAAAAGACTAATCATGTGTAACGAGCTTGAGGGGCGATTTGTATTAAATACACTGTTTTAGGAAAGGGTTAGTTGACAAAGTTATTGATCTTAGCAAGTCAATAAAAAAAGAAAATAAAAGAAAGAAAGAAAATAAAAAATGAAAAGTAAGAAAAGAAAGAAAGAAAAGAAAAGGAAAGAAAATAAAGAAAAGAAAGAAAATACATTTATTTGCGGTAAATATGACGCAAAGAAAAAACACAAAAAGAACAAGTTCAATCTGACTAGCCTTTTCCCAATCTATGTTGTGGTCGGTTGTTTCTTATCCCAATTTATTTGTGGTCAGCGCAACATGTACCTTTCTTCCATACTTCTCTATTAGTCGTCATCTCGGTAGTCACCCCCTTTCTAGCCATATCATCTTTCACACAGTCCATCTATCGTTTCTTTGGTCTTCCCCAACTCGTATAGCAATCCACTATCATACTCAAAACTTTCCTGGTGATATTTTTCTCATTCCTCCGCATCACATGCCAAATTTTTTTTTTTTTTGGATGGGTAATTATCATATAACTTCTCCCGCTCCGAGGGCGTGTCAGACTTTTATTGACTAAAACCCATCCGTGTTCCTTCAGATGCCTGTGTGCCAGGGCCAGGACTCGTAACGCACCCAGGGCTTCACATTTGACAACCTATTTCCACGCTTTTCAGTAAGCCATAAGCCAGCTCATGCCGCCTGTGATACAGGTTTAACCTAGTACAGGCATCTATCATTATAATACCTTTGTAAATTATTTGATTTTATGTTAATATTTTACCAATTGTAATACTGAATAAAAATATATTATTATTATTTATTACCGGTGTCACTTTCAGACTTCCTCTTGTACAATACTCATTTCTTATTCTATCCCTTCGCGGAACACACACATCCTCTTAAAATTCTGATCTCAGCTGTATGCAGTATGCAACAACGTTCATTGCGTTGTTGACGTCACAGATCACAGAACATTAATACTCCTGTCACAGATAACTATATTAAACTAGTCAGAGAAAATTTACGTTTTCGAGCAGACGATTGACGAATTTACCAAACATACTAAGAAGCAATGGTTTAGCAATTTCATTAAAAATCTTTCGAATTGTAATTTTGACAGTATGTTACTCAAATAGGGTCCTTCACCAAAAAGTCAATGATGTATTTAGTCAAATCAAACAATGCACACAGAATTTAAAAACCTTTTTGCAAAAACATTAAGAGCTGGTCTATTTATGGCCAAAGAATTAGAATTGCCTTACAACGTGGCAATGCTGCCAGCCTTATGGGTACTTTTACTATTGACAGCGATGGGTACGAATTTTTTGATGCCCTATGATTCATTTCCCTCTTTTTTTTCTCTTTTTATTTGTTTATTTAGCCAGTCATTTAGAATAGTTGTTGTGATATTTATTGTGTAGAGACTTCTTGGCGGGAAAGTGAAGCGTCATGTTAGCAGTTTTGTTTTATTTTCTAAAATTTGTGTTTAGCCGAATATTAATGTGTAATAGTGGCGGATAATTAACCATTAAGTGTTCGTGATCCTGCATTAATGTAGGCAAATGAAACAAAACAGTGCAACATCACTTTAAGTTCTCTCAAGAAGTCCGCGCGAGGTTTCAGTAAAGTGCCGCGTCTTTACTTAAACCCAAGGGGGGGGCGGGATATCATCAATCATCTTTATCATGCATTGAGTGGAGTTCATTTCATAATTATTTAAATAACTTTGTACTTGTTACCTAATTTTACATGACACTGGCTAAATGCACAAACCGTGCGAAGCCAAAAAGAAAAAAAGAAAAAAGAAAGAAAGATTTATTGTGTATTAAGTCATTTTTTTAAATATATATTTGAATGGCCTGGTTGCTGGGACCTTATAGCCAGGTCTTTATTTAGTTACAAACTTTGTTTTAAATAATGATGAAAGGAATTATAATATTATAATCCACCATTATTACACATTCATATTCGGCTAAACACAAGTTTTAGAAAATAAAACAAAAGTGCTAATCGTGACGCTTCCCTTTCCCGCCAAAAACCTAATTAAGCAATATCAATATTTAATACCACAGATTATTAAATTTATAAAAACATAGACATACATGCAAAACAAAGTTATTTTGCCTCGTCGCGTCGCGTTGTCATCATCGTTAGGCAATTTGGGTGCGACAGGAAACCGGATGACGCGTTAAGTAAGCGACTGTCCGTTGCTAATGTTTCTGTCTAATCAGCTGACTTGTGAAACAACTATGTTTGAGTCAAATGACAGTCAATATGCTGCAAAGGAACTTTGCACCTCACTCAAGTAACTGCACACGAACTCATCTCGGTATGTCAATATGGTCACCCATCCACGAACCAACCCCGGCAAGCGTAGCTTAACCTGATGGATCAACCCGTGCGGCTGATATTCTTAGCCACGAGCTCCTCCACTTGTCGTGGTCAGAAAACTGGCACCATTATAATTGTATGACGTTATTATAGACCTCACCACTACAGATGGTCACCCATCCACGAACCAACCCCGGCAAACGTAGCTTCACTTGATGGATTGACCCGTGAGGCTGTTATTACTAAGCCACGAGCGCGTCCTACTTAGCCACGTGCTCCTCCTACCTAGCCACGAGCTCCTTCTACTTAGACACGAGCTCATCCTACTTAGCCACGAGCTACTCATACTTAGCCACAAGGTCCTACTATTTAGCCACGAGATCCTCCTACTTAGCCACGACGTCCTCCTACTTAGCTAGGACCTCCTCCTACTTAGCCACGAGCTCCTCCTACTTAGCCACGAGCTCTTATGATACGTGTAACGTGAACATTTGTTTTGTCGCCAGGTTCTGCCCCTCAGTATTCATCTACCTGGGCCTGGTCGTGCCTGCGATATGGCTGCTGGAGCTACACAAGGTGGACCTCCGGCTTCAGAAGAAGATGTCCAACGCCACTTACGAAGAGGTATGCTATGTATGTACTGCGTGTCCTGTTTGCTTTTGTTTTATCGGTGTTCAAACTGGGGCCAAACAAGGGTTGCCATCTTTCTAGGAAATTAACTATAATTATAACTATTAACTTAATAATTATTATTTAACGAAGGCATGTATTTAACACGGCGACAAATTAATCTGAATTTGGGATTAAAAAATAATTAAAGCCGGTAGCAAAAATAATAGGTTGGCAGCAAAAATAATAGGTTGGCAGCTACAGCGAAGTATTATTTTAAGTAGAAAGTAGCAGCTCAATAATCAGTTTTTAGCTTTATTTTAATTTAAACTGGCATCGAATTTTTGTTTTGGTAACTGAATTTACCAACAATAGAGGGGATCTGGCGCTCGGCGGCCGCTGCCGCCGCTTGTTAATGGTTACTGCTCTAACCTAACCTAACCCAAATGATTCAATAACAGTAGATGACTAATAATCGCTACCAAGTTATTATTTTAGTAGCAAATAGTTAGTCGCCCTTTAAGTTATTAGTCGCCAAGTTATTATTTTAGTAGCAAATAGTTAGTCGCCCTTTAAGTTATTAGTCGCCTGGAAAATTATTATCCTTTAACGAATATTCTTCCCGACGAATATAAAAAAATGGATTTGCAAACGGGGTTGCCATCTTTCTAGGAAATTAACTATAATTATAACTATTAACTTAATAATAATTATTTAACGAATATTATTCCTGACGAATATAAAAAAATGGATTTGCAAACGAAATAAAGTAATTTCCAAATTTTTTATATAAATGTTTGAAATCATATTTTTTGGTACTCTTAGCAGATTGTAATTTTTTTTCATCATTCTTGTATTTTTTTCCACAGTCCTAAATGCATAGAGTAACTCATTCATCTACTTCCAATCACAAACAGATTATAACATGAAAACATTAATTCGAAGAAAATCCAGTGGTACGCGGACTCTTATTACTCACAAGGAGCATTAATTCCGCCAAAACAAAGAGTGACATTTGTTTAACAGTTTCACGTATTGCGTTTGCTTTCCAGCCATTTGTTTGTTACGGTTTCACGTTAAAACGGCTGAACGGATTGGGATGAAATTTGGCGCATGAGTAGACCATGATCTAGGACTTTCCGACCTCCACGCGGGCGAAGACGCGAAAGCTAGTGGAATGTTCTAGAGTTCTAGATCCTTGATTCTACGCGAATCACAATTAATTTTACACTTAACGTTTTTAAAAGCCCTCAATAACAAGCTTTGATTTTGATATCAAACCGATTTCAAGGGCTCTCCACTCAAGTATTTTTCTGAAAACCCATGAAGTGTTCAGGCTATTATAAAATAATCCCTCGATAATACACTGATATATTTGCGTGGTAGAATGGTAGATAACAAAAACTAAAACTGTTACCACAATTTTCTCCCGCAATTAGAATATAGTACATTATGATACAAGGGTGGAAAGTAGGTTATATATAACCTACACACCCGTGTATCACACGACGTTTTTCAATACACTTGTGGGAAATAGTAAAATACAAATCAAAGAATTAAATAAAATTTTAAGAAAATTGCGCGTTTTTGCAACTGGACATATATTTCTTTTACAGCGAAAACAGCCTTTATAGCCTATTCGATTTTTGACAAATATTGATGTGAAAATAACTAACTTAAAACTGGTAATTAAATATATTAAAGAACCATTTAAAAGACTTTTGAGAATTCAATGCTAAGACGTACGGAGTACGGACTCATTCATTTTTCCTCGTATAAAATCTATCCCATTTTATTCTATAGAAAACTCCTTACTGCAAAACTTTTTAAATTGACTTATTTTAAAACTCAACTGCAAAACTAATGATAATGAGCTTGAAAACAAACCTCACGACCGCGTAACAGAAAGATGCTTATGCAAAAGATTTAATTTTCGAATCATAATTATAGCCTCTGAAAGTACGCCATGTTTAACAACTGTATTGAAAACTAATTTAATAATAAACAATGTTTTATACATAGTAAAAATTCAGTATATGTATTGTTATTATAACATAATATTCTAATTGGGGTATTTGGTGATGTGCGTTAATTCTGGGTCATGTTTTCTAAACTTATGGGGAAAAAAATGTTACATCCCCATTAAAAAACGGATGTCCTCTTCTAGTGCGAAACTCGCTTGTTGATTTTCGTTTTAAACACGTTGCCCTGACACTTTCTTACTGCGATGCCTTGTTACATTGATGACATTTTAAGCCAGCCTTTGGCTCGAGGGTTGTCATCCGCGCTACCACCTTCAATAGTGCAACTGCATCCAGTTATATAGCAATAATTCAGCTCTGAAATGAAATGTTCATTTCTGTAAGCGGATCTTACACGTCAATTTTGAAAACAAGATGGCGCCGGCATTTCTTACCTGATTGTCGTATGTTTGATTCGTAGCCCTGTTACCCGACTTCCAAAAAGGAAGAGGTTCTATGTTCGTCTTTATGTATTTTTAGATTATGAACCTATATCTATCTGCCTAGCCTTTTCTCAACTATGTTGGGGTCGGCTTCCAGTCTAACTGGATGCAGCTGAATACCAGTATTTTACATGGAGCGACTGCCTATCTGACCTCCACAACCCAGTAACTGGGTAATACGATACCCATTGGTAAGACTGGTTGACAAACTTTCGGGGTTCTGACGACCCGTAACGACTGTCAAAGATCCACGAATGACAGCCGGGACCAACGGCTTAACGTGCTTTCCGAGGCATGGAGGAGTCTCGGTATGTAAAGATGGTCACCCATCCACGGACCAAACCCGGAAAGCGTAGCTTAACCTGATGGATCGACCCGTGCGGCTATTATTACTTAGCCACGAGCTATGTATGTTCATAGATATGTTCGTCAATTATTGACCGATTTTAGAAATTCTTAAAAAACCGTTATTTTTTGAATTAGCTTCAATAAAACGTATTTTTCCCACTGTCTTAGTCTATGACTCTATGTGTGGATCATACAATAATACCTTCCTGTCACTGTCATTTACATAGCAAGTATTTGAATTTTTGTGGGGTAGGTACAGACGCCAGCACATCAAGCTACTACAATCTGTCAAATTTCTTCAATAAATTTTCAACTTTAACCCAACAACATAAGGTTCAAGGTTGATTGGGAAAATTTGACAGTTTAGGGTAGCTTGATCTGCTGGCGTTTGTACCACAGCTAAAAGTGCAAAGTAAATACTAACAAAAATTGTCTCGTCCTTTCAGCTACTAACATATAATTAGACTACCACAAAGTTCAAAGTTCGACGGTCCACCTCGCTGAGTTGCCGTCACCACATGACGCTGGCCGAATAGTCGACACCGGCTCAGTTGCCAAAACGAAAAAAAAAAAAAAAAAAAAAACTTTTTCCAAAAAAAAGTCACTACAAAGTGAAAAATAACTTTAATTTCGGAAGTCGGTGTCTTTGTTTTTGTATGCTTGTTTATTGCCACCGACTTTTTTTGAACGTCGGTTGATCTTCGAAATTCCAAATCGCAAAAACGGAAATCCGGAAACGACCCCGGTAATCCGGAATTCTTTCGATTTTTTTTTTTCTTTCCTCGCTTTACACATTGTCTTCAAATATAACTGGCGCAATGTAGAATCTCTACCCACCCCTTAGGATAAGAAAGGCGTGATGTTGCATTTGGCATAAACTATAAATCTTATTCTCAATTGTCCCCAGACAGACCTCCCGATTCCTGGCGCCACAAAGATCCCCACAGATATGTGGGTGACTCTCATCGAACAGTTTCTGATGCTGACTCTCATTGTGGGCCGCTGGCTGCTACCCAAAGGAGACCTCACAAGAGACCAGCTCAGTCAACTGCTACTGGTTTATATCGGTAAGTAACAATAGAGAGATGTGGGTGACTCAAAGTTTCTGATGCTGACTCTCATTGCGGGCCGGAGGCTGCTACCAAAAGGAGACCTCACAAGAGACCAGCTCAGTCTACTGCTACTGGTTTATATCGGTAAGTAACAATAGAGAGATGTGGGTGATTCAAAGTTCCTGATGTTGACTCTCATTGCGGGCCGGATGCTGCTACCCAAAAGAGACCTTACAAGAGACCAGCTCAGTCAACTGCTACTGGTTTATATCGGCAAGTAACATTAGAGAGATGTGGGTGACTCCTATAGTTCCTGATGCTGACCCTCATTGTAGGCCGGTGGCTGTTACCCAAAAGAGACCAGCTCAGTCAACTGCTACTGGTTTATATCGGTAAGTAACAATAGGGAGATGTGGGTGACTCAAAGTTCCTGATTCTGACTCTCATTGTGGGCCGGAGACCGCTACCATAAAGAGATTTAAAAAAAGAAAAGAAAGAAAATAGGTACTCTTATTTGCGGTAAACATAACACAAACGACCAAAAACCAAACCAACTGCAACTAAAAAGAGACCAGAGGGCTAATTGCGTAACACACTATCAGTAGGAATCGGTTTAAATTTGACAGTTCAACAACATTCATTGCGTTATTTACGTTGTTGAGCAGACATTTTTTTCTAACATATGAAGCAATGGATAAGCAATATACTTCATAATCATTCCGATTCTGATTCAAACTGCGTTACGCAATTAGGGTACAGCTCAGTAAATTGCTACTGGTTTATATCGGTAAGTTTTCATCAGCTTATAAATTATAGCAGTCTTTAGTAGAAGGTCTTTGTGAAGGAGCTCACGTGAGGTAGTACTACCTCCGTCACTGCCGCTAAGCAGTGTTGCTGTATTCCGTCCGTCCATTTCAGCTGTCTCTGGGATGAAACCGCACCTGAGATGCCTCTCGTATTGCAAATGTCCAGCAACTTAGCACGAGAACCGTGGAATAGTAGATAAAAATGACGTTTTCGGAGTGAAGAAGAAGGTTGTGTATAATTCATTAATACCGTTTTGTGTAAATTGGCTGAAATATGACAGTGATTGTTGAAGATGTCGGGAAAAATCATGCCGACTTAGCTTTACACCCGTAAGCCGCGTAAACCATACTCCACGAGATACATAAAATGTATTTTCTACAGGATTGCATATCTTAAAAAGTTCAACAAAAAAGTCTTTGATAGCTTAAGTATAGGATGACCCACAGTAACCGTTTTTATCTTTCAGAATTTGATAAAATTGTTATTTCCGAAGCTATTTTAACCGGTACTAAATTCATCCTTAAAGTAAAGATTCGTGGCCATACCAAATATGGCTTTACAGAATTATAATTATTAGAATCAAAAAAAACTTTTTACAAAAAAAAATAACCGACTTCCAAAAAAACACTACAAAGTGAAAAATAACATTAATTTCGGAAGTCGGTGTAATTGGATCTGTATTTTAGTTTTATGCCACCGACTTCCGAAATTAAAGTTATATTTCACTTTGTAGTGTTTTTTTGGGAGTCGGTTATTTTTTTGGAAAAAGTTTTTTATTTTTATCACTTTTTAGTGCCGAAAAAGAATTTTCCAAATTGGTTAATGACGGAGTTATAGTCGAACAAAAAATGCAATGCAGAGTAAACGAAAAGATCGTTAATGTAGACAATGTAGATAAATTTTATCGCTTGTCCGATTTTAATAAAATTTTCATGGGACCATTTGGAAAGTATACCCTTTCTAACAAAAAAAGAATTTTTCAAATCGGTTGGCAAGCGACGGAGATATGCGCGAACGAACACTTAAAAAAAAAAAAAAAAAACCGAATTGAGAACCTCCTCCTTTTTAGAAGTCGGTTAAAAAACATCATCATCAGTTCAAAAGATCCTACTGAATGATTATTTCTGAAATAATCATTCAGTAGGATTTTTTGAACATAGAGGGTTGTAATGCTGATTCTAATGATTATAATTCTGTAAAGCCATATTTGTTACGGTCGCGAATCATATTTAGATCAACATACAACCTGTTACTGACCTGCAAGTTGCAAAAAACGTAAGAAAATTTTAATTTCGTGGGCTACCTTATCGCATCCCCCTTAATCAATAAATTGTGTTATTTAAATTGGGCATTTAATTCAGATTATAATATGCCTTAACATCATAATCATTTAAATGAATAACTTTAAAAGCTAAGTATCACAGATTCAAAATTACTTTTACCAAATAATTAAGGTTGTCGATGGCGCGGCTGTCAATGACCTTTTCCTCTTTTATTACTACGACAGAAAAACGGCTGAACGGATTTGGGTGAAATTTGGCACACAGTTAAGTAATAACCTGGATAAACACATAGGATAAATTTATCCCGGTAATACATTTCGGTTGGATACTTAATTTCCGACCTCTACGTGGGCGAAGCCGCGGGCAAAAGCTAGTATATTATGTTAAAATGTATAGCTGTGGTGACAGCGACATCATGTGTACTAATTTATTATATTCTTACTCCTCCCAGGTACAGCGGCCGACATAATAGAATTCTTCGATTCCTTCAAAGACGAGAAGGTAGCAACGGAGAAGGTTCTAGTTCTCCTCACCCTGGCCATCTGGTCGTGGTCTCTGATGCAGTTCACCGTGGTCCTGACGGCCACGAAGAGTAGGAAGTCAAGAGGAACTGCTAATAGGTCCGACATGTATGTACGTAAAATGTAACACCTGCACGCGATGCTCATAACACACTATAGCACTTTTTTTGTAAGTCGGTTGAGTGGGAGAAGGGAAGAACCCCAACTTTGTGATCTTTTTTAAGGAACTACTTAATATTTTTGTATTTACTGTGATTTTTTTAACCAAATGATAATTTTGTACATGAATTGAATGGGTATTCAATTAAATATTCTACGTTTTTCAAGGCAAAATAAAATGCAGTCGAAAAAAACAAAAAAAAAAAAAACGTAAAGTAGACTCCAGGAACTCCCTTTTCCCGTTCAGAACCGACTTTATTTTATATACCAACCTACCTACATAAATACGTGTTAAATTAACATACATAAAATTTGCATACTTTAACCTATCGTGGGATGACAAGAAAAACTATTAAAAAAAAAATATCTTGGACAATCTTGAGGTATGGTACTATCTTTATGGGACTCTTATACACTTAATTATTCTGGTAAGATACAAAACTTTTTAATATAGTTTCAGGCAAACCCCCCACCCCCCGTCAATTACAAAACAAGGTTTATCTTCAGACCAAGGTTTTACCCATGAAGCCATTATTGAATATCGAACTTTATTCCGTCTATGGTAAAGTTCCTAATACAAAACTGACAACTTAGTACCGAACTAAGTTTTCACTTTTGTATAAAGAACGGTATTTCAATCACAGTTACGTTCTTATTACAAAAACTGGCTCCATGGTTTATTTAAGCCATGTCAAAATATAAATCTTGTTTTGTAATAAGGGGGCCCGAGTTTAAATATATGATTCAGGGTGCACATTTGAAGAACCATCAATTTCCAGGTCGAACTCTAAAAGCACCCCAAATATACATCCTGATTAAAATAAAACTATCATTTTAATCACGCTTTGCAGCTTATTTGTGTACATTTCCCATCGAATTAAGGAACCTAAGAAAAATGTCAACCGACGTGTACGGAATTCTTCTGCCAAGATTTGCTGTGTCCTATAAAGGGTATGGGCGCAGATATTACAGAGACATTTCAGCCAAAGATATAAATATGTCTAGATAGACAGTCAAAGCTGTGAACTCGTCGAAAAAAAATATGTCCAATTGGCTGCAAAATTCACGCACACTAGATTAACAAATGACGTGGCGCGGGTGTAAGACGTAGCTGCTACTCACACCATCATAACAAAGTTGGCTTGGGGCCGTATTATGAAGTATAAATGCCATTATGATTCCAGACCGAAAAGGGATGGTGCTAGCGGTCATGTATAGATCCATCTCTCTCTTGCACTGGAATCATGATGGTATTCAAATGTCATAATACGGCACCTGTTTGTTTTAGTTCTTTTGCAGCTCGACACTCTATCTAGACATATAAATAATCAAAGATTTCAGCTATACCTCTGCGTGCGGATTGATTCGGAGGTATGAGGAACAAGTCGTAAGGAAAGTTTTGAATATGATTACGGGAATACCAAAGAACGATAGATTAAAAACACGTATTTTGTAAAAGTTCATATGACTTGATTACTGAGATGGCGGTTTAGAGATGTGTGAAACAAGAAGTCCCAAATAAACTGTGATAAGAACAGCAGAGGAGATACCAACGTCGGTCTTACGAAGGGGTATCGTTTTACAAAGTAACTGGGTTGTGGAGATCAGACAAGCAATCACTCTGATATCTGCATCCTGTTAGATTTGGGAGCCGACCCCAATATACACTTACTGTTAAAACTAATTTCAAATCCTCGGTTCTACGTCAGGTAACGATTCGGATGAGATCTGATAGCAGCTTTCCAGAGTACGGATGAAGGAGGTCAAGAGCGCCTAAGGCACCGAGCTGATCAAACCGATATTTTATACCGGAGTTGTTCATGAAACAAAAAAAAAAACTAGCATCAAAATGTATAGAAATCTACACTCTCTGGTGTAAATGGTTTGTCTGATCAGTTGGGTGCCTTAGGCGTTGTAGACCTCCTCCATACGTACTCTGGAAAGCTGCTATCAGATCTCATCCGAATTGTTTTAAGACGGAGAAACGAGGCTTCGAAATTAGCTCGTTTGTATGAAAATGTTGCTCTGGGTACCTACTTAGTTGTGGCGGTAAGCGTGGATGGGAATAGGCGGATGATCAAAAGAAGAATTATACCGGCAACCTAATATTGTTTCCTTCTCCTTTTTTTTTTTTGGTAATTATCAAAATAACTTTTTTGAGGGCGTGTCAGACTTTTACTGACTAAAACCCTCCCGTGTTCCTTCAGATGCCTGTGTGCCTGGGCCACGATATCCCTTTCGGACAGACTCGTAACCCTTTCTTTCTTCCCCCTACAGAAACAGCCGAGCTTGCTGCTGCTCCATAGAAGTCTGTGCCATCATAATGAATATAGCTCTTCAAGACGCGCCCTTCTTGGCGTTCAGACTCCTCATCATCTGTCATTACAAGATCATCAACTATATGAATATCTTCTTCACTTGTAAGAATACTTTGGTAAGTTGTTATTGTGTTTTAATTTTCGAAAAGACTTCCAAAAAGGAGGAGGTTTTAGGTTCGTCTGTATGTGTATTTTTTTAAAGTGTTTTATCAGTATTTTAGTCAATTGTGCTGTGGACCGATTTTGGAAATTCTTTTTTTATTTGGTAGATGAAGCTTGCGCGGTGGTCCATATAAATGTATCAACTTGCATAGTTTTTGAGTTAGCTTCAATGCTTCCCACTTAAGGCTCTTACAGACTCACGCGATATCGCGGGCGCGACATGCACCGACAAAGGAATTGTCTTTGTCGGTGCATGTCGCGCCCGCGATATCGCGTGTGTTTGTAAGAGCCTTTAGTCTATGTGGTTGTTTGCATAGTTGGTAGTGGTATTCGAATTTATTCCACTACTAAAAAGTGAAAAAAAAAATAAAAAAAAATAAACATACGACTTCCAAAAAAAAACACTATTATTTGCAAAGTGAAAAATAAAGTCTGTTCTTTAATTTCGGAAGTCGGTGGCAAAGAACGAAAAAACAAAGACACCGACTTCCGAAATTAAAGTAATTTTTACACTTTGCAGTGTTTTTTTTTGGAAGTCGGTTGTTTCTTTTTTGTTCTGAGGGTTGATTCTACAAAAATCTTGGTGATTTCAAATTTAAATTAAACAATACCAACAATACATTCACGCCTCCACTAAAGAACCTTCGTGAGATCCCTCCGTGTCTCGGAAAGTAAGTTAAGCCGTCGGTTCCGGCTGTCATTTGTAGACGTTTGACAGTTGTTATAATTATGTTGTCAGAAGTCCGAAAGTCTGACAAGCAGTCTTTCTAAGGGATATCGTGTTTCCTAGAAACTAGGTAATATGAGTCGCACCATGTAAAATACTGGTATTCAGCAGCATCCGGTTAGACGGGAATCCGACTCCAACACAGTTGGGAAAAGTCTAACCAGATGATGATGATGAAGAGAATCTCAGAAGATGTATCTCTTATATTTCTTGTCTCCCAGGTAATCTTGCTACAAATATACCGACTGTACGTCTTACACCTGGAGACTGTCGACGAAGGGAACGGGGGCTCCGTGTATAGGAAGAAGACAAAACATAGGAATCCTGACAGGAAAGAGAAGGACAAAAAACATAGGTGAGTAAGAGAGGCAAAGTGGTAGTCTGGTCTTTGTGAAGGAGCTCGTCCGGGGAAGAACTACAACCATAGATTATTTCTGCCGCTAAGCAGCGTTGTTGTGTCCCGGTTAGTAGGGCATGGGCACAGATTACCAGATAAATCACTCCATGTATTTACGCGCGCTAAATACCTACCGGCCGCCGGGTCGCACGCGACCCATCTTTCGGTGGGTTGCCGACAGCCGCGAGGCGCGTACGTGCGCATATATTTACGCGGCGGCGCGCAGCTACAAAGCAAAACTCACTTTACGCTTGTAAGGTTAAGTACATTTTCGTTCGCAGCATCTAGCGACTCGAAGGTGTAGGCTATTATACCAGTAGGTATTGAAAATTTTGTATAGAGTGATTTATCTGGTAATCTGTGGTATGGGTTGCCGGTGTGTTACAGGATAAAATAAAAAATAAATAAATTTTATGAGTTTTTCTTTTTGTTTATCATTTTTGGTAGTGTAGTCGTTTAAAAATTAGTTCGTTTGTGTAAACTTCACAGACGTGATGGGTATCATTAACTAAACACAATAAAATAATTAAAAAAAAAACGCACAACCTCTTAAGGGGTAATTGTACTCATAATTATGAACAACACAAAATTATCATCATTTCATCAAATTATATATTTCTCATTATTTATTAACCTTAATTTGATTATTCAAACCATTATTTTTGTGTTTATTATATTTTTTATACTTGAGCTGTTTAGTGGTTTTGCCAGTGCCTTTATTTACACAGCACGCACATCACTAGCGCGGCGCGCGGAAAAACAAAACCAGCGCGCCATTATCCATAAAAGTTAATAACAATACAAGTCTGTTTTTTCCTCGCAACTGTGTTGAATAACGTGTATGAAACGCGTTACATTGATCATAACACACTCGGCTCCCTGATCCCTTAGCGAATAATATCGCCTTGAGTCTAATCAAAATCAAATCAAAAGTCATTTATTCAAACTAGGCTGAGAATCAGGACTTTTCGAAAGCCAAAAATTACATAAGACAGTCCCCCAAAAACGCCCACCCTTCGCCACTTCCTAGTGCTTTAGCTGGGAAGAAGAAGTGGCGCAAAAAATTCCCCAGCAGCACAGCTGTCTGTTCAGTTAAAAAACTTGAATCTATACAATAAAATGCAAAAGAATTTGCATTACGCAACACAACATTAAATTAAATTATTTGCCTTATGTTAGCTAGCACACGCCACTACAAAAAAAAAAAAAACATAAAAATCGTTGAAAACTATACTCAAACAGAAATAATGTAAACAGAACGTACCTAAATAAAAGCCTCCAGGCATAATGGGCGTGCCCGCTTACATAAAGCTATAGCTGTAACTCGAAGTCACAAATGATAGCGTCGAAGTAAAATAAAAAACAGTTAATCATTAATAACAAAACCATGGTCAGCAAGACGACCAGTCAGTAATGACCAACATAGCACACTTGTATCATAATGGACTGTTAAGAGCAGGCAGTCTAAATCAATTTTCGAACTCAAGCTCCGCCGCCGTCGCTCCCCGCCACTCCGTTAAGGCTCTTACACACTCATGCGATATCGCGGGCGCAGCAGGCACCGACAAAGACAATTCCTTTTCTTTTCCTTTATGTGCTAAACGCTAATACATCAATAATAAAGTTGAATATCGCGTCCGCTCTTTGATCATGATCGAGCACGAAACTAAATAGTCTCAATTCTTATTACGTTTAAAGTAGGTAATAATTGATATATAGCAAAAAATATCTTGTGGGTGGATAATAAACTTTATTTTCTTGCTATGAATATTTATTTTAGACATAAAATCTAAACAATCTTGTTTGTTTTTTTTATAATTATCCTTTTAGAAAAGACATGATGTTCAAATAAAAAAATTATTGAGAGAAAATATTACAATTACGTATCTTTTTTTTTTTTTGAACTTTGCCCCATACTAGGAATTTCTCCTGTATCGTGGTTGCGTTAACAAACATTTAAACTCACATACACAAACAGCCAGACCCGGAACAACTACCTATAGGTTATATAAATATTTGTTCCGTGCGGGAATCGAACCCGCGACACGCAGCGCAGCAGTCAATCGCTTAACCACTGCGCCAACCGTGCCACTTTAACTGTAACTGTCTTCAACATGGAAAGAAAAAGATCCAATAAATCATAATACTAAAGTTTTATTTTGCTTGTATGTGTGTCTGTTTCAGAATACTCATACAAATTAACATAAAAATAGGCGTCGTCTTAACTCATTTTGTGATTTGTCGTGTAAACGGGCAGTCGCCTCTAAAACCTGACGAACTATTCATTTTATTTCGCAGTAAACACAAATCGAAGAAGCACAAGAAGAAACACGAGATTGGCGAGACTTCTATATCAGTGATCAGCGATAGAAGACACGACAGGGGTGATGGAGGTCGGATCAGGTTAGTATAGTAAGCATAGTAGCATATTACGTTTTTCGGGTTGCGTACCCAAAGGGTAAAACAGGAACCCTATTACTAAGGCTCCGCCGTCTGTCACCAGCCTGTATCTCATGAACCGTGATAGTTGACAGTTGAAATGATGAAATGTGAAATGATTTCACAGATGATGTGTTTCTGTTGCCGCTATAACAACAAATACTAAAAAAACAAAATAAAATAAATATTTAAGGGGGCTCGTATACAACAAACGTGATTTTTTTGCCACTTTTTATAGATAATGGTACGGAACCCTTCGTGCGCGAGTCCGACTCGCACTTGGCCGGTTTTTTTATTTATGATGGTGGGAGTTTGTGCGTCATTAGGGTGTGACATTGTTTGTGTGACATTAGGGTCACCGTCATCGTTTCTTGGTGCGGATTCCATGAAGTAGGTGGGTACTCAGGCGCTGAGGAGGACACGGCTACTATCGTTTTGGGTGCTCTCGGGGCATGGTTGCTTCGGGAAGTACCTGTAGGTGTCGCATATATACAGAGCCGGACGCTCGGTGTCACCACTGCGTCGACTGATGCCGGGAGGACACGACGCGGCATACGCTAGCAGAGTATGCCGCATGAGAGGAGCCTCGCCGTGCCCTCATCTCAGGAGTAGGCAGTGACCTGTCGCTGCCGGCCGTGGTCGAGTCGATGGCCGGCAGCGAGGAGTCCTGGGACGCGGTGGTGTCCTTCTGCGAAACAGTCGTGTCGCAGAAGGAGACTGCGGAAAGGGAGTGGGAGATCTCGTCCGCTCACCCGGCCCGCAGTAGGCGCACTCGGCGTCGGCAGAGGGCAGATAATGCCGTCTTCCGGCCCCCTAAATGGGTCCAGGGACGGCGGACTCGGGGACGTCCGCCGCCCCCAATCACACTGGACCCGAGTCGGCGGCGCGCGGCGCATAGTGTTCCACGCCCGCCCCTTTCAGACGTCGCGGGGAGGTCAAACACCTCAACCCCCACCAGAGTTGAGGTGGCCCGCAGAGGCGGGCACTAGCCGGGGATCACGGCAGTAATACGAGTACTAGCTCCCAAGATCCCCGGTGCAAGTGTGGGAAGGGAACACTGGGGTGGTTTTTAGTCAGTAGGTAAGAGTCTGACAGACCCCTCCGCCCGGGTGGAGGACATCCATGAAGATTTTCCACCCCGGCAACAAAAAAAAACAAAAAGGTGGGTACTCAGGCAAACCAGTAAAATGTTGGTTGTAGCACAAAATCACAGTCACGTTTATTCGGCAATCTACAGTGGTTCGTAAGTAGCAAGGAACAAAAGCTTGTACGGAGAACGTGCCAGTTTCGATCGATGGCGTCAGCTACAGTAATGCGAATCTGAATCTCGCGTTGTTCGATCGACTCTGGGTGCATTCCGAATTAGGACCATAATCGCTGTAATCGATTTTAGCGCGCTTAAACGTGTTCCCTATTACCTTTTAGCGCGCTAAAATCGATTACAGCGATTATAGTCTTAATTCGGAATGCGGCCTCTGTCCGCGTGTACGTATGGCGGGAAATTAAAGCGCCACCTCACGGCGTTCACTGTACTAACCGATCTTCCAATGACCAATATTATGAAATCAACGAGAAGTAATATTTTGATAATGTTGTCGTCTTGAAATCGTTTGCGACGACATTTTTTATATTTTTTTATATTTTGTTTTCTTTTTATATATTGTAGGTGTTGTTATATTTACCCTACTGGGATTTATATAATGTATCCGTAGGTGAGTCCGTGGCATCACAGCGGGCCCTATAAGAATACCAGCGCTTCGGTATTTATTTTTTAAATATCGCAGCCTTATGCTAAGATAGCAGCCTTTTTGGCATCGCACAAGTCTTGATTGTTTTTTTTTTATATTTCTTGTGCGTGTCCCAAATAAAATATTTTTCTTTCTTTATTTTCCTTCTTCAAAATCTTAACCTTGCCTTCTCTGTATATTTATGTATAGGTAAATATATTTGTTAAAATAAACATCACCCTATACGAAATAGCTTTTAAAAGTCAAAATAGGAAACTACGTGATAAACATAAGTACCTATGAGCTTAAAAAGCTTTTTCTGATTAACGCCGTACCTCAAAAGCAAAAAACGGGACCCTTATAGGATCACTAGTGTGTCTGCCTGGGGGCCAAGTCTGCTATTTTCAATGATTGTTCATTATGATGGCCATACCAAGGCAACGCCATGACCATTGTGCCAATAGTTTGTAACCTCCTAAATTCATAATGGCGTAACAGTGGTCCATAGGGAAGTCAAAATAATAGGAGCTTGTGAGTACGAGATTACCAAATACAGACAATTTTTCCAATGGAGTATCAGTGGCACGTCATTGGAAAATCATAAAGACGCCTTTCAATTAGGAGATCAGCAAAACTGTCAAACTCTACAATTACGGTGCCAATGATCGGCCATTCGGACACAACTGCGTTAGCAGACTTGGCCCCTGTTTGTTTGAATCTAATGGGCCGATTATGTTGAAATTTGGTACACAATATATCAATTTCTGTGACCCAAATACGGACGTAAATAAATGAATTTTGAAAATTGGTGTCACTTTAGGAGGTGAAATAAGAAAATTTAAAAAAAAAGTTTTGCCCACTGTACCTAATATGGAGTCATTTTAATAAGTAACATTTGACAGTTCATCGAAATTCAACAACGTAACCTTGTAAACCTTGTAACGGCGGGCATAAAATAATATATTTTTTCGTTTTGTTAGAACTGCACAATTGCTTAACTTTTTTCAATTACGAATACATATTTATTGTAATAATGACCGATACGAGTAATTTTACGATTTGCTTTCACTAAACTGACAGACGTCAAATGTTACCTATTAAAATGACCCCATATTAATTAGTGACATATCAAATAAAAGGGCTTACAGTGAAGGGGTCAAGTATATTTTTTTATAAGTTTAAAATAAATAGTTTTAAAGTTATAGAAAAATAGATGAAAATTGACCATTATCTTAACATCTCCGAAATTAATGAGCCAAAAATAAAAAATAAAACACAGAACACAAAAATACTTAGTCAAAATACACTTACAAAAATACTTACAGATTACAGGAAAACCTATAAGAAGTCTATGGTCTTAATAAGGTCAATTTCCCAATATTATGCGTACAAACTTTTATTTCCAGTTGGAATGTATGGGAGAACATGTTTTTCAACTACAATGTTATGTTTGTTCTTGGGATAAATTCATCCCACCTACGGAACCCTTCATTGTGCGTGGTCCGACACGCACTAGGCCGGTTTTTTTGTTTTATCATATAAATGATATAGCGACCCATATCTGATAAGTTACGCTAGTTAATTTAATTTGACCTTGTATGTACAGACGCCAGCACGTCAAGACACTACAGTCTGTCTTTTTTTTTTTAAAGATTTTCAACTTTATAATTAAAGCATAAGGTTCAAGGTTGATTGGGAAAATTTGACAGTTTCATGTAGCTTGACCTGCTGGCGTCTGTACTATTATGGCCCAATATGGCCATAGGCCTCTCCAGTCGTACACTCGCATGCCATTCAACTTGACTTGAATGGCTTGCTCTATTGAAAATACTTCATCAGTAATTCACATATTTATCGCATCTGGTCGGCGTCCGTATGTCACTAGATATTAATTACGATAATATGGCCCGCCCCTTCAAAATTCAAAACGTTTAAGAAAGTTTTTGTACGCATGTGTGCGTAATGAGACGGCCGTCAAACTAAAACAAATCACGGATTTGTTGCTCGACTAGTGGCGTCATTAATCGCTCATTATTATTAGTATGGCGCTGCACTGACGTACTCTATGAAAACGACACGTGCGTTGTCTTGCGCGATCGGCTAGTTATGATTAGTTGACCAACAAATCTGGTAATAACGGAGATATTACGAGTTCTTACAACTACATACAAACTACACACATTGAAACAGTAATTTGGAGGGGCGAGCCATGTTAGAGTAGTTTATCTCAACGGGGATCCAGCAGAATATCAGCGTCAGGTATATTTGCCTGACACATGCTGAGCTGGACTCCCATTTAACACCCTAAATACCTAAGTGAAGACGACTGTGGTCTAACGCTTTCTTTCTAAATACGCACTTAGGAACGAGACAGTGATAATATGTGTTTTCTTTATCATATGTAGTCTTCAGAAAGAGAGAGTCCGACCATAGTCGTTTTCACTTAGGTATTTAGAGTGTTGCCTCCACTTTTATTATTTTATAACCTTCTTGCTTGAGACGCATTACGCTTTTTACTTTGTATGTTCGTTTTTTTTTTACCTCTGATAACTAAGCCGATGTCGACTATTCTGCCAGATTTCATTATTTGACGCTGATAGCACACCTCCGCCGCGATTGATTCGCATTGATTTCATAATTGTTGATTTTGACAATTGATTGTTGATTTTGGTAATCTACTATTATAATGGCGTCATTATGACTTTCCAATGGTCGGCCACTGACACTACATTGAAAGAAATTGCATATATTGGTAATCTCGTACATAATGACAAATGAATGACACTTCTACTAATGGGTTTTATAATAATGGCAATACGACAATGCCATTATAATAACACAATTATATTACGAGAACATTGACCGACCAATGATCGACCATTATGAATTTACCAGATTACGAACTTTTAGTAAAATGACAATGGCATAACAATGGGATCGTGTTGGAATGACTGAATTTATTCAAATAGCAGACTTGGGTCGCTGGTTCGCGTCATGTTCCGCTACTCGAATCGGATACGAGTTGCGGGACATGACGCGAACCAGTACAATTGAACTACTGCGGTTTCGCTGCTATGGTTTCGCAGCGGAGGTGTGCTACCAGCATTAAAGTGTGTCATAGCCAATAGTGTCATCACAATATCTTTTCTTCTTTTGATGTGAAACATCTATAGCAGTAGGTACGTAAAACCGATTGCTGGCAGGGCAACGCATGTCGCGTGGCGACGCCTGGCCACTATACAGTCTATATGTAGTAGTGTGTAAATAATTTCGATGTTTCACATCTGCCAGGCGTCCCGTGACGTCTCAATTTTTTTATTACGGTATTGCAGGTGGGGAAAATTATCAATTTGACGAAAATAAACTAAATGTGGCGGGTTTTTTTTGTTTTGTATATTGGCACCTTGTAGGTATTTATTAATATTCATGTAATTATTTTAATTGTTATTTATTCGTGCTTTTATATTATATGTTGTGCTATGTCTTTTGTGGGCACCAAATAAACGATTTATCTATCTATCAAAAATAAGTTTCTAATTCCGGTTCTCATTATTATTTGGTGCTTGGAAAATCACATCGTCTAAAAATCATTTCGATTAGACGAAACACGAACTTCATACGTAGCTCGCGCTACGTCAGTGTCGCTTCGTAGCGGATAATAATCGATGCACCGGCTACGTCGTAGCACTCGTAGTTGACTCGGAGCAGCTCGTAGCAATAGTGCAAAAGCCGCCGCGCCGCGCCGGCCATAATATTGTCAAAAACTGTTCGAAATTCAAGTTTTTTTTTTTTTTTTTTTTTTTCTTTTTGGCTTCGCACGGTTTGTGCATTTAGCCAGTGTCATGTAAAATTAGGTAACAAGTACAAAGTTATAATAATTATGAAATGAACTCCACTCAATGCATGATAACGATGATTGATGATATCCCGCCCCCCTTGAGTTTAAGTAAAGACGCGGCACTTTACTGAAACCTCGCGCGGACTTCTTGAGAGAACTTAAAGTGATGTTGCACTGTTTTGTTTCATTTGCCTACATTAATGCAGCTTCACGAACACTTAATGGTTAATAATCCACCACTATTACACATTAATATTCGGCTAAACACAAATTTTAGAAAATAAAACAAAACTGCTAACATGACGCTTCACTTTCCCGCCAAGAAGTCTCGAAATTCAAGTTATTGTTCCAATATTTTTTTTAAGAAACTGATAACCAAAAATGCCTGTTATCATAGACATAACTTTCTAGTTCCGTGCATTTTTCATAATGACCACCAATCTATTCGCGAAACGTTGAGCAAAAAACCTTTCATTGATTTTCTACATACATCCACAGACAAAACAAAACCTATTTTTTTCTGTTCAAAAATCGTACTCCACTAGATCCATTTTCAAACATCAACCGTACCTCTGAGTCACCTCAGTATAATTCCCTTTTCATCCGAACAAAAGGCTTGACCCCACAACGATTGGCTCGGATTAGCTATGACTGTACTATAGTCTATGAGTTTAGCTATACTAACACTATACCATAGAGCTGGGGTCGCGAGGGACGGGCGGTCATCACCTTGACATAAACCCGTTCAAATCAACCTTCGCTAGTGTTGGGGAGAAGTATCGATGGATGGAAAGTCGATATTATAGTTTTTGTATTGCTTTTTAGGGTTCCGTACCTCAAAAGGAAAATACGGAACCCTTATAGGATCACTCGTGAGTCTGTCTGGCTGTCTGTCTGTCCATCTGTCACAGCCGATTTGCTCCGAATCTATAGGACCAACTAAACTGAAATTTGGTACATTTATGGATTTCTGTGACCCAAACACGGACGTGTAACGTAAATAACTGACTTTTAAACATGGGGGTCACTTTTGGGGGGAAAATTAATGAATGAAAAAAAAAAAAAAAAAAAAGTTTTGCAATCTCTACCGTGCGCCATATCAAATGAATTGTCTGATTCCAGATCGGAATCGGATATTCATCGGAGATCAATTCATCAAGATTCAATCGGAGATCGGATTTCAGATATATTTTTTTTTGATTTTAAAATAAATAATTTTAAAATTATTTACGAAAATAGATGAAAATTCACCATTCCCTTATCTCCGAAACCTAAAATTTTGAAAAAAATACAGAAAATAGTTGTTTACTTAAAGATTACAGGAAAACCTATTAGAACTCTATGATCTTAAAATAACATGGTAAATCTCTCAATATTGTGCTTACAAACTTACATTTGCAGTTGGAATGTATGAGGGAACATGTTTTTCATCTACAATGTTAAGTTTGTTCTTAGGATAATGAATCCCCACTACGGAACCCTTCATTGTGCGTGGTCCGACACGTACTTGGCCGTACATAGCGCTAAACGTATATAAAACACCGTTTCATTTCTTACAATCGTCTGGCCATGACAGAGATAAAATTATGTTTTAAATACGTGATTTGTGGTGCGCTTACAGTTTATTAAGATTCTCTATTTGTCTGAGGACAGATAATGGTAATTCCATATTAAGAGGGGCCTTCCCGGTCCATCTATCGTCAACGCGAGCATGGTCGAAAAGTTTGTTGTTTCATCCAGCGCAAGTGAAAACTATTAACAAACGAGTGAGAACACGATAACATTGAACGAAAAATAATATGCGGAAATTTCATAAAACTTGTTCCAGGATATACATGGTGTTTTTGAGTAAGCCTTACCAGTTTGTGAAATAAATGTTGGTCATTTAGAATCTCCATTACATTTGCAAGGTTTCTATCGCAATGTTTTCTTAACATTTACAATTTATGAGTACACTAGCTGCTCCCCGCGGTTTTACCCACGTAAGTCTCGATTCCGTGGGAATATCGGGATAAAAGCTAGCCTATGTCTCAATCCAGGGTGTCAGCTACCTCCATACAAAATTTTATCAGAATTGGTCCAGCCGTTTGAGCGTGAGGAAGTAACAAACATACACACACACACACACACACTCACAAACTTTCGCCTTTAATAATATTAGTGTGATTATGAATGGCCAAAAATCAGGTAAAATTTGTGCAAAAAAGCAGATTTTTGCAGGCTTATACTGAATTTGCCTTTCAAAAATTTTATTTTCTGCTTGCATAGAAACCTAGATATAGTGCACAAGATACCTATTAGTTCAAAAAAATCAAATAAAGATGTGTTACAACGCTATAATCACGTACGAGCGTTTGTATGAAAAGTATGTCGGGTTGGCCGCCCTTAAGTTCGTTAAATATGCAAACCTGCAAACGTCCGGTAGGATAGTCTCAAACTAGGTTGAACGACGAACCATGTAAGTGTTAGTAGCAGCCGGATGAGAACAGCCGAGGACCGAGTTCAACTAGCAATTTGCTTCAACTTTTTGATTAACTGACCGACTCTTTGTCAATTGCCTATAAATAATTTAATTGCATGAAATAAATGCTATGACTTTGAGGCAGTAAAAATGGCGTGCGTTTGGATTGGATAGGTCTGTGTCAAAAACTTGGTGATAGGTATTTGCGTCGTATACATTCGAAAAACATACAAATTACGAACAGTTACTGGTGTTTTTATTCCTGCGGGCAAATTGCGTAACACACTATCAGTAGGAATCGGTTTCAATTTGACAGTTCAACAACATTCATTGCGTTATTTACGTCGTTGAACAGACACATTTTTCTAACATAAGAAGCAATGGATTGGCAATATACTTCAAAATCATTCCGATTCAAACTGTGTTACGCAATTAGGGACCCGCTGGTCTTCTTTATTTACAATTGGCTTTCCCAACTATAGTTAGATCTGGTGACATTCAATTATTTTATGAGAGATATTCCACTGAATATTGTCTTTGTCACCAAAATAGTATCTCTCTGACCTAGTTTTAATATGCCTCAATAAAAATCGACCGTGACTTTAAAACTATCGATATTTCTATCGTCGTCTCACTAGCAGGGCGCGGCAAACGATGGGGTTGGTATCAGCCTGTATAGCTATAGTGCCTGTTTGGTTAGTCGTGTAGGCCATTATATACGTATACCTCTTTGATTTGTTCATTTACACCTTTTCAACGGCCCTGATTGAGTGCTTGGCTATTAGGGATTACCTAAGCACTTGAATATGAGCACTAGGCTAGGGTTTATTTTGTTTTGACAATATTATGTGTACCGTGTACCTACACGGGCATGATTAAACCTAATCGTCACATTAAATGGTAAATATGGCAAACGCTTTTCAGATTTAAAAATAATAAATAGGTAGTCATGGGGACTGCTTATGTGAAAATTAGAAAATTTATTAAGACTTTGGACAGCACATGGTACGGTTGAGTTTAAACAATGTATTAGTGTATAAAAACAGTAAACAACGGTTAGTGGAAGATGTTGACCTACAACATCTTCTGATCCCAAGACTTGTCGTAGGGCTAACTCCAAACTCCAAACTAATACTTCAATTGAGTAATACTTCAAACCCCCTGTCACGCCAATCCTCTCCCCCTACTCACATCATGGCCCTTACACACACACCCACGCGCGCGCAGACACACACACATACACATAGACACATTCACACACACGAGTGCGCGGGCTCTTTTCAATTACCATCTTTCCATTTTGCTTTTTGTTTTGTTTAGTTTAGACTCCTTTGAAATTGAGTGTTTTTCTTCTTCTTCTTTTAATTATGTTAGGGCAGTTTGATAAGTCAGTGACTTTTTGAAAAAAAAAAGGTTTTTTGGAGTAAAAACGTTTTATTTCTTAACATAGTCTCCTTTTAACTCAACACATTTACTCCACTGTTTTTCCATTTTTTTTATTCCTTCTAAATAATAGGTTTTGTCAACGCCCTGAAAATAGACGTTTGTTTCAGTGATGAATTCTTCATTAGACCCAAATCTCCTTCCACCCAGCCATTTCTTCAGGTTTGGAAACAGAAAATAATCACAGGGGGCTAAATCTGGAGAATATGGTGGATAAGGTAGCAGTTCGTAGCCCAATTCATGGATTTATGCCATAGCGACTACAGACGTGTGCACTCGTGCGTTGTCTTGATGGAACAACACTTTTTTCTTCGCCAAATGTGGACGTTTTTTTTCAAATCAACATCGATTCTGTCCAAAAGCTCTGAATAATATTCGCTGGTGATTGTTTTACCTTTTTCAAGGTAATTGATATGAATCACACTGCGTGCATCCCAGAAAACTGTGGCCACGACCTTGTTGGCTGACTGGCCCACTTTTGCCTTCTTTGGCGCACATTCACCCGTAGAAACCCACTGTCTTGATTGTTCTTTGGTCTCTGGTGTTTTGTGGTGGATCCATGTTTCGTCCACGGTTACAAAACGGCGCAAAAACTCGTACGGATTGCGGGTAAACATCCCCAAACACTCCTTCGAAGTTGTCACACGGTTGCGCTTATGGTCGAGTGTGAGCAATCGCGGCATCCATCGCGCGGATAGGTTTTTCATGTCCAAATATTCATGTAAAATGTAATATATGTCTCAGTTGAAATGCCTACAGCCTCAGCTACCTCACGCACTTTCATTCTTCTATCGTCCAATATCAATCCATGGATTTTAACGATGGAATCTGGCGTTTTTTGGGCGACCTGAACGTTCGGCGATATTTGTGCTGGTACGACTACAACGGAACTCAGTAAACCACTTCTTAACCATTGAAAATGATGGCGCAGAATCCCCATAATGCTTATCAAGGCTTGCCTTGGTTTGCGTGATGGTTTTTTTTCACAAAAAATAATGTTTAATCAGCACACGGAATTCACTTTTTTCATTTTTATTCTTTTTCCATTTTCTTGAAAATTACCGCGGTTGTCTGCTTTCAATGACTGTCAAACACAAACCCAATGACGTAGCTTGCTCAAATTTCGACAGTGGTCTATTAAAAGATGACAGTTTAAGGGAGCAGTGTTGCCATCAAAGTAACTGCGCGAGAAATTCAAAAAGTCACTGACTTATCAAACGGCCCTGGTATTCAATAACTTAAATACAATTAATACTGTAACCATTGGAAGGGCGGAATGTCCTAACACAAGCATCTGTTGTGCTTAAAAGGACTTTGTTGAAATAAACATTTTATTATTATTTTCTTTATTAATTTAGGTACATACAAATTATATTTTTAAATATCAGTATATTAAAAATGTATAAAAACATTTAAAAATATAAAAAATAGTTGTCCACTGGTATCGGGAGCAGGGTCCAAGCTACCGGTGGCTAGGGCTGCAGAGATAGGAACCTCCTCACGATGCAAGCCGTATCGAGGAGTACTGCCTTCTGAATCAGGCCCTTGATCCAACCACCTAACGAGAGCCTCGAAAGATGTTGCTCGAGACTTTCGGCCATCAGGCCATTGGCCGATACGGCAATCGGCACAATGATAGCCGAGCTCACATTCCACATGTCAACAACCTCGTGTGCTAAGTCAAGATATTTTATTTGTTTCTCTTTCTCAGCTTTCACGAGGTTCTCGTCTTGCGGAATGGTAACATCGATAATCATTGCGCGCTAATCGATCTATCACTACTATGTCGGGCTTATTGGCGACAATAGTCCTGTCAGACCCATAGACCGATCCCAGCACAACGTGACATGGCCATTTTCGAGAACTGGGTCGGGCACATACTTGTAATACGGTACCTCAGAATCCACAAGTTTATATTTCAAAGCAAGTTGCTGGTGAATAATCCTGGCTACTTTGTTATGCCTGTGCAAGTACTCGCCATTAGCAAGACGAGAACAGCCAGAGATAATATGTCTGATGGACTCATCCGGATGCCCGACACACGTCAACGGTCCCGTCCTTCATAATATGTCTCCGGTAGTTATTCGTCAAGATAACTTCGTCCATAATTGCACAGACAAAACCTTCGGTTTCCCCGAAAAGGTCACCAAAACGTAGCCAGGATACGGACGCTAAGAAATCTACACCGGGTTCATGAAGAGCCCGATAGAAGCGTCCGTGAAGCTCCTTGCTTTGCCATACCTCCTTGCGGTCATCGGTAGTAAGTATTACAGGTTTGCGCTAGTTCTCTTTAGCCATGGAGAGCGGGGTGAGTCCCTTGTCCACTGCGACCACATCACGGTGCATACCCAGTTCGGCTTTTAAGAAATATTCCCTGAGACTGCACACCTCGCGGTTATCGAGGGTTTGCGGTCAGCAGTGTACGGACCCTCCTATCCAGGGCGTCTAGTTCGGTCTGAGTCCATTTGAATATGATGTCTTCAGGCGACCAAAGAAGCGCTCCTTCAACGATTGCTTCATGTCAGCAACGTTGATCCCTAACGCTTCTGACATACCCAAATACTTATAGCTTTCGGATGAGGAGAGGGATCTAAGGTGTATGGAATCCGAGAGTTGGGTTCCTTCGGATTTCATAATCTCCCCTCGTTTTACATGCATGACTGCACATTTGTCCACACCAAATTCCATCCTGATGGCGCTACTGAATGTTTCAGTTACCTTCAGTAGCTCGATCAGTCGCAATTTGTTGGGTGCAAAGAGTTTCAAGTCATCCATGTAGAAGAGGTGAGATATAACTTGACCTCCTCTCCTGAACCTATAGCCTAGACCTGAATCCTCCAACAGTGTACTTAGAGGATTCAGGGCTAAGCAGAACCAAAGTGGACTCAAACTGTCGCCCTGAAATATTCCCCGTTTAATCCATACAGGCTCATCATTCCCCTGGATCTGCCGACATCCTGGATAGCGAAGGACCGTCCATTGCCCCATACATGACATCAGGAAGTTGCGCAGAGTTGCATCTATCTTGTACAACTAAAGTAGTTCCTTAGTACCGCGGGACCCATTCCTACATCCATTCTGAGAGGCAGACATAATGGAGTTATTGTCAATATGCGTATTAATTTTCACTCTCAAAATGGATGTAAGAAGTTTATAGATCGTTGACAAACTTGTGATCGGTCTATAATTCTTGGGTTCCGCGGGACTACCTGACTTATGGAGCAGGTGGGTAACGCCTGTTGTTAGAAACTGTAGCAGCGACCCAGACTCTAAGGATGACTGGAACTGAGATGCCAGGCAAGTATGTGAACTAATTAAATATTGTGAACTAATTAAACATTTCAACCAGAAGTTGTGCAGTCCGTCCGGTCCCGGTGATTTCCAATTTGGTAACAGATGACTGCGCTGGCTACGTCTAATGGGGTGATTATGACTGCTTCCATTTCTGGTATAGTTTCACACACTCGCTCAACTTCCCGCATCCAGTCAGCCACAGCGTGACAGACGGGTTCCGACCAGATGCTGCGCCAGAATGCACTCGTGGCTGCAGCATCCGGGCGGCACACGTCTGTCACATTTTGTTCAGGTCGCTCCCAAGCTCTATATACCAACCTTTCATCGCTCTGGAACATGCGATTCTGCGTGTATCGAATTATCGATCCACCCGCCGCTTATACCGCCGAATACGGCTCGCCCATGCACAAACTTTCTGCTTAAGGAAGTCGATGCGGTCTGTGACACGGGACATGTATTCTCGAGGGCTGATTCCAGTCCCCGAGAAAGCCCGTCTTACAAAGCGCATCACTCGTGGTCGTGTATTGCCCTCTCTGAAGCAGTATAGTTTGCCGATGAGTACCCTGGCCCCATCAATACGGCGCTCGATCCTGCACTGCCAGGCTGGTACGGATGGTTTTGGTCGAGTAGCTCCGTCACAGTTTGGAAATTTGACGTTAGCTAAATGACATGCCGCAACAGCCGCGCAATACAGAATCGAGTGTGTATCAATGAGATCCTCGCTGCTTTGGAAGAAATTCTTAAGCTGCGAGTCCAAGGCACACACCAACGCCCTATTTTTCTTGTGCATAGGTAGGCGTGGTAATCGGGGTCTAAGTTCGGTCGGAGTGGACCTATACTCGCCAAATGCATCCTCGAGTGCGCTCCTCAATCGGGCGTTGCATTGGCTACTTACTTTGGGTACCCTATCCTCTTCTTCAAAATCATGATTGGACCGCGGCGGGATTCTATCAATAATTGCCATTTGTACCGCGGTTTGTGAGTCGAGACGATATGGTTGCTAAAAAGTACCTCTGAGCGCAGCCTATCAAGTGCAACATCGTCCAACCTATGATCGCGTTGGATGACCCGCACCTGATCCGACTGTCGTGGGCCGAGATGTTGATAGTTGGTTCTAGTTTCTGAAACAGAGACAGCATCCTAGCACGGTACGCAGTGAGGTTAGTTCCTCCCTCTGTAGACCCGTAATATGCGCACATGACGTTCTCGTTCATAGATTGAGTCCATCTCATGCGCTGCACACAACCACTGGCAGCGGGGACCCGGCTCGGGGCCGGATGGCCCCTAAGTCCCAAGCTCCTCGGTGGCCGGCCTCTCCCCTGCCAACGTACAGGTGTTGGCGACGTCGGCGGGGAAAAATACTCGTCGCTCGAGCTCGACGCAACTACCACGGCCGGTGTCGTCACAGCGCTCACAGTGAGGCTGGATACCGGCGGCGGCGAGGCGGAGCTGAGCAAAGAGTCCGGAGGTGGTGGGCGTGCTCGTCTCGTAGCTGATCTCGTCAACATATTTTCATTATTTTAAAATCGGTGGATTTTATCGGAGGTGACATGACAGATGTTACCTCCGATTCGGCAGTTTTTGATGAAAGTCTTGGTTTTTATTATGGTTCATTTTGTAATTTTTTTATTTAGGCTGTGATTATTTTGGTTTCAGGCTTATTGTATACTAATAGAATAAAAGAAACTGCGTCTAAAATGAATATAACTGAAGATAAAGAAAACGTATTCCGTGACGTGTTGGTGTTGCCAGCAATTATTATTATTATTACGGTAAAGAAGTACTTACGTTACACTGACTGACTTTCACTAACAGTTATTGGCCGAAGGCTGCTCGCTAATAAAGTATAAATAGACACTAATGTTTTTTAGGGTTTTGTAACTAACAAGGAACCATTATAGTTTTGGCATGCCCGTCAGTCTGTCTTTCTGTCCCCAGCTTAGCTCCGAGACTCTTAGTACTAGAAAGCTGTAATTTGGCATGGGTCTACATATTAATCACGCCGACAAAGTGGTAAAATAAAACCTTGAAAAAATGTTTTTAGGGTTCCTTCCTACCTTGCATGTAAAGTGGGGATGATATTTTTTTTCTCGTCTATCACATGATGTGGGGTATCGTTGATTAGGTCGTTCAAAAATATTGCGGGTCTGTGAAAATTATTTTTCGATTCAGGGACCCGTTTGCGTAATATTAAGCTTTAAAATGCTTTGTTTTGTTAGAGTCAGTGTGACTCTATTGAGTTCTATTCTATTCCCCCCCCCTGCCAGCTAAATGGTTGATTTCGGATACGTGACAAAAATCATGGCAGTATAGTAGAAATTTTGTATTACGAAATTAAAAAGAAAACTATCACAGCTAAGTAGGCTTTACAAGTTTCCGAGCTAACTTACATTTGCAGTTGAAGAATTGACCGTGACGTATATCGATGTATGGGAGATCATGTTTTTCAACTACAATGCTAATATTGTTTTTGAGATAAATTCATCACAACTACGGAACCCTACATTGTGCGTGGTTCGACACGAACACAACCCGTTTTTTTTTCATGGAAACATTTGGTTTGTTTCAGAGCAATCATCCTGACGAATTCGGACGAAATAAAAGAATTGGAGCTGTCAAAGTTATTCAAAGACCAAATATCTACAGAGAATGAAAAGAAGAAGGGGTAAGTGGCCTTCTCAACCGTAGCATATGTACCTACACAAATTCATGCCTACGGAAACTATAACGGGGAAATACTCCTACCTACCACGTATGTATCGTTTTGGATGACCTAGCTGGAAATGACTAGAATTACTACACTATGATAATGTACCATACAAAACAGTTTGGCAGTTAATTTGAAAGGGAAAACGTATAGAGGCATACCTCTATACGTTTTCCCTTTTCGTTTTCACAGGGTGTAAAGTTCACTCATTCTCCATAGAAATGGGAGGATCATACGACCAGACGGGTGTCGTGTCTGGTGGGCAACTGCCCGACTATTGATGTCGGGACGTTGTATACAGGGTGTAAAAAGACACATCACAAAGCCGTCAACTACGCATACTGTACATCTAACTAAGTAGCTTTGCGCAAAAATTATTGCTGGGAACCGATTTTTACTTTTAGGGATTAAAAAATTGCAATTGTTATTGCGTGCAACGTAACGCGAACCCAGGCAAACGGACTCAGTGTTGTTGTGTGAGTTAAGCCCCGCCCCTTCGTTCTACGCGGTATGCGTAGGTACTTGTCGAATACTCGCGGCTATGAACGAAATTAATTTAAGAAAAATCGAAAATTCTGGTAATATGGAAAAAGTTTTATAATAACACTTGGAATTCATTTTCGTAAAAAAGTAAAAAATAATAATAAGAGTTTGACCTTCAATATCTCCAGAACCAGTGGATTCCCAGGTATGGTCTAGTGGAAAAAAACGATCCTAATAATGGGTAGAATATGTAGCTTTCGGCTTCGGAAATGGTTTTTTACACCCGATATATGCTACTCGCGCGGTAAACTCGGCTTGCGCGATGCAGGATTTTGCGTGACGTCAGTGTGACGCGTATTTCGCATGTGGTGATGTTGATGCCGCAGCAAACGTAGTTATTTTGTTCAAATAATTAGGAATACCTAGTTTATATACGTATTCAGCCTATATGGTTCCCACTGCTAGGACACTGGACTCCTCTTTGTGAGAGCGAGTGGGCCGTAATCTACCACGCGGGCCCCGTGCGGGTTGGTGGATGTCACATGTCTTCGAATTTTTAGTTCTAGGACATGCCGGTTTCCTCACGATATTTTTTCCATCACCATTTTGGGAGCAGTGATAATTAAATTATTTTCACAAAGTAAAGCGCCTATCTGTGTTCGAACCCACGACCTACTGAAACTCGTAAGTCGAGGCCGTCATCACTGGGCCACCACTGCTCTTACATGGGTCCGCAGTACTTATACATAGATCGTCTAATTTAAAACCTAAAATTCTAATTCCAGGAGCAAGAAAAAGCAAAAATCTGAGAGTTCAGAAGAATCCTTGAATAACGTTCATCACACGACCGACGATTCAGGTATTTGACATCATCGGGTGCGAAGGGACAGCCCGAAAAGAAGTCCTAGACGTAAAGATAAACATGATGACAGGCATAGAGATAAAAAGAGAAACAAAAAGAAGCACGACTCTAGTGACAGTGACACTGACAGCTCGAGTTGAAGGCTGCAAGGGTTTGTACCTTTGCGTAAAAATCTTGTTGTCTCTGATTGAAAAGTTTGAATAATAGGCTTTTTGGATTTGAAAATGTAAACGTCAATAATGGAAAATGGATTTTGTATAAAATTATTAAGTAAGTTATGTATACAATGGGAATTGTTGTTATAATATCTGAAATATGTATTAATGATAAGTAATTTTTAAGCACGCCGTGATACTAAGACGGCGTTTTGTAGTTATTAAAAATTAGGTAATTGATTACAAAGGTAACGTAACGTGGCCTATCTTGTGAGAGACTAAGAGGTAATTTGAATATTAGATTCACCTCGCGCTAAGTTAGTCATTAAAATAATATGTTTCAATAACTATTGTCATTAAACTAAACTATGATGAACAAGACCATGTCAGTACCTACATTGCTTAAAAATATGTAGTGTGTTAATTTAGTTGATATGCGACGTGGAAGCTTATTTAAAACCTACGAGAACATACTGAAGGTGCTTGTGCATTGCTCCCTAATAAAGAAAGCCCAAAAAGAGTACCTATTAAAATTAAATATACGGTGATAAGTCGAATGTAGTAAAAGTACACTAATCCAGCGGCACTGTATGATAGTGCCTATGACAGCTTACAAATTTAAAAAATACAGCTTAATCATTCGCTAAATGGCAATTCCACGGGTTAGGTAATACTGCGGTACGGGCCGCAGTGATGGTGACACTGACAGCTCGAGTTGAAGGCTGCAAGGGTTTGTACCTTTGCGTTAAATCTTGTTGTCTCTGATTGAAAAGTTTGGACATTAGTCATGATATTAGTGACAGTTCCAGGGGTACGTTATTATTGCGGTCTGTACCACAATGTATTAAGACATCCATTTCCTCACATGTAGCAGTCAATAACAACTGAGGTGCCCATAGGTACTGTATTTCCTCATGATTAATCTCGTGAGCACAGTGGGTGGCGATGGCGATACAGTCGATAAATGGAAAATCATAGAAAGTTGCAAACGTCACTTGTCATTTGCCATCGGTCAGGTCAGCTTATACTGGAAATGTATAGCTTGATATGTAGCCGCGTGTACATGTAAGGCGATAGGTATAATAAAGTTGACTAGTCTATGTAGTATGTAACAAAATAAAATAACCCTTGTTTTTATTTTGTGAAAAACCAACCACCAACCAAATTTTAGTTATGGATTTCTTCTTTCTTAAATTCTAATTTCTGAAAGCCTGCACCCTAATTGCGTAACATACTTCCAATCACAATCTGAATATTTTTGAAGTATATTGCTAATCCATTGCTTCGTATGTTCGAGAAATGTGTCTGCAAAACAACGTAAATCACGTAATGAATGTTGTTGAACTGTCAAAATAAAAGCCATTGCTACTGTAAGTGTGTTACGCATTACCCCGCTGATCAATAATGTTAAGTTAGTTTTGTTAAAAATCATGACTTCTCGCAGTCCCCGTGGGCTAAATGAGTTCGAAACTAATCGGAAGAACTCTTCTTTCTCTCTGGGCCTCGGCGTTGACAAAAATATACTGCAGGTTATAGCAGATTTGGATATTTAGTTGTAGGAAGAAAAACATTTTTAAACTTGTTGAGAGTAATATTTTATATTATTGTATCTCTAGACTTCTAGAGGATATATTTTAAGATTTGCACAAGGAATGTATAATATGTATTTTAATAATTTTGCGTAGATTTTCTAATAAAAGTAATCGTAGAGAACATTTTTATTTTATTTAATACCCACCACCCACATACCTACTCTAAATATTAAAAAAAAAAAATTACGTTCATCAAGTATTTAATTATTTACATTTTAAAATCAAAACACAAATACACTGACGTCAAAATCCCCGCCTACCATAGACAATCACGCAACTGTCAGTTTTCCCGCTCAATTTCGGCGCCATAATTGTAATACAGAGAGCGCCAAAAGTAAGCTCGTTCTGGGGTCAACGGCGCTACGTATTGGGGTTCCAATGTGATGGCCAGGTTATGGGGGTATGGTAACCATTCACCGTTGGCTGCTTCTGGAGTTGGTGATCTGAAGAAAAGTAATTATTTTAATACATAAATATAGAGCAATATACTACTACCACTGCCCCGTTTGTCTATTCGTTGAAAGTGCGACTTTAGCATTTACGATCAATAAATCGAACATGCTAAAGTCGCTCCAACTAATCGGTTTTTCTCGGTGCTAAAGGTATTTCCCGGAATTTCTCAATTGTAATAAAATTTAATTTGCTGGCAAGCGTAGGCCTTTTAAAATTTTATCGAATAAAGTGAAAATGAAGGAAACTTACCCATATTTAGCAAAATTAGTCCACATCATAGTCATGAACGTCACAATTCTTGCATCATCTTCACTCATTGGCAACGGCAGTCTTTCAAGCTCAAACAGATAGAACAATTCATCCATATTCGTTGTAGCAGGCAGACTAGTATTCGTCAACAATCTTCCAAAATTTCTGTACCCCATATAATTAAAAATATACTGGTACACATCAGCATCAGAATTATTCGTGTACATTTCAACAAACAGCGACATTGGACCCACGTAAGCGAAATCAGAATTCAAATTGATCAAGCCACCAATAACATTTTCTTCCGAACTTATGTTGGCAAAATAAGTATCTTTTAATATCTCTCTGATTTCTTTTTTTTCTTTTTTTGTAGCGTTAAAACTTCTTTGATCGAGGACTGTGAAATCCTCGTTTTTTATTCTGTCCATTTGACTGGTGATTGTGTAGTAATCTAAGGTAGAAGTAAGCCCTTCAACAGTATTTAATCCAAATATGGCTGGGGTTGCCTTGAAATACTCAGAAGTCAAGATATTAAAAGGCGTATCAAATAAGAATGGATCGTCATCCAAATATTCTTCGACTGAAGGTAAAAATACAGATTTGCAGTTCATTTGGTTTCCAATTGCTTCTTCTAGCTTATTGATAGGTACATCAGTATATATGTTTAACAATTCTTCAGAATCTAGAGTTTTAACTCCAAGAGCTTTAGCAACTTGCGATGCAGTAGCTAGAGGGTTCGCATCAAATGATTTAGGCGTAAACAGACTTCCACTTTCAGAAATAATCCTGTTAAATAGTCCATTGCAAGATTCAGAAAGAGTCAGATAAATAGCTGCAACTCCACCACTGCCATGCCCAAAGACAGTCACATTATCCTCGTCCCCGTCAAAGTTTTTAATGTTATCTTTAATCCATCTCAAAGCTGCTCTAATATCTTTTAAACCAGCATTCCCTGGAGCTTCCTTAATACCCAAGTTAAGGAATCCGAGAGCATTTAGCCTGTAGTTCACCGAAACAATAATGACTCCATGGCTGACCAAGTAATGGGGGCCGTAGAAGACAGGGGAGCTGCTGCCAACGCCAAAGTCCCCACCATGAAGGAAGACCATGACAGGTAAAGTGGTGTTATAAGACTCCGGGACGTAAATGTTGAGGACTAGGCAGTCTTCATTTTCGCTGGGGGCGGAGAGGGGGTCGTTGGCAGGGAATTGGGGACATAATACTAAGCGGTTATCTGCGTTGAAGATTCCTTTGTGTGATGGCGGTTCTTCGGGTGCCTGTGGAAGAATTTTATTGAAATGTTTAGATGTAAGTATTTGAAATATTAATATAAGAAATCAACACCTAAGTCTATAATGATCAACAATAGTGTAATGGTGAAGTGCCCAACTTGAGTAGTCGGTTAAATGATAAATGACTTTTATTTCTGTAAGTAGATTTGTACAAACACTTTTACACGTCAATCATATTTTAATAACTAGATGAGGTCAGCGTTTCCTCTCTGACTACTCTGAGATGACAGGCTGAAACAATAAACTTAATCATCTGCCTTTTTCCCAACTATGTTGGGGTCGGCTTCCAGTCTAACCGGATGCAGCTGAATACCAGTATTTTACATGGAGCGACTGCCTATCTGACCTCCACAACCCAGTTACTGGGTAACACGATATCCCTTGGTAAGACTGGTTGTTAGACTTTTGGGCTTCTGACGACCCGTAACAACTGTCAAAGATCTACAAATGACAGCCGGGACCAACAGCTTAACGTGCTTTCCGAGGCACGGAGGAATCTTGGTATGAACAAATTGGTCACCCATCTACGGACCAACCGCGGCAAGCGTAGCTTAACCTGATCGATCGACCCGTGCGGCAGTTATTATTTAGCCACAAGAAAAATTTAATATCGACCTATAGTACAATATCCCGTAGGTTCACACACTTGGTAAGTCCATAAATATTACAAACTATACTGCCCAAGAAATGGTCTTGAGTTCATAAATAATTCCCAAAGAAAATTCACTTTCAGTTTACCCCAATTTTCCCTAGTAGTTTTAATAAATGACTTTTGATTTTGGTCAAAATAAAAGTAAAAATAATATGTTATTAAATTGTTTTTTTTTTTTATATTAAGTATTTTTTATTATATTCATGATCAATCAATCAAAATCAAAATATTTTATTTCACATAAACCTACGTGAGCAGTTCTGAATCGTCAGAAGCTAGGTGCACGGTTCCATTTGGTCGTTTCCTATGGAGTAGAGTCAGCAAGAAACTACACGGGTAATCTTTTAAAAAGAATGGGCTTTTAAAATGGTTTCATGATAGTGTTAATAGACATGGGAGGATAGTGTAGGCCCCTGAACAAGTACCAAGTACCTAACTAAATAGAAAATGGTTTAATGTAATTAAAAATAATAATTAAGCAAATTATGTTTTTTTTTATTAAATCCAACTCAACCAACCACTGAATACTGTATTTACACTAGAATTTATACGCATTTTGAAAAATCTCACGCTAGATTAGGGGGTCCAGCCAAATCTCACGGCATCTCTTCAATGGGGGAGTGGGGGTCGAAAATCACAAAAGTCACCTCACGTAGTTAATGGACGCCCCCTAGTTGACCTCAGAATTGGTACTATCACTCACTATGTCCCTTGGAACCAGCGGGCTAATTGCGTAACACACTATCTGCAGTAGGAATCGGTTTCGATTTGACAGTTCAACAACATTCATTGCGTTATTTACGTTGTTGAGCATACAAATTTTGCTCACATATGAGGCAATGGATTAGCAATATACTTCAAAATCATTCCGATTCCGATTCAAACTGTGTTACGCAATTAGGGTACTGTATGCCAGATAGATATAGTTTCAACCTTAGAGCTCTTACACACGAGCGGCATGTTCCCAACGGCAAAGGTAACTGCAGCCGTCGACGCGCGTCGGCGGCAACCGTCGACGTGTCAACGGCTTCCGTTGACGCGTCGACGGCAGCCGTCGACATTTCAACTTCGAAGATCAGCAGCAGCCGTCGCCTGCTCTCTTAGTATAGGAGTCAGTTGTAAAATTGCCGACGCGCGTCGACGGCTGCAGCTACCTCTGCCGTTGGGAACATGCCGCTCGTGTGTAAGAGCTCTAGTGATGTTTCAATTAACTGGGAGTCGTTGACAAATGTGGTAACGAAATTACAATGTCAACTCGTACATAATTACTCCTAGAACGTGTTTGAATTAGGGCCCGATTAAACGTAGGTACCACAACCCCACCACGACACCAGTGGACGGCCGCTAATTTGTATGAAAATGAATAGTCTTTCCACACGGGACCATATTTGGCCGTCAAAAGACACCGTGTGCCGACACTGTCACAGACGAAGTCGATTTGACTGCAAACACTAGTCACAACGTATCCACATCGGTTCTACTAGCGAAAATGCAACCACAACGCAACTTTAACAAATTGCAATGACACTATTCACACATATCCACTGCTTGCTCACATTTTGTCGCTGAGATGTAGGCAATAGGTAATAATATTGTTTTTTTTCCAAGCCAAAGTCAAACCATTTATATCAAATAGGCACTTTTGAACGTCAAAATTTACAAAAAAAATAGAATTGATTCTAGTTGCCCCTTCCAAAAGGTAGTTTCGTATGGAGAAAAATGGGCAAGAAACTCCACCGGTACTCTTTTAAAAATGTTTTACAATATTTTGTTTGATTACATTAATTATATGATTATAAGCCTAATACCTATGGAGAGAAAAGGGTAACAATGAAGTACTTAAGTAACATAGATCCTTATCTTAGAGCATGGATAAATAGTCAAAATCCAACACCCAAAAACTGACACCCAAACTAGGACGTGTCCTCAAATGTGTGTGGTCACACTGTACTGTGAACGAGGATTACTTTGCGCAAAGCACCGAAGAAAGAATGCAGTCTAGGTTCGTCTATTATCTGCCTGAGCAATCCAACGTTCGTCCGCACGTTTAATTTCTTAAAAGAAGCTGGCTGATACGCACATCGACTACCTACACAATTAAATAAAAATATATAAATTAACTCACCCGATATCTATCTTTGATAACAGCATATTTAATTCCACAATATTCATAGTACAATTCATTAGAAGCCAAATATCCCTTGACTTTTCCTTGCTTCGTTTTTACAATCTTAGTCTTGTCTATGCCTAGAACTTGGCTAAAACCGATTATTAAAATAAAAAGGCTGAAAGAGACTAGGCTGTATGCCATTTCCTTGGCCCTTGAATAAATAACTTAGAACTATATTTTGATTTAAAGATGGTGGCTTTTATACAGCTGTTGTTACATAATTTTGTCATTGCAACGTTTAACTTTAATTTCTGTGTAATTTTGATAGCATGGAGTTATTGAGCGAGCTGTTATTAGACAGCTGAGGTTCTGTACCTTTGATTTTAGGTTGTTACTTGACTCAGCTACCCAATACCTAACACCTAGGTTTGGTTAAAAAATAAATCTTGATCATAATAAGTCTTGATCTTGACTTAGGGCCGTACAGACCGTACAGAACCTTACTCAAGGCATTAATTAAAACTAGTTTCCACCAATCAAATGGCTTCAAACGAGTTATAAGTAATGCTTGAGTTTTGATTGAGGTTCAGTAACACGGGCCTTAGAATTTACTTTGACATGGTGAATCCGCTGTAGCCCGGGAAATTTACAAATATCTTACGTTTTTTGCAATTTGCAATGTCATGATTTCATGAAAAAGTCATTCAAAGGAACAAAACTAACTTAGAGAAATGTACGTATGATTACTGCAATATGATTTATTGTAATAATTCTGTAAATAAATATCCGACAAAGTCGCGAATCATATTTTGATCAAGATACAACCTGACACTGACCTGCAAATAGCAAAAATCATACAAAAAAAAGAAATTCGCGGGTTACAGCTGCGGATCCACCTAAGTAGGTGACATAATATTATTATCGAGTGTAGCATTGGTGATGCTTGGTCACTGCAGCCATTCGGTCCACCATAAAACATAATAAATTAGGGGTGTTTGGAGTGCCACAGGGCTCCGTTCTAGTTCCTCTGTAACCAGCAGCTAAAAGCCAAAGTCTTTCGGCAAAGATCATGATTTTAGGCAAATATAATTTAAACTACAATAGCTCATCAGTTACATCGCCGCCTGGCGAGCGAGAGGTCTTGAGCTGGACTCCCACTAACACCTTTTCGTGAATCCACTCCTAAGTATTTATTTTCACTTGTGATGAATCGACTCATGTTTGAACACACAACATCACGCTTGTAATCCCCGGAGAGTTAGGCAGAGGTGTACCTATAGTCCACCCAGACCCACATTTATGTTGAAGTCCCATGTAACAGAGGGCGAGATAATTCAGACTCCGGGATGCTACTGAGAAAAACCCAATATCACTGGGAATCGAACCCTGGAGGTCTACTCCGAAGCGTTAAACTGAAGTATCGGTCGAAAGTTCGGCCGTTGCTTAACTACGGCTAACTATGGCTGACTACGGCAAAAGAAAAAACAAACGACAGTCAAAGAGATAAGCCAAAGTCAAAAATGTGACTTTAAGTCGGGTATGTATTCAAAGTCTAAAAAGGAAACTATGGAAGTTATAAAAAGGCCGAACATTCGGCCGATACTTCGGTTTAACGCTTCGGAGTAGACCCCCAGGATCTCATGCTCAGCAGTCTGTAGCGCTTACAACCAATATACCAACGATGCAGTCAACCAAGATGAACAGTAATACCATCTCAATAAATCATAAGGAACTCTAAAAAAAACAAGTTAAATTAGTACGTGACATTAGAATGAGTCTTGTTATCAGTTAAAAACAATAAGTACCTATATAATGAAATAATAGGTATTACATAACCATTATCAGTAAAGATCTCGATAATTATTAAACAATAATGTAGGTATTGTTCTCTTCAAGAGGTGTGTGTCGGGTCTGTTAAATGGTTCTGACGCAAGTTTACAGCAAAATGGTGTATAATAGAAAACAAAACACAATAAACGGGGGCCCAGTCTGCTATTTTCAATGATTGGTCATTATGACGACCATAACAAGGCAACGCCATGACCATTGTGCCAATAGTTTGTAACCTCCTAAATTCATAAGTGTGCGTGTGAACTGAGGGACCACACTGGGAATTCGCGAAATGAAAATCCTAGGATTTAGTAGTAGACTCAAAACAATTGTAGAACGAATCTGGGAATTTGTAAGCCAATATATCAAAAACTACGACCCATAAAGTGTGGTCCCTCAGTTCTCACAGACGATCAGCCAGATCTCGGAAAGTATTTTAAAAAAGAAGGTTTTGTGAATACAGACATTTAGTAAAGAATTTGTAAAGACATTTACTAAATAACAGACCACAAAGCATTAAAGATAAAAAAATATAACGACTGAACTGTGGTCCCTCAGTCCACATACCAAAGATAAATATTCTAGCGAATATTACTGAATAAAATTAATAAAACCGTTCTTTTTCTACATAAAGTTTTAGTAAAACTCTTAAAACATTTTGTAAAAAAGAAATGGAGCTTAAATATCGAAGCATTTTGAAGATAGCGATGATTAAAACTGGTCCCTCAATCCTCTCCTCCACTGACGTATGTGCGTGTGCTAGCTGCTAGACGAGAGGAATATCAGAAAGTTAAGTGTACTTAACTTTTAGTAATAAGTTTCTACTAAATAATAGGTATCTAAAATTGTGTATTTCTTACCTCTTAGCTGAGATAATATTATATTTTTAATCCTATGAAAATAGATAGAGCAGTGTGACCACACAATAAAACAAAATGTAGACAGTACTATTACACTTTATTTATTATATCATTATTTAGACGAAACGAAAACAAGGTTGTACGGTTAATTTAATGCTAAATTACATGGCTTATGTGTATTTAGTAAAAAGTAGATTACAAAATTAACAAATCACTTAATATAATACTTTTGTCAGTACTTACAATAATTTTGAAATAATGATCATCATAGCAAAAGAAGCTCGTTCAGAAAACGGTGATATCGGTAGATAAAGGAAGATTATGTAGTCCTAGTTTTTTATAGCATTTAATTTTTTTTTTGCTACTCGTAACTTTAAATAACTAAGTTGATTAGCAAGCTGTTTCCGAACGCAAATTTTAAGTAACATTAAATTAAATTACACTCATTTTTTTAATTTATGTTTAATGTGTATCAGCTCAGAGGTTTTTAACGTACGCATGGTGTTTATGATGATAAATAAAACAGGAAACTGAAAATAGATGGGATTATACTCGATAACAACAATAGAGAACAAACATTACAGTTTGTGATATTAATGTCATAAATCAGTTGTCAAAGTCATTTCCCTGTTGAAAATAACGTGAGATAAATAATACATATTATATTTATTTTATAATAGAGAAAAAACTTTTTAGAAAAAAAAATCAACCGACTTCCAAAAAAAACACTACAAAGTGAAAAATAACTTTAATTTCGGAAGTCGGTGTCTTTGGATCTGTATTTTAGTTTTTTGCCACCGACTTCCGAAATTAAAGTTATTTTTCACTTTGTAGTGTTTTTTTTGGAAGTCGGTTGATTTTTTTTTTGTAAAAAGTTTGTATTTTCACCTTTTACAAAATATTGGCATTCCCGATGCAGGGGCGTTAATTGTTGAGGAGTTTTCCTGGTAAGAACCAGGAGAACTGATGGTGACTTTACCATATGCATTTTGACGAGCATAAATTGCTTATCAACCATATTAAAGTGCGTAATCGAATCGCAACAGTGAAATACTTATTATTAAGTAGTTCCAGTGGCCATCTGTGGTCTTCATTATCAGTTCCACTTCACTAAATGGTGCTTTTCGAGTGCAAATGCATAAGTTACTAAAAAAAATACTGAAATCCATATAGGTGTGCCTATAAAAATTGAGAATTGCCCTCGATTTCCATGGGATCCCCTCATCAGATTCTGATTTGGTGGCAATGGGACCATTTCGGGAGCATACCCTTCCAAACAAAAAAATAATTTTCAAAATCCGTCCACAATTGACGGAGTAATCGGTGAACATACATAAAAAAAACAAACAAACAAACATACAGCCGAACATATAACCTCCTCCTTTTTGGAAGTCGGTTAAAAATAAGTGCCACTTTAACTTGAAGTTTAGTGAAATTTAACTTAACAATTTTGTCTTGTTCAGATACACAGGTACGTATCATTTTCGTTAATTATAGGAATTATAATGTGTCAGTTCGTAGCTTGATTTCCACGGAGATTAAAAAGTAGTAAGGTTCCGTTTGGTGCCGGACGTAAAGAATAGCACCACCTATTTCTTCACGTGGGTGTCGTAAAAGGCGACTAAGGGACTTACTAGAGAATGGGCAGCAGCGTACTCTATGCATTTTTAAAACCATACTGCGATTGCCAACCCGCCTGCCAAGCGAGGCAATTATGGCAAATCCCTCCATTTTCAATCAACATCTCAAACTTATTGAAAGTACTGACCAACAAATATACTTACATTCATTAAGCTACATCCAAATGTCACTTACTTAAATAAAAGTATTATATTAAGTGATTTGTTAATTTTGTAATCTACTTTTTACTAAATACACATAAGCCATGTAATTTAGCATTAAATTAACCGTACAACCTTGTTTTCGTTTCGTCTAAATAATGATATACTAAATAAAGTATAATAGTACTGTCTACATTTTGTTTTATTGTGTGGTCACACTGCTCTATCTATTTTCATAGGATTAAAAATATAATATTATCTCAGCTAAGAGGTAAGAAATACACAATTTTAGATACCTATTATTTAGTAGAAACTTATTACTAAAAGTTAAGTACACTTAACTTTCTGATATTCCTCTCGTCTAGCAGCTAGCACACGCACATACGTCAGTGGAGGAGATGATTGAGGGACCAGTTTTAATCATCGCTATCTTCAAAATGCTCCGATATTTAAGCTCCTTTTTTTTTTTTACAAAATGTTTTAAGACTTTTACTAAAACTTTATGTAGAAAAAGAACGGTTTTATTAATTTTATTCAGTAATATTCGCTAGAATATTTATCTTTGGTAAGTATGTGGACTGAGGGACCACAGTTCAGGCGTTATATTTTTTTATCTTTAATGCTTTGTGGTCTGTTATTTAGTAAATGTCTTTACAAATTCTTTACTAAATGTCTGTATTCACAAAACCTTATTTTTTAAGATACTTTCCGAGATCTGGCTGATCGTCTGTGAGAACTGAGGGACACACTTTATGGGTCGTAGTTTTTGATATATTTGCTTACAAATTCCCAGATTCGTTCTACAATTGTTTTAAGGCTACTATTAAATCCTAGGATTTTCATTTCGCGAATTCCCAGTGCGGTCCCTCAGTTCACACGCACATAATTCATAATGGCGTGACAGTGGTCCTTAGGGAAGTCAAAATAATACTAGTCTGTGAAATAATATGAGCTTGTCAGTACGAGATTACCAAATACACACAATTTTTCCAATGGAGTGTCAGTGGCACGTCATTGGAAAATCATAATGACGCCTTTCAATTAGGAGATTAGCAAAACTGTCAAACTCTACAATTACGGTGCCAATGATCGGCCATTCTGACACAACTGTGTTAGCAGACTTGGCCCCCTGCTGGGCTAACATGACATGCGCGAGAACGCTCTCCTTCTCGATTTGTCGAAATTTGTCGACGATTATGACGTCATTCTAAACACTAACATGACCGATAAGCTCGAGTAAACTCGAGAAAGGCACTTTGACAGTTCTTTATCTCGCGACGAGAGACCGATGTAGCAAATTATTAAAAATGAATCATTTTTATGATAGGAACATCGGCTCATTCATTCGATCTTACGCAAGGAATTAGTTTGTACTATATTGATTTTCATCCACCTCTTTTAATTTATGTTTAGTGTTTTTGTGTAACAGGCTTTATTGTTTAAAAATAAATGTTTTTCTTTGGCATGCTGAAATTAAAATACAAAACAAAATCACGCAAATGAAAATGAGTGAGACATTTTTGGTAGGGGCAAAATCTGTGGTGTCGTGTCACCGACGTGCTAACCGAATCATCAACATGTTAAACGCGTCACTGACTTGCCAACAGCGTCACCGACATGCTGTCAGTGTCCCTGACATGTAAACCAATTCACGACTTGCCAACCGCGTCTTCGACATGCTAAAAGCGTCCCGACATGCTAACTGCATCACCTTCTTGCTCACAGAATCCCAACATGCTATTAGCGACCCCGTCATACCACCTGCGTCACCGACATGCTAAAAGCCTCCCGACATGCTAAAAGCATCCCGACATGTTTATAACATGCCGACATGCTAACTGCGTCACGAACGTGCTCACTGAGTCCCGACATGCTATCAGCGTCCCCATCATAGTACCTGTGTCACCGACATGCTATCTGAGTCACAGCAATTCAAACCGCGTCCCGACATACTAACTGCGTCACCAACTCGCTAACCTAGTCACCCAGATTCTAATAGCGTCCCCGACATGGTACTTGCGTCACCTACATGCTTACTGATTCGTCAACATGTTAGCCACGTTACCGAAATGCTAATGTAACGTGTTGCAGCAGACTGGCGTCCCACAGCGGCCTGTGTACATGTATACGTATTTATTATGTTATTCCAAAGTTTAAATTTTTCACGTCTGTCGCCAGTGAATGCCTTTTTTTTGTATCATAATTTTGTCTACTCTTCTCGTCGTCAAAATCGAGGTCGAGTAAATGACAGAAAAATCAGAGATATCTCGTGTTGAAATGTCAAAATTCGAGATAAAATACGTGCCATGTTAGAGTTTGTAGAGAAAACATGAAGTTTGACAGAACGAATCGAGTATTTTGTATGGGAGCGCTGTCAGAAAACGAGATAGTTACAGAAATAGACAAGAATTACTCGCGCGAGAGTGAGTAATTGTCGCGTGTGTCATGTTAGCCCTGCTGGTCACAAACACGTATAGGTATAAACTCGTAAAAACAATCTAAAACTATAACGAGCCTTTCGCGATTCTCTCGTGTTGGTTAGTCCACTGTCGGTTGGCGGGGGTGCGAGGGTGCGGGCGGGGGTGTTGTCTCCCGCCGCCGCGCTTAAGGGGACGTCCACACACATACGTTAATGCTTTTTTTTTCTCTTTATTTGTTTAGGGGTTTTTATATTAAGAGATACGCCAACCCCATCGTGCACTACTTTACATCTAGCTTTTGCCCGCGGCTTCGCCCGCGTTGTGGTCGGAAATTAGTCCACGGGAACGTACTGCTAAGATAAAAAGTATCGAATGTCCTAACCCAGGTTAAATTTCATCTAAATCCGTTCCATCGTTTTAGCGTGAAAGCGTAACAAACAAACTCGCTTTGGCATTTATAATTAAGTTTAAGGATAATGTGATTCGGTATTGTGATTTATTAAATTCTTTTAGTAGTATTTTAATAATATAATACCTCTCCACTCCTCATAAGCACCTCATTGCCCCCTTGTCTCTACGACACTAATGCTAGCCACCGTTTTCGGGGGCCCCTTATTGATTGTGCAAGTCACCCCCTGCCATTTTATCTGTGTATTTTTAACCGACTCCCAAATAGGAGGAGGTTATATGTTCGGCTGTATGTTTTTTTTAATATGTTCACCGATTACTCCGTTAATTATGGACGGATTTTGAAAATTATTTTTTTGTGTGGAAGGGTATGCTCCCGAGGTGGTCCCATTGCCACCAAATCAGAATCTGATGAGGGATCCCATGGAAATCGGGGGAAATCCTCAAATTTTATAGGCATATCTATAGCGATTTGAGTATTTTTTATAGTAACTCGTACATTTGCAGTCGAAAAGCACCGTTTGGTGAAATGGAACTGATGATGAAGACCACTGACGGTCACCGGAACTACTTAATACTAAGTATTTCACCGTTGCGATTCGATTAGGCACTTTAATATGGTTGCTAAGCAATTTATGCTCGTCAAAATGCATATGTTGAAGTCACCATCAGTTCTCCTGGTTCTTACCAGGAGAACTCCTCAACAATTAACGCCCCTGCATCGGGAAAAGCAATATTTTGTAAAAGGTGATGAGCTGGCATGAGTATCATCACAACGGTAATGTTTTCCCATTGTTTGTTTGGTTTCTTGGTATTTATATGGTCTTTTATTTATGTAGTTGTTTTATGTTATTAGGTATTTAAATTAAATTTAAACTGATCGCGGATTGCCACAGAAAAGAATAGAAAAAAAAAATATATTTAAAGTTTTTAATAGGTATATGTATGTATATCCTTATATTTAAATAAATATTTATTCCACAATTTTCGCTATTGCACCTACCACTGCTTGTCTCTGCATCACCCAAAGGTTGACTGGTAGAAAATGCCTGTCTATGGCACTAAGTCCACCTCTGTACATTAGTATTAAAAAATAAATAAGTCACATTTTTAACTTTGACATAGAAAAAAGAGCGGGAAACCTAACTTTGAGGACGTGTCCTTTTTTACTTAAATTGAAAATAATTAATTAACTTGTATTATAGGATCAGTAGTAGTAGTTTAGTGTTTTATCTTCTTTCACATTTATTTTAATTATAGTTCTGTATATTTTCTTCAGTAGGGTAAGTTTTTTTTACTAATATTTCATAGCGGGAAAATGAAAGACCCGCCTGACCCGGGGGACTTTGTTCCCCCGGCAGGCAATTTTGTAACTATAATTTCAAATGAATCGGGCATGGATACCGATGGGTCGTCGTCGGCTCGCCATTTAAAAAGAAGCCGCATACATGTGTGCAAGAATTGCAATAAACGCCGTCGTATCCGAAAAAATCAAGGTTCAGAGTCTTTGGGTTGTGGTTGCTTGGACTCTACACCTCCCTCTCTAACTCCATCGGAGCCTAAAAGCTCTGAAATAATTTATAAAGATATTCCAGATATTCCTGCTCCGCCTCCAGTTATTCCCACTCAGATTGGTCGAAAAACATATGATAAAACTGACAGCGCGCCATACGTTGTTCATGTACAAAAAATTTTAGTATCACCAGATGATGGAACGTCATTGCACCCTATTACATTTGGCAAGTTCCTAAAACACAACGCTTTCCAAAATATTATTAACGGTAGCGTCAAAAAAATCGGGCGTAATAAAATATCTATTTCTTTTTCCAATTTCCTGGACGCAAATTCTTTTATTACACATAATAGCCTTGAAACATATAATTATAAAGCTTTTATACCTACTTTTAATGTTACTAGAATGGGTTTAGTACGTGGTGTTCCTGCGGAATGGTCTCCAGAGGAAGTTATTGATAATATAACTGTACCAATTGGTTGCGGTCCAATTTTAAAAGTCAGACGCCTCAATTTTAAAACTGTTGTTGATGGTACAACCATTTGGAAACCATCCCAATCAATAGTTATTACTTTTGATGGGCAGATTCTGCCTAAAAGAATTTTTATGTGCTATAATGCATTACCTGTAGATTTATATATTTTCCCTACTGTACAGTGTTTCAATTGCTGTCGTTTTGGTCACACAAAAATTCAGTGCAGGTCCAAACCTCGTTGTTATAAATGTGGCCAAGGCCATACTGGGGACAGTTGTGAAAGAGAACAAGAAAGTGCATCTTGCTGCCTTTGCTCTGGTTTTCACTATGCTACTAATAAATCTTGCCCAGAAATGTCTAGACAAAAATTAATTAAAACATACATGGCACAAAGTTCAGTATCTTATGCTGAAGCGGCAAAAATGTATCCCCCAGTTACTAAATCGTATGCCGATACACTTTTGTCTTCTCCTTCCAAAAACTTTGCAGATACTCCATCTTTCCCTTCTTCTAATAGAATGCCTGTTTCAAGTAGCTATAAAAAAACTGTCTTCCTTAAACCACGCTCACCTCCCAAATCTGTACAAGGATATAATAAAGAGGCTCACAACGCCATTATTAAAGATTACGACATTCCTCAACCAGCAAATGGTTGTGCTTTTTCTAATCATAACAATGGACAAATTGATGCCAGTTTTTCCATAAACGATTTTCTTTCTGCATTACACAATCTTCTGTCTCAGTTCAACATTTCACCGTCCAACGTTGCCCCATCTTTCAATGTATCACAATCCATCCTTAATGGACAACACATCCAAAATAATCCAGTGGAACTGCCGCAGTCTAGTAAACAAAAAGAGTGATGTTATACATCTTTTAAACAAATATGAGCCATTTGCCTTTGCTTTAGCAGAGACTTGGCTCAAACCTAATCATATTTTTAAAATGAATGGTTATTTAACCATTAGAGAGGATAGATCTGATGGGTATGGTGGAGTAGCTATACTTATCAAGAATTCTATCCCTTTTTCTACCATTACATTACCTCTTCATAGTGAGGAAATTTCAATTGTAGCTATTAAAGTGCATCATACTTGTCTTGTTTCTATTTACATTCCTCACCCTTCTTTTTCTGTTCTTCAAGAGATGAATAATCTCGTTTCTTTTCTTCCAAAGCCATTATTAATACTGGGGGATTTTAATTGCCATCACCAATCATGGGGTTGTTCAACTTCGAACTGTTATGGTGATGAGTTAATAGATATAATAGACTTACACAACTTATGTATTTTAAATTCTGGAGCTGCCACTCGTCGTTCAGATCCCAATCAGAACCAAAGCGCAATTGACCTTTCTATCTGTTCTCCAAACTTAGCCTCTTCATTAACTTGGCATACTTTAACCTCTACTTATGGTAGTGACCATTTTCCAATAGTTATTTCTTATCCTCTTCCCAAACCAAATGCACAATTAAGGAAATCAAACTTAAAATATAAACTGCCTAATAGAAATAATACTGACTGGGGCAAATTTAGGAACATTGTTGACAGTAAGCTTAGCTCCTTGCCCGTAATTTCTGGTGGCAATGAAAATAGTTGTGCTGAAGCTTTAGCACACATATTAATTGCAGCGGCTGATGAAGTTTTTCCTGTAAAAAATAACAATATTAGTACAATTCCCTCGCCTCCGTGGTGGGACTCTGAGTGCACTGAATTGATTAAAAAACGTAAAGAGGCTGAATATAATTATAACGTTGATATGTCTGATACGAATTTTGATATCATTACTAAGTTAAATAATGAAACTTATAAACTTTTTAAAAAGAAAAAATTTGAATCTTGGCGTAACTTTTGCTTATCAATTTCACCGAATACTCACCCTACGATTGTTTGGCGCAACATTCGTAGATTTAGGTCCATATATAACAACCCTTCTCCTATTCCTGATTCTTTAGCCAGTGATTTTTTTGATATATTAGCTCCGCCTTGGGTTCCTGAGGCTAAGGCTATTTGTACTAACCATAACCTGTCTCTCGTTTCCAATATCCGAGACACTCATACGACGCTAGATCTTGCATTCACTCTCACTGAATTAAAGGTTGTTATCCATAAAACTAATGATTCTGCACCAGGCATTGATGGCATCCCGTATTCCTTTTTTGCTAATTTAAATGATGAAGTCCTCAGTTATTATTTAGAACTTATTAATTCTATTTTTTATACAGGAAACATCCCTGTTGAATGGAAACGTCAAATGGTGTTGCCATTCCTTAAACCAAACAAACCTCCTTCTGATGCTTCTTCATACCGTCCTATAGTTTTGTCTTCAATTATGATGAAATTAGCGGAACACTTAATTAAAAATCGCCTAGAATGGTATGTTGAAAGTAAGGGTCTCTTGGCAGAATCACAATATGGCTTTAGAAAAGGTAAAAGTACAACTGACTGTTTAAGCATATTAACATACGATATTCGGTTATCCTTCTCTAATAACCAATCCACCGTTGCAGTTTTCCTTGATATTAATGCAGCTTATGATAATGTTGTATTATCGGTTTTACAAAATAAATTAGAAGCCTTACAAGTTCCATTGAATTTGTTAAATTTCATTATTAATATCTTGACTGAACGCTCTGTTAACATGTTAATAGGAGACCATGAGGTATCTCATCTTGTATGGAGGGGTCTCCCACAGGGTTCTGTGCTCAGTCCCCTTCTATACAATATCTACACTTATGATTTAGAGTTATCCTTAACTAGTCATGTTAAGGTTCTTCAATATGCCGATGATTTATTATTATATTCTTCAAGTCCATCTGTTGAGCAAGCTAGCTCTGCCATCAATTCTGCTTTATCTATTTTGGCGTCATGGTTACATCTAAACGGTTTGGATTTATCCACGTCTAAAAGCGCGGCTGTTTTATTCACCCGGAAGAGAAATATTCCCATAGTAAATCTCCATTATAAGGAAATACCTATCCCATTTAAAGATAAATTCAGATATCTAGGTATAATACTTGACTGTAAATTAAGTAGTGTCCCTCATTGTGAATATATTGTTAACAAATGTGAAAAACACCTAAACATGCTTAGATGCCTCTCTGGGGTGTGGTGGGGTGCACATCCCTTTTCTTTGAAACTCATTTACAACGCAATCATCAGAAGCACTCTGGATTATGGATTGTTCGTTCTAGAGCCAGGTAATGTCATGGCTTTTAAAAAATTGGATCGCATCCAGTCTAAAGCATTACGCATTATTTCAGGTGCAATGAAGTCTAGTCCCATTAATGCACTCCAAGTTGAATGCGGGGATGCTCCTTTATATCTTAGAAGACAATTCCTATCTGACAAATATTTGTTCCGGATTCTTCAATTCTCAACTCATCCTCTCATTCCTAAACTGGACACATTAGTGTTGCAGATTGAATCATCAGATTACTGGTCCCATAGACGTGATCCTTGTTTAGTTGTAAGTTATAAAAAATTCCTTTCACTTTCTTCTCCTATTCACCGTTCCAATAAACTTCCCATATTTAGCAATAGTTATGAGAGTTTACAATTCAGTCCCATTATAAAATATAACTGTGTAAGTAAATCAGATCCCGATTGCCATTTAAGTTTTAATCATTTTCTGGCTGAACACGTAGAGTACCACCATATTTATACGGATGCTGCCAAGCCTTCTCCGACGGGTTGTGTTGGAATAGGTACTTACCATTCTCAATACAACATCGAACAAAAAATAAAACTGCCTCCGGAGACTTCTGTTTTTACCGGGGAATGTTTCGGCATTTTTAAAGCCTTAGAATATATCCGTATTTTAAAGCTCAAAAAATCTATAATTTTTACTGATTCTCAAAGTGCTCTTCTAGCCATCAATAAATCCGCTTTCGAACACAAATCGCAGTTACCTATCATTTATTTAATAAGAGAATTTGCGTTCAGGACCATTTCTGAGGGTAATACACTACAATTTGTATGGATTCCGGCCCATGCTGGAATCCATGGCAATGAAGCGGCTGATAAACTTGCCGGTGATGCGGTGCAGTGTGGGGACTTAGTTCCTTATACAAATTTTAGTTATGACCTCGTATCGTTACCAAAGACTTTTCTTCGGGAAACCTGGAAGGTGGCTTGGGATATCGGAAGTAAATCGAAGGGACGTTATTTTTCGTATATTCAACCCGACGTTCCAGAAAAACCGTGGTTTGGCAGGGCCAAGTTTGGCAAGATGGAGACCTCCATTCTAATACGGATGAGACTGGGTCATGTTTGTTCTCCAGCTCATCTTGCCAAACTTCATATCATCGACGATCCCATATGCTTGTGTGGCACAGATGTAGGCGACTTAGATCACATTTTTTTCTCCTGTCCCTTATATGACCGTTCTTCCTTTCTTAGTAACCTCTTATCCCTCCATACTCCTTTTCCTACCTCAATACTTTCTTTACTTTGTACAAATAGCTCTCTTGTTTATAAATGTATAGTTTCATTCATTACTCTAAATAATATTAAGTTGTAATTTATTTTTTATTTTTTTATAGTGTAATTAACGTAATACTGATCCTATCCCGTATATCCTAAATCCCGTTAAAATTTATATTTATATTAATTTTGTTTCCCTACCTTTTTATAAAACTAAAACGTGACATTGGCTAAATGCACAAACCGTGCGAAGCCAGAAGGAAAAAAAAAAAAAAAAAAAACTTTGACATAACTCTTTTACAGTCGTTTTTTTTTTTCTTTCGTTGTAGTCAGCCGTAGTCAGAAAACGGCCGGACATTCGGCCGATACTTCGGATTTATCTTCGGAGTAGACCCTCTGGGTTCGATTCCTGGGCTCCTAGGTCATTATTAAGTATTAAATTGAGTTATTCTGCAAGTCATTTCCAAATTATCGTTTGGATTACACTATGCCTATTCCTTGACCCCGCTTGTAGTTAATTAATAACAGCCGCACGGGTTAATCGATCAGGTTAAGCACGCTTGCTGCGGTAAGTCCGTGGATGGGTGACCGTCTTTACATACCAAGACCCCTCGGTGCCTCGGAAAGCTCATTATGCAGTTGGTCCTTGCTGCCATTTGTGGATAGGTATTTGACAATCGTTACGGGTCGTCAGCAGTCTTACCAAGGGGTATCGTGTTACCCAGTATCTGGGTTGTGGAGGTAACATAGGCAGTCGCTCCATACTGGTATTCAACTGCATCCAGTTAGACTGTAAGCTGACCCCAACATAATTGGAAAAAGGCTAGCAGGGAATGATGACTTGATGAGTACTACTTATTCCTATCCTAAAATATGTTTTGTTAAAATAATTGCTAATTCAATCGCCAGATGTCGTTGAATCTCACTAATCTGTGATGAGACGATAAAACAAACAACAACAAAGAAAATATTAATCCTTCTTATCGGGCCTTGATCACATTTTTCATTGTTTTGAACTGGGGTTTTGAATTTTATTGTTTTTCCCTCACATGATTCATATAATTGATGCACGTTTAAAAACCTGATAAGTAATTTACGAAATTATTGAAATAATTTTTTTATCATTTTAATCACTATGAACATTTACATACTGATTAAGAATTAAATAAAGTAATCTACGAAATCTGCAAACTTTCATTTTTTCAAAGTTTTCTGACAATTTCATAACTTTATCTTAGACAATAAAGTGAAAGTTTCCCGATGTGAAGTTTCAAAACGCACACCAAACTTACGTTTTGACGTCCAAAATTGTGGTTACATCGAATTTATGAAAATTATTACACAAAATACTCAAATATTTACTAGTGTTACTTAATTTATAATCGAAACACACATTAATTAGCATACAATACAGATTTCAGTGTAATTTCAACTGCAAAGTGTCCGTGAGAAAAATCTTAACAAGTGTCTGCCTACGTGTTGAAATTAGAAAATCTAATAAAACTTCGTCCAATTATATTATGAGAGCTTATTAAATAGGCATAGTTATGAATAAAAAACCTGTGAGAACCGGCCCAAGGATCAGAATCACGAGACCAGCTTTAAAAACTCGAAAAACTGACGACCCAGTTTCGATTTTCGACGATCGAAAATATATTTACTCGTGTCAGTACTGCCGCTTGAAATTCACTCAGAACAGTCAATATTTTCGCCACATGACTTCGAACCACGAGATCCAGCAGAAGGCAGCGACATTTGAGTGCGATGAGTGTCAAATCGTCTTTAACAAGAAGAGCAATTTAGACCTCCATTGTCAAACCCATCACCAAATGAAATCGAAGTCAAAATGCGAGAGCTGTGCGATCACATTCAAGTCCAGGTATTGTTTACGTCGCCATTTAAAACTGAAGCAGCTTCTACAAGAAAATTCGTGTTATAAGTGTCAAAAAAAGTTTACTAGTAAAGAGGGCTTAGCCAAGCATGTTAACAATAAACATACATTTAAGAATATAACTTTTCAATGTGATCTGTGCTCTTTGAAGTTCAAAGCTGAGGAGTCATTGCGGAGTCATTTAGCTAGGATTCATAAGAAGTTATGATTATTTAGGAAATTTTTGTTAGATTAAGTTTTTGGTGGAATATGGATGGATGCAAGATTTCGTATACAATTTTGAGTGTAGATTCTATGTAAATAGTTATTGTAATTCATAATCATGTTGTATTTCTACGGTAGAAGCATCATAGCTAGCTGAATGATGAACTAACTTGCTATGCTATGTTTAAGTTTCCTGTCATGATGTTGGGTATAACTGTACTCTGTCTTTTTGGTCACATTATACCCAAATACTTAGAAAATCAAATCACTGCTAATAGTTTGAATACCCAATCCCTGTAAACATTGCTAAAATGTAACTTTAACAGTAAATTTCAGTAAGAATGTGGATAAAATACTTATTAAAAGAAGAAGAAACTTGCTTTTCATATTGTTTGCTAATGTTACATTTAATATTTAATAAAATAACTGCTTTCATAAAATTATAATTTAATGTGAGACAATCAATCAGAACAATGAGATAAAATTACCTTCTTAGGGGTTTAGGATCAGGAGAGTTTTAAATACAGCCAAATTAATAACTTAGAATTTGTAGTCAACAATTTGCAGTTGATCCCCATTTTAAATGTTATTTTCCTATAAAGTTGCAAATTCACAATGCTAATAGGGATTCAATAAGTTAACTTACAAAAACATTGTACTAATAGAATAGAACATTCTAGTAATAAATAATTAAATAATCTTTGATTTGTGCAAGGGATTACCTACTATCCTAAAGAAAACCAATATGTGCCTTTTTACACTATTTAAACTACTTTAAAATTTTTGTAGCAATACAATGAAAATACTTCCTATAAAAAATATATTTTTATCTATGGTCTGTTCCAGAAGTTTCTGAAAGAGTAAACAAGCTAAGTTCAGGATTAACACAACTACTCACTAAATGGAAAAGGTGTTTTAAAATTAGAATGTTGTGTTTATGGTGAATTAATCATTCATATGATTATCATTCTGTAAATACATATCTGTTAAACTCGCGAATCATATTTTGATCAAGATACAACCTGACACTGACCTGAAAATTGCAAAAAATGTAAGCAAATTTGAATTTCGCTGGCTACAGCTGCAGATTCACCATAAGTATTAAAATAATCAAATCAAAGCACTCAATTTGTAATTGGCACCACAAATAAGGCATCCACAGGTACTTTTTCTGATAAAATTGCATCAACACCTCAATCACTGCAACAAATCATCATCATTTTTTTTTTTTGTATTCTCGTTTGAAACTGGAACACTAAATACCCTACCATTCAGAATTGGAAGGAATTTTGCCTTGTTAGTCTAGTGTTCACAATGGCTGAACCTAAGTAGGGTCCTAGGTTCAGGTAAATTGTTATTAGGTTATCCTATCAGGACATTCTCAATAGCAACCCGGAGTCCCTATTTGTGTCTGCTTAAGGCGTGCCCCCACAATTGCCTTGAAACTAATAATATGACTGATGATATCTTCTCTGCTTACCAGGCTTGATGTTGTGTATTTGTAGGTGTTTAGGTTGTGCGTTCAGTCAGTTGTAGAATTTGTTTTTATATTGTTTTTGTTTGCAACAATTATTATGAATATCTATTGAAAATAGTGTGTCTTTTAAGATGTTTAGTTGTTTGAGTTAAATTAATTTGTTGTTTCTTAATATGTCTGCCTTAATAATCATCCCGGCTAATGCTATGCTGCTCAGCTATATACAATTTTATACAAAACTTTGTAAATATATGTCTTTATGTAAGTATTAAAAATATTTGTAATATGTCAAATCATGTTTTAAAGCCGAATACACATGTCTGAAGCTTGACCAAAAAAAAATGGAAGTAGCTTGTATGCCATAACAACCTCTGTTTCGTGACAATAGCTTGCGAGGTCAACCAATCTGCCTAGCCTTTCCCCACTGAGTTGGGGTTGGCGTCCAGTCTTAACTGGATCTGCATCCAGTTAGACTGGACGCCAACCCCAACTCAGTAAAATACTGGTATTCAGCTGCCTGAATACAAGTATTTTACATGGAGGAACTGCCTGTCAGATAGGCAGTCCCTCCACAACCCAGTTACTGGGTAATACAATACTCCTTAGTAAGACCAGTTGTTAGACTTGGGGTTATGACTGGGTAACAACTGTCAAAGATCTACGAATGACAGCTGGGAGCAACGGCATAACGTGCTTTCCGAGGCACGGAGGAATCTCAATATGGAATAGATGTTCACCCATCCACGAACCGACCGCCGCAAGCGTAGCTTAACTTTATAACGACCCGTATGGCTGATATCATTTAACCACGAGCCCCTCGTCTTAAAGTTACAGGCACGTGTATTACAGGCTTAATGAGCTGCAGTAAAAATACTCTCATTAATATTTTGACTGCTAGTTAAATAAACAGTCTATTTTCCATAATCCCTTGCACAGATAAAAGTAGGTATTCATTTCTGTAATAATTAACTTCTGGGTTTATTTTGTATTCTCGACATTTTCGTACACACAATTACAAAAAAATCTTTGAATAATTATGTCTAGATAGTGTCATGCTAAAACTAAAACGCCCAGTTCGATAAGCTGGTGGGCGTGACAGCTACGTCTTACTCTCGCACCACGTGACTGTGCTGTCATTGTGTTATTCAAGTGTGCGTGCATTTTGCAGCCAACAGCTGGACGCATTTTTTTTCGATGAGTTCACAGCTTTGACTGTCTATCTAGACATATTTATATCTTTGCTTACCTAGTTTATAATTTTTGTATTAGATTTTATTATGTGAATATTAACTCTAATTTAGTACCTTTTTTTATTTATTTTTGTACTTAAGTTATAATACTGCTTTACTTACGTTAAATCTAAGTTATTCTGTAGAATGAATAACCCTGCTTATTGCACTGTTTTTTATTTTTTGAAAATATTTTCTTTTGAATTGTAAGTAATATGTATTATAATTATGCAATGCAAGATAGTAATATTCGGAAATTTTACCTTTGTTATTTAATAACTTCTACTATTTTTGTCTGTTTCGATGGTCTAGTGGTAGCAAAGCACTACTACTGAGCATGAAGTTCTGGGCTCGATTCCCGGGTCAGGCATAGTGTTATTGAGTTTTTTATCTGGAATTTCTCAGTAGCAGCCCGGAGTCTGGATTTGTGCCCGGGTGATGGCAATAGGCTCGCCCCCTATTACATGGCACTTAAACATAACTGGCGAAATGTGGGCGTACACCTCTGCCCAACCCTTCGGAGAAACAAGGCGTGATGTTATGAATGATGTAACTTTTACTATTTTTGTCTAAAATAAGCTGGGAATGTAATTGTATAGCAATAAATTCTTGTGTAATTTTGTAAATAAAAATTTTAAAGTAGTAAGCAGGTATCTTGCATTGCCTTGTTTTTAATGCCCGTTTGTCAACAATTTTGTAGAAAACGTAAAGTAACGCCTGATTCTATCTTGGCTAAATCATAAACTGCACTTTTGTGCTCACATTGTGACCTAGAGCTACGGATTCCTAGAAGAGGGTGGCCGTCATAAAAATCTGTCATTTTCACCAGTATTTGATGAGGTGTTAAAAACGTCATTTAATTTGGACAGCTGTTATTGTGTGACCGTTCACCGCATTCGAAACCGAAGCTGTACTTATACCAACCTTTTACAATACCAGATCAAAATTAAGTTTATAGAAATGAGATTCAAACAAAAAAAGCAATGATTTTCGTACTTTTTGAATCGTATCATGTAATGATTACTGTACCTCGTTTTGTCTGTTTAGTTAGACAATACGAGGAAACAAAAAATGTAAGAAAATTTGAATTTCGAGGGCTACCCTGACGCGTTCGCGCTCGTACAGACCGCGATATCGCGGGTGCAACAGGCACCGACAAAGAAATTGTGCTACTATATAGTGTCAAGTCGCGCCCGCGATATCGCACTAGTCTGTATGAGCCTTTAAGGTGACGCTTTCTTAGGTAACCAAAGCTTTAGGCTTCGTTCACACGGCGTTGATCAGATCAGTACATGATATTGTTACCGTATGAACTGTGCTTGATGTAAACTGTCATTATTACCCGTGATTGTTTTTTTTCCTGGATTGTCACTATTGACAGCTCACTTGACATATACAGGGTCAAATTAAATTAGCTAGCGAAACTCCACAAACGTGATGGGTATCGTATCGATATACAAATTTGAATACGATAAAATAAAATGAATAAAGCTATGATGATTTTTTTGGGTCAACTTCCGCTGTTAGTGTTGTTACTTTAAGTATGAATTGATAAAATCTGTTTTATCGTGTTTAAATATCGATACCCACACGTCTATGAAGTTTACACAAAAAAAAAACTGATACCATATTTCAAGTGACTACCGGCGGCGGTTGGTGACCCCAAAAAAAGGGTCATCGAATCCTTTTCTTTTTTGTTTTATCGTTTAGAAATCGATACTAATCACGTCTGGGGAGTTTCGCTAGCTTATTTAATTTGACCTTGCAGTCGGACTTTTAATTCGCTGCAATAAAATGACACTTCTTTTACTGTTATTTTCGTTAAAAATGTTAAGTTAATACAACGCGTAAACCAGCGTGCGTAGCAGGGGCGGGGGGGGGGGGGGGGGGGGGCGTAAAATGGACGCTTTGGCAGAATCATAATATGATCTACGTACAATTCATATCCCGCAATTCATCTGTTTGACAGTTTTGTATGGAGTTTCGTAAAATGGTCCACAAATTATGAATTGCTTTAATGACGTCTAATCAGCATCAGCCAAACAGCAGCTGCTACAGCATCTGGCAAACAGATGAATTGCGGGTTGTATGAATTGTACGCAGATCATAATTATTATGATTCTGCCAAAGCGTCCATTTTAGGCCCCCAGGACAGCGTCGTGTGAAGGGCTGCGTAGTAGTTAATCTACGATAACAAATCTTGTCAAATGATATTGTGTATGAGTTTTGAACCCACTGATGTTAAGTCTTTATTGTTATTAGCAAAAATTTATTTTTAAGAAAAATAACATGGAATGAAAATCACTCGAACTTACTTTACAGTATTTATTTTATATTTAAATTATACTTTGAAACATTTTCCTGTGTATTTTTGCTACTTTATGAACTCTGGTTACTAGCCGACCTAGGCAATTAGGGCCGGCGGGCGGTTTTCACTGACAAACAAATACCAACCTTACGAAACTTGAAATAAAGTTGGAAAATAAATCCACTAGTTCGAGAGAGCACCAAAGCGGACAGAGGTACGCGATTTTCGACTTTATTTTTAGATGGGCAGTGTTGATTTTTGTGGCAGGAAAACCCGTGCTTCGCCAAGGCAACTGGATTGAATAAGGTCCACCCGCTCGCTTGGCACCTTAGGCTCATAGGCGTTCTCAAGACTGACAGTTGTTTAATTATATTATAAGCTCGGTCTCCTAGTAGGTATTGAACTATTTGCGTTGAAAACTTCCTTGTGGCTGTGTGTTTAAAAAAATCGTCTAACCAACGACGTTCATAAGAGTAAGGCACACACTATTGTTGTGTTAAAAAAATATTTTCACCTTTTTTATTTTGTTATTGGAATTTTGTGTTTCACGAACTATGTCCAAATAAACGTCATTCTTTATTTCTTTAACGAAGATATCGCAATGAACGTGACTGTACCTACTGTCAAAATGTAAGGTATTGCGGTCGATTGCCATTTTATGCGTGATTTGGGTAAAACTGTGACATTAGAAGGTCACTAGGCAACTTAGAGAGATTAGATAATAACTTATTGAAGACTTACTGGACTTACTTATTGTCTGGAGTCTAAACTGGGGTCATTGCATTATAAACATCACTGATCGTAAATGCTGTAGAGCTCCAGACCATAATCATGTAAAATATATGGAGTAGGTGCCGATATTAACTATTTGCTGTCAATCAATTACCCATATTTATGGGTCTTGAGATACTTAGCTCAAGACACCATCTTGAGATACTTAGCTCAAGACACCGTCTTGAGATACTTAGCTCAAGACACCATCTTGAGATACTTAGCTCAAGACACCGTCTTGAGATACTTAGCTCAAGACACCGTCTTGAGATACTTAACTCAAGATACCATTTATTATTTTATGCTAGGCATACAGACTTTCAAAGAGCATGGGAGATGGGCTTCAAGTTAATCTTTGAGGGTAATTGATGGAATTAGTGTTGTCAATCCATATTTATGGGTCTTGAGATACTTAGCTCAAGACACCGTCTTAAGATACTTAGCTCAAGACACCGTCTTGAGATACTTAGCTCAAGACACCATCTTGAGATACTTAACTCAAGATACCATTTATTATTTTATGCTAGGCATACAGACTTTCAAAGAGCATGGGAGATGGGCTTCAAGTTAATCTTTGAGGATAATTGATGAAATTATTGTTGTTGTTATTACTAATATTCAGTTTGAAAAGCCTTATCATCCCCCTTAAAGTTTAAACTTTAAGTTAGCAATTACCCATATTTATGGGTCTTGAGATACTTAGCTCAAGACACCGTCTTGAGATACTTAGCTCAAGACACCGTCTTGAGATACTTAGCTCAAGACACCGTCTTGAGATACTTAGCTCAAGACACCGTCTTGAGATACTTAGCTCAAGACACCGTCTTGAGATACTTAGCTCAAGACACCGTCTTGAGATACTTAGCTCAAGACACCGTCTTGAGATACTTAGCTCAAGACACCATCTTGAGATACTTAGCTCAAGATACCATTTATTATTTTATGCCTAGTATCTTGAGATAATGCTTGTGAAGCATTGATGTCCCAATCACCCGTACAAAGGTAATGGGTAAAACTGTGACATTAGAAGGTCACTAGGCAACTTAGAGAGATTAGATAATAACTTATTGAAGACTTACTGGACTTACTTATTGTCTGGAGTCTTGACTGGGACCAACAGGCCATTGCATTATAAACATCACTGATCATGCTGTAGAGCTCCAGACCGTAATCATGTAAAATATATGGAGTAGGTGCTGATATTAACTATTTGCTGTCAACCCATATTTATGGGTCTTGAGATACTTAGCTCAAGATACCATCTTGAGATACTTAGCTCAAGATACCATCTTGAGATACTTAGCTCAAGATACCATCTTGAGATACTTAACTCAAGATACCATTTATTATTTTATGCCTAGTATCTTGAGATAATGCTTGTGAAGCATTGATGTCCCAATCACCCGTACAAAGGTAATGGGTAAAACTGTGACATTAGAAGGCCACTAGGCAACTTAGAGAGATTAGATAATAACTTATTGAAGACTTACTGGACTCTTACTTATTGTCTGGAGTCTTGACTGGGACCAACAGGCATCATAAACATCACTGATCATAAATGCTCCAGACCGTAATCATGTAAAATATATGGAGTAGGTGCCGATATTAACTATTTGCTTTCAATCAATTACCCATATTTATGGGTCTTGAGTAGAGAATACAATCCCGGGATCCCGACCGTTTTCTGGCCCCGAAAATCCCGGGACTGTACTTGGCTAATCTCGGGATTTTCGGGATTGCCACAAACAAGTCTAGTTTGTATTCTGTAGTCCGTTGCGCCTTGAAAATAACCTTGCCTAGATTATTTTAATACATTACGACAAAAAGCAACTCGTACAATACGTAGGTACCCACCACACAGGTACAGTACTAATAATATGTTTGTCGTAGAACTTAGAAGGGACTTCCCCACTCGGAATAGGACTTTAATACAATACTCTTTAAGGTAATTCCCCAACGAACCAACAGGGGAATCACCCGATCATCTCATATCATAATATTGTTGCGGGTATTTCCCGTCGGTCGGGGATGCCCTGTACGAAAGCATATCATATGCAAATCAGGTTTTATTTTTTTCATTTATTGTTCTGTCAGTGACGGGTTACGTAGGCTACGTCAGTGACGACGGGTTACGTAGGCTACGTCATTAAAATTTAAAAGTCAATTATCTGAAATTAAGTATTTCAAATGGCGGGAGACTTTGTTAGACATAAAAAAGACAGTGATACGACGTCAGTGTGGAGTTATTATTTAGTTGAGAAGGACGCGAATAGTGCTAAATGTAAGCGATGCCCAGCCATCCTCAAGACTTTGGGTGGATCAACTAAGGGATTACATACACATATAACATCAAGGTTATATCAGCTTCAACAAGTCAAGATTCAGAAAATCTGAACACAGCACCGCCGCCAGCCAAGCGAAAGTTAGATAATTATTTTACTAAAAGTGCCGCCGATAGCCTGGATGATATTTTGGCAAGAATGATTGCATTAGATGGATTTCCATTCAGTGTATTCATAACCTCAGATGATTTGAGAAAATTGCTCTTAGCAAAATACACGGATTTACCAAAGTCAGCCGTCACTGTTCGAAAACGTGTTATGAATTACAGTGAAAAAATCAGAAAGCAAGTAACTGCAGAATTAAAACATTTGAAAAGTGCAGGTGAAAGATTTAGTCTTTCTTTCGACGAGTGGACTTCAACTTCCAATAGAATAGAATATATATTGCATTAGATATTGCAAGAGCGTCTAAGTAAATTTGACATTTCCTAGAAACTGACATCGTGGCTATTGTAACCGATGGACCGAATGTTATGATAAAGGTGGGGCGGCTTATTTGCACTGAACAACAACTGTGTCTCGCACATGGTATCTGTGGACTAGAGGAGTCGACTGTAAGATTCGCTGGTTGTAGATTGATATTAGGGTTGTTCTGTATGAACGGAGGTAGCCGTTCACCCAATCCAGAAACAATTCAACAGAGAGATGACTGAGTACGACTCACCTTTTCTCCCGCTGCGGCTGGCTCCCAATTGATCTGAAACGGTCTTTTGATTCGACTGTTGACCGCTGAGCTTGGCACGAGTGACACCACACGGTAATGCACAATTGTTCCTGCTTTATCTATTTTACACTCACGGAGTCAAAAATTAGACAGTTCATTGGGTCAATGGCGACGACAGACTCTTCGGCTCCATGCGTGCGCCGAGTTTTCTTCAGGTGGCGCGCGCGTCGCCTATTCGCAATGACGTCCAGCACCTCGTGGTACGACACAGCCAATCGCGTGCCGACTTAGCGAGCGTACACAGACATTCACTGCTAAATACGTCCAATCATGGGTTATATACAGAACATACCCCCTACCGAAACCATAGTTATGGTTTCTTGGAAACTAAGATTACCCTATTACCTATATAATTAAAGAGAGTCCTAAATTAAACGCTAAATAAACTGTTTACCTATATCTAACAAAAACGTTTTGTTTGAAACTAGTTGCTATAAGGTAATAGGCAGAGCTTATTGGTTGGTCTTTGTAAGACACTTTTTTCGGTGCGCAACGTCACACACCGAACTATTCCGTCGGGACCTGGATGTAATTTTTCTATTTTCCCGAGAGGCCAGTGACAGGACGAAACGTTATCAGTTTTTATTATCACTAAATCTCCAACCTTTGGGTTAGAGGTAGACGTAAACCACTTAGCCTTCTGCTGAAGAGTGTTTAAATATTCGCGACTCCAACGTTTCCAGAAAAGTTGAGGACATCTCTGAATATACTGCCAACGTGACAATCTGTTAATATTTACCTCTTGAACGTCATACTCGGGTATAGAGGTCAAGCTTCGACCAATGAGAAAGTGTCCGGCGGTTAAGACATTAAATTCGTTGGGGTTATCGCTTGCAGGTAGTGGGCACAAGGGACGCGAATTCAAAATAGCTTCCGCCTTACAGAATATCGTGGAAAGTTCCTCAAACGTTAAGGACTTTTCCCCTACACTTCGCGCTAGGTGATATTTTGCCGACTTTATGCCCGCTTCCCAGAGACCACCCATATGTGGAGCACTGGGAACATTAAATTTCCAATCAACCTGCCTTTTAGAGCAGCCATGAGAAATGTCATTTTGACCCTCACGCAGGAACCTTTGGATTTCAGACAGATGTTTGCTTGCACCAATAAAATTAGTTCCACAGTCGAAATATAGAACAGCGCATATACCTCTACGAGCTACGCATCTATCTAAGCACGCAAGGAAACAGTCAGCAGAGAGGGAAGATAACACTTCTAGATGTACTGCTTTGGTTGAGAAGCAGACAAACAGTGCTAAATAAGCCTTTGTCACTTTAGCATTACGACGTAAGCTTTCTTTAATAAAAAATGGACCTCCGAGGTCAACTCCGACGTTAGAAAATACCTTATTAGGCATCAACCGAGTTGGTGGCAAAGGTGCCATTTCGGGTTGCAGTAAAGACGGTTTACATTTAAAACACGTTTTACACTTAGATAAAACGGATCTAATGACGCTACGAGCCGACAATATCCAAAAATTCTCATTGATTATACTTTGTAATGTTCGCGGTCCCACATGTAAATATTTTTTATGTAAATAACTGATAGTTTAATAATAGTAAATAGTTTAGTAAATAAACTATGTTTCGGAAGAAGACGCGGATGTTTACAATTATACGGGAGTTCGGAGTGACCGATGCGACCCCCTACCCTGAGGAAGTCATCGGAATCAATAAATGGAGATAATTTTCTTAATGAGGAAACATGTTTCTTATCTTTAATCATTTTTAATTCCTCTTCAAAATAGGCATTTTGAACGAGTTTTATGAGCTTATCGCGAGCTTCATTTAACTCGATAGTCGATAACACTCTCGATTTATCAGTAGTGTTCATATCACTCCCTTTTCGACTGAATCTTAAAATCCAAGTAAACGATCTTTGCAATTTGGAAAATGATGAAAATTGTTGAAAGATTCTTTCACAAAATTCTGTTTTAGTTTCATTAAAATTATCATTATTTTTATTTTCAGTAAAGAAATTTGCAGACGCTTTTAATTCCGGTACTTTAATATTACTCTCATTAACAAACACCGTCAGGGGCCAATCGATATAATTTTGATACATCCAATCAGTGCCCTGTAACCAACTTTGATTACAACTGACAAGTTGTTCCGGGGACGCTCCGCGAGAACAAATATCGGCTAAATTGTGTTCACTACACACATGGCGCCAAAAATGAGGGGGTAAAACTTCAATAATTTTAGTAACGCGATGACTAACAAATGTTTTCAGTTTATAAGGTTCAGTTTGAAGCCACGACAGTACGACTGTCGAGTCTGAAGCTGATGTTATTTTGTTAATTTTAACGCGAGAAAATGTGTCAACTACGAACTTTATTAATTTGCTCAACAAAACAGCACCCATTAACTCCAACCGAGGAATCGTTACGGGTTTTATTGGTGCGACTTTAGATTTCGCGGTCACTAGACGAACCTTTACGTTACCCTTTTGATCGCGACTGATAACATACACGCATGCTGCGTAGCCACGTAACGAAGCATCACAAAATCCAACCAAGTCGCATTCCGTCTCACCTGGTAATAGCATGTGACGCTCGATACGTAACTCCTTTAACAGAGGAAGTTCCGAAATAAAATGTTGCCACGATTTTTTTATGTTATCCGGCAACTTTTCGTCCCAACCGATGCCTAGCTTCCACAGTTCTTGCATGATCTGCTTTGCAACAAAAGTACATGGTGCGATAAAACCCACGGGATCGTATATCGACGCTAATAATTTTAGTACCGATCGTTTGGTTAACTCGTTGTCCGTTAAATTGACCGAAAAAATAAAATTATCGGATTTTGGAATCCATTTAAGACCCAAAACCTTAATAGTACTATCATTTTCATTTTTAACGAATGTTACGGAATTTTCCCTATTTTCGGAGGGGACGCGTTGTAGTAACTTTTCACTGTTACTCATCCACTTTTTTAAGGTAAAGTTGGCACTTTCAAAAATACCAATTAATTGATCCTGTACCAAGCAAGCTTGCTCAAAAGTATTACATGAATACAGAATGTCATCCATATAAACTCCCTCACGGAGGACCTGAGCAGCGAATGAAAAACGTTTTCCTTCATCGTTAGCTAACTGAAGTAGCGTCCGAATTGCTAAGAACGGTGAACAACTAAGTCCGTATGTAACGGTTTTTAATTCGTATAATTTTATTGGATCGTTAGGCGATTCCCGATATAAAATGTGTTGATATAAGCGATCTTCTTTTCTTAATGAGATAGCACGATACATTTTACAAACATCACTTACTAGACAATATTCAAATAGCCGAAATTTCAAAATGATTGCCGCAATATCCGGATACAGCTTAGGGCCGACTAACAGTATATTATTTAAGGACACGTTATTGCCACTCTTCGCGGATGCGTCGAACACTACCCGTAACGGAGTGGAGGTACTAGTAGGTCGCAAAATACTGTGATGTGGAATAATGTATTTGCTAGGCTTGTCACCCTGATAAAGTTCCATATGGCCAAGCTCTTCATATTCCCGCATAAATTCCTTGTACTTATTATTTAAATCAGTGGAACGCGCGAGCTTGCGTTCCGTGTACAGTAACCTGCGCTCAGCCACAGCGCGCGTAGCACCCAGCGGCGAGCACTCAGGCGCAAAAGGCAACGGAACTACGTATTGCCCGTTTGACTCTCGAGTATGTTCATTAGAGAATATCTCCTCGGCTAACTGATCCATTGGATTAATTGACGGTGTGCACGGCACTTCCTCAATTTCCCAAAAACTGCGTAAGGTTTTTTCAATCGACTGTTCTTCGTCATATGAAACCGATAAATTAAGATTTTGCGAACTATTATTATTAAGTGGATATAATTTTCCGCTAATAACATGACCAAAAACTGTTTTAATTACACTAGGAATACCATTCTTAATTACTAATGGTTTATCTCTAATGATATCTGGCACTATGTCGTTACCTAACAAAATATCTATTCGCGAACGCTTAAAAAACAGTGGATCAGCTAACTTATAAGCGTCATATTCGTTGATGACACTATCTGAAAAAGAGATATTAGGCATATCAGCGGACACCTTTGAAATAACTACTAAATTAACACTAAATGTTGGACCCTTCGCATGTCTTGGTTTTAGTGTACCAGTAACCATGCCTTGGTTTTTGACTATGCCCCCACCTATACCTTGAATGGTAAAAGGACATTTTTTACGTCGTAATCCTAGTTTCTGAGCACATTCAGTAGTTATAAAAGAACTCTGAGCGCCCGAATCGATGACTGCACGGCAGTCTTGATATTGACCAGCACAGTCAATAACATGCGCTAGTGTAGTGCCTAACACTACTCCATATTCGTAATTATTACTAATTAATGCCTGTTGCATGGGTGCGTGTGTTGTGTCACTTACGAAGTGAGACGACACGAGCGCTTGCTGCGTGTGCGAAGGAGATGGCTGCGCTGCCAGGGAGTTCGCCACGGACGATGTTCCCGCGGTTTCTGCCTTCGCGTTATCTTTATGTAATAAATAATGATGCGACGCTGAGCATACCCCGCAATTCATTGTACTTTTACAAGCATTAGCTTGATGATCAGATTTAAGACAATTATGACAAAGTTTTAGTGAATGAACACGGCTCATTCTTTCATCGACAGACAATTTACGAAATTGATCACATCGATAAATCATATGATTTTGTTTACAAATCACACAAGTTAAATTTAAGTTATTATTATTACGATTGTTAATATTGTGCGGAGATCGCGCCGTATTAAGGACTGACTTAGACGATGATTTAATTTGGTTTTTATTTTATGCATTATTATTAAGTACTAGATTTCGACGTGTTATTCGAAGAGCTGTCTGTAAAAGTGTGTTCTAGAACTTTAATTTGTTTGTTGACAAAAGCCATTAGTTCTGCAAACGTAGGTATCAACTTTTGATCACGGCATTCCTCGAATAATTTTCGCGTATGTGGGTCGAGTCGTTGTAATGCCAAATGACACAATAAGAAATCGTCCAAGTTATTAATTTTCAATGCTTGAATCGCTTTAAGTGAATGATCAAAGGTAATGAATGAAGTTAAGTTTGAAGTAGTATCTTTAGTTAACGGTGAAAAGTTGAACATTTTATCGAAATACCTACATGCTAGTGTTCTGTGGTCGTATAGATTGATTTATCTGGTAATCTGTGGTTTAGCCGCTGGCTGGTTAGCGAGCAGCCGCGAGTTCGATCTTCACCAGCACCCCAATTAGGTAACACAATGAATCCATTGCTTGATACGTTTGAAAAAATCGTCTGGTCAACAACGTACATAACGCAATTTAATGTTGTTGAACTATCAAAATGGAACCCATTCCTACTTTTTTTTTTTTTTGGGTGGGAAATTATCAAATAATTTCTCCCGCTCTGGGCGGAGCGGGAGGGCGTGTCAGACTTTTACTGACTAAAACCCACCCGTGTTCCTTCATTTGCCTGTGTGCCAGGGCCACGATATCCCTTTCGGACAAACTCACAACCCTCGCAGAACCCATTCCTACTGATAGTGTGTTACGCCACTACATCGCCGTTGCGCTAGTTAGGAAGTTAACACCCAGAACAAGCTTGTTAGTAACTTACAGTAGGTTAAATAAAGGTAAACAAATCATAAAAAGGGTTTTTATACTTAGATGAAACTTTCTTGTTTAAAAATACATTGTAACTTTTAACAAAATTTAATTTAGACTTTTACTACAATAGTTTCCTCTTTTATTACTGTATTTTAAACTTTATCATTAATTCTTAACTACTCTTCGTAGATGAGCATATTTTTTTTTTTGTTAGATTATAATAATACTATAATATTTTGTAATCTGTCTATTGTAAAGAGCTCAAAAAGACAGATTCTCTCTCCTTTGTCAACGAAATATAACGTTGCTAAATTGAAGAGTACAACTGTGGCGTAGCATGACAACTGAAGTGACATATAATACGTTTAGTCGGTTACTTGACAGGGGCCCAAGTCTGCTATTTTTATAAATTCAGTCATTCCAACACTATCCCATTCTCATGCCATTGTCATTTTGCTAAAAGTTCGTAATCTGGTAAATTCATAATGGTCGATCATTGGTCGGTCAATGTTCTCGTAATATAATTGTGTTATTATAATGGCATTGTCGTATTGCCATTATTATAAAACCCATTAGTAGAAATGTCATTCATTTGTGTACGAGATTACCAATATATGCAATTTCTTTCAATGTAGTGTCAGTGGCCGACCATTGGAAAGTGATAATGCCGCCATTATAATAGTAGATTACCAAACTTGTCAAAATCAACAATTATGAAATCAATGATCGACCATTCTGACACTATTGTAATAGCAGACTTGAGGCCCTGCTCTCTCGTCACGTAGTTTTTTTTGTTTACCTTATACCTAAACCAACGGAGTATAGTATAGTCTGTGTAGTAATGAAAAGACCCACATTGCTACAATCTTTTTGAAAAGAACAAAATGTAAATATTATACAGAAAACAAAATAAATCATATTAGTAATGGGTTTTTCCATCAGGAATTTCTCAGCAGCCAGCAGTCTGGATTCGTGCCCTGTTGATGGCAATAAACTTTGCGTATTATGGGACTGAAACATCACGACTGTAATCCTCGAAGCGTTAGGCAGAGGCGTATCTATAGTACACCCACATTTCGCCAGTTATGTTTAAGTTCCATGTAATTGGGGGCGACTTAAATAAACATAACTGGCAAAATGTGCGTGTAGGTACTTAAAGTAGGTACCGGTGTACGACTAAACGCCGACAGACACTACGCCGACAGACTGAACACCGACAAGACTTTACTTCGACGGGACTCTTCGCCGACAGGACACTTCGCCGACAGGACTCTTCGCCGACAGGTAGGTTAGGTTAGGTTAAAACTGTGACCTCCTACGCACGAGCCGAGCGAGCGAAGCGAGCCGTGCCGCGGCAGCGGCCGGCGAGTGCCAGAAACGACTTGCATTAATATAAAACATTGTAACGTATAATATGGTACCTACCTAATCCTAAAACAATAGTTAATGTTTTAGGATTATGTAGGTACCATATTATACGTTACAATGTTGTAACGTCGTTTATTTTGTATGAATTGTATAATTACAAGAAACGCATAAGTAATCGATTTCCAAAGTAAGTGTCTGATTAACGGAGATAAATTGCGTCGCTGATGAGCCCTGTCGGCGAAGAGTTCTGTCGGCGAAGTGTCCTGTCGGCGAAGAGTTCCGTCGAAGTAAAGTCTTGTCGGTGTTCAGTCTGTCGGTGTAGTGTCTGTCGGCGTTTAGTCGTACACTCAGTAGGTACACCTCTGGCTAACCCTTCGGGCATGCGAGCCGCTTGTATACTTTTGTGCAAGTTATTAGCATGATTTTTCGGATAAACTAGTTTTTTTTTTACTTTTTACGATATATGGTATTATGCCAAGTTTTCTGGACACTTCATGAAAGGTTGTTAACATGATTATGAGATTGTAACTTATATTGTAAAAATACTTTATGAATAAATAATAGTTTAGGTATATTTTTAAGTTTTTCACTTATTTTCCTCTCACTTTGAACTCATTGGTAGACGGGTCAGCACTTCAGCGGCAAACAGAATAGCAAAATACTCTAGGAGTGTTGATGTGAAACATCTATATGCGCACGTAAACCCGATTGCTGGCTCTTCTCCATAGGAAACGACCAATTGGAACCTTGCACCTAGCTCCTGACGTTTCATAAGTGCCCATGTAGGTATAAGTGTACCTAATTAAATATTTTGGGTTATTCATTGATTAATGATTTTGAACTCAATTTCAACTCGAAATAGTGTTCAAAATAGCGCGCAAGAGATGATTCTCAGTGGCGTGTGTTCGAGCATGCTCGCACATTTTTTCACTCAAAACTTGACGGTAGACAAACAGTTTTGTAAAAACAAAATGTTATTTAATTTTCGCAAACTGTGCACAGTTTTGGTGCGCATGTACCGTGCTACAAAAGCGTGGTGATTTCACGCAACCGGTGTAGTGTCTGGAATTGAACACAAAAAGGATACCTAATAAGTTTCTGCGCTGACTCTTAGTTCTTCAATGACGCTATATTCCGTTGGTTTAGGTAGTTAAATAAAGGTAAACAAAAAAACCCACGTGACGAGAGAGCTGCCAAGTAACCGACTAAACGTAATATCTGGCACTTCAGTTGGCATGCTACGTCACAGTTGTACTCTTCAATTTAGCAACGTTTTATTTCGTTGACGTTTAGAGAACATGTCTTTTTGGGCTCTTTACAATAGACAGATTAGAAAATAAAATAGTAATATGTAAATCTAACTAAATAATTGTGCTCAAGCAATTACATCTACGAAGAGTAGATAGTATAAGAATAAATTATAAAGTTTAACATACAGTAATAAAAGAGGAAACTATCGTAATAATAATTTAAAAAAAAGATTATAAGTTACAACGTATTTTTAAACAAAAAAGTGTCATCTATAAAAACCCTTTTTATGATTTGTTTACCTTTATTTAACTACCTAAACCTATGGAGTATAGGTAAATCACCATGGGCAGTCAGTCCCGCTACAAATATACTGACCAGTTAATTCTTCCTCTATTCGGCTGCATATTTAGAGCGGCGCAACCGAACCGCCCTGGGCCTGTGTGGTGGTAGATTACAGCCCACTCTCTCTCACAGAGAGGCGTGTCCCAGCTGCAGCAGTTGGAACATTATATGTCAATAATAATTAAGCTATGTAGCAATAGGAATGTAAATTAAACATAGATTACATTATCCGTCTTTTATATTACGTACTCAAGCAAAAATACAAAAAAAAAAAATCCGATACAAAACGTATGTAAACAAGTCTGAGTATATCAATTTCTCCTAGTACTTACACATAAAACCGAATACCTACTTAAGACGATGTACGGTAAGCCGCGCGACAGTGGTAACTAAACCATTATAGGGTAAATTCAAATTTTCTTACGTTTTTTGCTATTTGCATGTCAATGTCAGGTTGTATCTTGACCAAAATATGATTCGAGACTATAACAGATATTTATTATGTAGGTATTTACAGTCGCGAATCATATTATTATCTAGATACAACTGACTCTGACTCTGACCTGCAAATATCAAAAAACGCAAAAAAATTCAGCAAGACAACTCTCTAAGTTCGTAGAATTCTATTGAATGACTATATAAGGTGCTAACAAATTAGGTACCAATACTTCTAGAGCTGATAGTACTCGTCTCTAGGAGTAGGCTTAAGTATGAAACATTTAAAAGTTTGTTACTTTTTGGAGATAATTAGGGAAACAACGTTACTGCGTAAAAACACCCTGTTAATAGATAGTCAACAATCATTGACGTTAGTCACAAACGATGTTCACTTGACAGAAAGTGTGTCTTGTCAGTTAAAAGCACAGGATGATTATGTTTGGGCGAAATTTTAATTTATTTATTTTGTTCCGTAAATTAAAACAAAGATATCATATAAAAAGTTTTCTTAATTTCTATTTAAAGTTAATTGTTTTGATCTAATGTAACACATCTTAAAATATTGGTACTTAATTTGTTAGCACCTTATATACAGTTGTATTGCTGATTCTAATGATAATAATTCTGTAAAGCCATATTTGTTACGTCCGCGAATCATATTTAGATCAACATACAACCTGTTACTGACCTGAAAATTGCAAAAAACATATGAAAATTTGTTTTTCGCGGGCTACCTTAGCGCATCCCCTATAAGCTGGCCTGTAACTCCGTACTACAATACTGATACCTGTCAGTTTCATACTAACAGTTATGTGTTTTGCGAATTTTATCTCTAGTTACTAGAAATTGTCGAACTGACAGGTGCAGGAACGCAGTCTCTCAACGGCCGGGCTGTACGCTAGGCCAGATCAAGGTCAAAGGGTTAGCACTGACGCTTACGTACAGCCACATTTACCAACGGCCGGGTACCGGTAGTAACATTGACAATGTGCTAAAATTGGACCAGTCCACATATTTTTATTCTAATTTAAATCTAATAGTTTTTTTATTAAATAAAAAAATTAATCACATTTTTGTACATACATACTTACTTATTTATTATTTAAGAGGAATCGTGGTCACGTGGTCATTGGTGTTCAGTCCATAGACACGTATTCCTCTGTATTCTATTTGGGTAATGAATGACACTAAAGCAAATATTTATTTACGAAACAATCTATACACTACCACGGCCATGTTCGTATCTTTGGTTTCTGTTTCCATATTTTATATGTATAAAATTAAGATGAATCTGCAGCTGTAGCCCGCGAAATTCATATTTTCTTACATTTTTTTGCAATTTGCAGGTCAGTGTCAGGTTTTATCTTAATCAAAATATGATTCGCGACTTTAACAGACATATATTTACAGAATTATTATCATTAGACTCATTAATATATCTCTATAGGTTAGATTTGTTCCATTGAATGACTTTATCATTAAATCATGACATTGTAAGTACGCCAGAAAACAAATCAGGGACATGGCAGTGGCAGATCATTAGATAAATATTAAATAGTAAAAAAAATGCTTTAGTAGGTACACACATACAGGGAGAAAACAGGAATGAGTTTGTATGGAATATACACGCCAACGCCAACGTTTCCTCTTAATAGGTACCTATATTCCGTTGGTTTAGGTAGTTAAATAAAGGTAAACAAAAAAAACCACGTGACGTGAGAGCTGTCAAGTAACCGACTAAACTAATACCTGGCACTTCAGTTGTCATGCTACGTCACAGTTGTACTCTTCAATTTAGCATCGTTTTATTTCGTTGACGTTTAGAGAACCTATCTTTTTGGGCTCTTTACAATAGACAGATAACAAAATAATATAATAATACATAAATCTAACTAAATAATTGTGCTGAAGCAATTACATCTACGAAGAGTAGTTTAACATACAGTACCTAATAAAAGAGGAAACTATCGTAATAATCAAAAATAAATTTAATATGATTATTAGTTACAACGTATTTTTAAACAAGAAAGTGTCAAAAAAACATGTGTGCTGTGTGTAAAAACCCTTTTTATGATTTGTTTACCTTTATTTAACTACCTATGGAGTATAGGTACCACTACTACTTACCTACTAGAATTCAATCAGAGATTATCATTGCGAGATTCAAATATTTCAGACCCATTACTAAAACAATTAATTAATTAATATCTTTCTCTAAGTACAAATAGTTTAGTCAGTGGCGTAGCTAGCATGGGTGATACCCGGTGCGCATAATTGTGTCACCTAAGAATAAAAACCGGCCTAGTGCGAGTCGGACTCGCGCACGAAGGGTTCCGTACCATTTATCTATAAAAACGGCAAAAAAAAAATCACGTTTGTTGTATGGGAGCCCCCCTTAAATATTTGTTTTATTTTAAATTAATTATTTATTTTTAAAGTGAATATATAACTAAATATTCTGTGAATATTTCAAGCGTCTACCTGTTGCTGTTATCAATATAGAGCAAAAATAAGCAAAAAAAAACACGTTTGTTGTATGGGAGCCCCCTTAAATATATATTTTATTCTGTTTTTTTTGTATTTGTTGTTATATCGGCAACAGAAATACATCATCCGTGAAAATGTATGAATTTATCGCAAGAACATTGTAGTTGAAAAACATGTTCTCCCATACATTCCAACTGCAAAAGTTGGTCGACTATTACTCGTTTTCCTTTTAATTTCGTTAAATTATAAATATACTACTGCCGTGATTTTTACCTTCCCTTTTTTTCTTTATTTAAATTATTAAGTTTGGTTAACTTGGCTTCAGGCCAAAGTGGTTTATCGTTGAAAAACGTGATTTTTTTTTTTCACGATCGGGTGTCACCCCCGTTCAGGTGTCACCCGGTGCGGACCGCCGCCGACGCCCCCCTAGCTACGCCACTGAGGTTAGTTTAAATCTAGATAACAATTTTTGAATGAAGTTCCATATCGCACTCGTGACACTTTTCGAATGAGAGCTAGAATGAAAAAAATCGTGTTAAAAACTGTAATGTTGTGCAAAGCTAACTAATACTTGTTAAAGTATTTGTGTTTACACGCGTTTGTCTATGTAATAATTTTTCATTTAGTTATTCTCAAACGTTGTAAAGGGGATCGAACTTTTTTGTGCCTCGTCCCGGCTCACCATTTTGAATATTTTTCAAAATGACGACACACGATAATACCTATATATGGATAGGCATATACATACACAAACAAAAAATGTCATGTGAAGGTGTGTATCTAAACTGTGACATTACCTAGATAATTAAAGTTACAGTTCAGTTGCGCTCATCATGGCCATTTTTAACTTTAATTAAAAAATTATCTAAGACTAGGGTCTCTAGGACGAGGCCATACATAAGGTCGATCCCCTTTATTTAATTGTGCCTGTAATTTAATACATAACATACAGCTATAAGAACTTCGTTCCAAGCGGGTGTCCCGCGACACATCTCGACTTTTTGTCTTAATAAATTAATGTACAGACGCCAGCACATCAAGCTACTACAATCTGTCAAATTTCTTTGATAGATTTTCAACTTTATCCCTACAGTATATGGTTCTAGGTTGATTGGGAAAATTTGACAGTTTCGGGTAGCTTGACCTGCTGGCGTCTGTACTATGCTTTAAAAATGTAAGAAAGCTACAGGCGTTTATACACAATTTATTCAAATAATTACAAAGGTGTTATTGTCATTTAAACTATGGAATGTAACTGGAAACATTTAGGTACACTCCGTACAAAATAAAGTAGGCGGTCATCTATCTTCTATATAAATAAAAACGGCCAAGTGCGTGTCGGACCACGCACAATGAAGGGTTCCGTAGTTAGGATGAATTTATACCAAACATAAACTTAACATTGTAGTTGAAAAACATGTTCTCCCATACATCGATATACGTAACGGTCAATTCTCCAACTGCAAATTTAATTTGGTCGACTATTACTCGTTAACTTGTAAAGCCTACTTAGCAGTGATAGTTTTCCTTTCAATTTCGTTATATATACTACTGCTATAATTTTTTTCACATGTCCAGATACAACCATTTAGCTGGCAGGGGTGGGGGCACTCGACTCTTAACAAAAAATGTCACTAAAGCTTAATATTACGCAAACGGATCCCGAAATCGACAAATGATCTCGACAGACCCATAATATTTTTGAACGGCCTATCCAACGATACCCCAAATCATGGGATAGGCGGGGAAAATAAATATCACTTTACATATAAAGCAGGCACAGGAAACATTTTTTTTTCCATGATTTTGTTTTGCGACTTTGTCGGCGTGATTAATATGTATAGGTACCCATGCCAAATTACAGCTTTCTAGTAATAAGAGTCGTCTCTGAGCTAAGCTGGGGACAGACAGACAGACAGACAGACAGACGGACATGGCCAAACTATAAGGGTTCCTTGTTAACTACGGAACCCTAGAAATGAATGGCTAAATGTGTTGCTAAGCGCAAAACTCGAGAACGGCTGGACCGAGTCGGCAATTTTTTTTTTCTTTCAATATTCGTTAACGGCCGAGGAAGGTTCATTTACAGTGAAAAATTTGTCGGGAAAATTCGGGAAAACTGAAAGTGTTCTAGAAGTTTTTTATATGAATTATTGAAATTTGGACAGAAAACGTCTATCAGGTAGTTTAAAATAAATACATTCATGCATTATTTACATCGTCTGTTGCAGGTTCTACACAATTTTTTATAGCTTTATAAAAAAAAACTAGTATCCGACCGAAACACAATTTTGAGCCGAAGCCGAAACCGTATCGAATACTCGGCTCCTCTTCTAATTTTGGCCGAAACTGAACTTATGAAGTTAGTTAAATTGACATTATTTTCTGAGACCCACTGTTCTGCGTAGGTTTAACCATTTTTAAAACATTTGATTAAGGGCTAATTTTGCAATTACCAGACAAAGTTTTCTCCAAAGAAAAAAATTACTTAGCAGATTTTGTATTACAAATTGTCAGAAAAATCAGCCTTAACTTAATTATGGGCCTTAGCAGACGTGCTACTGTTTGCGATTTGGTAGTATTTCAGAAGCTCGATATAGCGACAACGCTTTATACTCCGCTAAACAATTCAGTATCATTAGAAAACGCAATTTTTAAACCGTACTCAAACGAAACAACTTTCATTATGTGTTATCACAACGTGTGATTATGCTATCGCGACCTAACGCGGAGTCGCTAAGATGCATCTGTTGTTGTCCTTAGAGCTTGTATCAATCTTCCGGAAAGCGAATAAATCCCTACTCGCCGACACTAAAAGCATAAAAAAATAAAAAATAAAATAAAAATAAGTTTATTTCATATATCTCATTTGGCTTACATTGCATGTCGAGGAGTCTCCATGCATGCATTGCATGTTAGCATGTCTGCTAAGAACCTAAATAACTTCAATTTATAAGTAAACACTTATTTTTTGGGTTTTGTACAAAAAAGGGAGACAAACCCACTACTATTACTGCCTACGCCGAGTGTCTATCTGTTTTTATTCTATAAAACCGAACGCCAGTTTCGCTCGGCCCAAAGCTCCGGCTCACTTTCTGGCCGAAACTGAAACTGCGGCCGAAACCGAACTGCGGCCGAAACTGAACTTTCGGTCGGGCACAAAAGAAAATGTTTTTTTTTTACATTTACATGTATGTTTCATTAACAAATGTTTTTCAATAAGCCTTATTCACAGTCAATTAAAGTTCAAAGCTGCACGAACATCAACATAGAATATCAAAATGTTCCGGTGTGCAAGTGCGTGCCTGTTTGCATTTTATAGCCATAAAAATAACGTTTATTTTTCAATGTCTTCAAAAAATTATCTGTGGTTATTTTTACGTAATTTTCTAATACATTTAAAAGCTTTTAACAAAGCAGCTTTTGGCTCAAACCACACCAAAAAGGAGCAACATCGAATTTTAAACCTTAATTTCAATGTTCATAAAGTGCAAAGTACAACGTGACGGCACGGTTGGCGCAGTGGTTAAGCGATTGACTGCCATGCTGCGTGTCGCGGGTTCGATTCCCGCGCGGAACAAATATTTGTATGATCTACAAGTAGTTGTTCCGGGTCTGGCTGTTTGTGTATGTGAGTTTAAATGTTTGTAAATGCACCCACGATACAGGAGAAATTCCTAGTGTGGGGCAACGTTTTAAAAAAAAAAAAAAAAAAGGTCACTCAATGAGCCATTTGATGACTGTGTCAATGATTGTACAACTTTGAGCTTTACAACCAGAGAAATAAAGTTAACTTTTTAATGTCAGAAAATCCTCTGCGGTGCCCATGTTTTTGGTCTGCATGGGCCTTATTCGTATTAATTTGTTTTTAACATATTGACTATCAAATCGGTAAATAATAAGATTATTATCACACTAGCTTACTTAAAAATTCTAATTTTAACTTCCTGCCTTTTTGTAAAAAAAAGTAAAAGATGTGTTTTTTTCAACACTTTTTGAACACTGGTATAATGTCTGGCAAATGCACGAATGGTAAAACCTTTACGAAATGAACTTGTCAACTTTTTCTTAATAACAAGTTCCATATGTAGGATAATTTGAGGTACCTACCAAATAATCTTTAAAATTTTTGAAATAATTATTTTGATATGAATAGTCATATCAAAATAATTATTATGTACACCATAAAAATTACAGATATAAATGTTGAAATTTTACATAGGGTGACACAATGGGCGGTCTTATCGCTAAAAGCGATCTTTTACAGACAACCTTTGGATGGATTAAAGGGAGAAGGAGAGACAATATATAAATTGTATTCATTCTTTTATATTTCAGTTTGTTGCTCCAGTCTGGGGAGTTTGTTGCACCACTTCTTCTTCCCAGCTAAAGCACTAGGAAGTGGTGAAGGGCGGGCGTTCAGGGGGCCAAGTCTGCTATTTTCAATGATTAGTCATTATGACAACCATACCAAGGCAACTCCTTGACCATTGTGCCAATAGTTTGTAACCTCCTAAATTCATAATGGCGTGACAGTGGTCCATTGGGAAGTCAAAATAATATGAGCTTGTCAGTATGAGATAACCAAATGCAGACAATTTTTCCAATGGAATCAGTGGCACGTCATTGGAAAATCATACAGACGCCTTTCAAATATGAGATTAGCAAAACTGTCAAACTCTGCAATTACAGTGCCAATGATCGGCCATTCGGACACAACTGCGTTAGCAGACTTGGTCCCCTGGGCGACTGACTTATGTAATTTTGACGTTCAAAATGTCTAATTCTCAGTCAATTCCTAGTTAGAATAAATGACTTTTGATTTTGACTTATAAACATTCCCTCAATTTTTTGTCACCTGTATTTGTTTACCATCCCTGCACTATCAGAACATTAATTCAATGTTTGGTCAGAATCTAAACCAATCCAGCCTTTATGCCACTACCAATCCTACTAAGAGTATCATGTTACCCAGTAACTGGGTTGGTCAGATAGGCTGTCCCTCCATATAAAATACTGGTATTCAGCTGCATTCAGCTAGACTGGAATCCGAGCCCAACATAATTGGCTAGGCAGATGATGTTGCAATATAACTAGTACTAATATCTTATACTACATCAGCAGAACTTACAAGTTTACCATTCAGCAAACCCATCTTATGTTTCTCCCTCACATGCCTCACTACATGATCCTTCCTTTTATAAGATTGCCTACAGATTGGGCATTCAATTAATTGCTTCATATGCTGCGATTTCACATGACGTAACATATGATCCCTTCTCTTAAAAGTAGCTTGACAATGCGGGCATAAATGTCTATCTACAGACATGTGAGTAAATTCATGTTTTTCTAATTCCGAATGTGTTCCACATTCAAATGTGCACTCTCTGCAGCGGAAGACCTCTGTGGTGGTAGAATGTTTTTTTTTAATATGTTTTAGTAACATGTCTTGCCGTTTACAGTCTTTACCGCATACTGGGCACACGCAGTATTTTTGATTGTTGTGTAAACTATGAATGTGGCGCTTTAAGTGGTCTTGTCTTCGGAACGTCGCGTCGCAAAGGTTGCATGTTAAAATCTTCTTCCCACCGTGTAGTTCAACATTATGGTGCTCATATTCAACAGTGTCCACAAATGGAAGGTCGCAGTGTGAACAAAATAGAGAAAATTGCTCGCTTATTCTGTTTTTCAACAATTCTCGCTGGTTCGTAGGTTCTGGGGCCGCGAAAGGATTTATGGCGTACTTCGTGCCCTCTGGCCCTTGGAACATAGGGGTTGGAATGTAATTTGCTCTATTATCAACCATTATTTCGTTTGTTTTGTATTCACATCGGAATTACAGGACGCCCCACTCCAAACATGCTAAACATAGCGCGTTTCATGTCAACCTGTATTATGTCACTTTGTCATACATGGCAGTCTCTTTTACTCTAATGCAAGATGTATATAGCTATCTTTTTCGGATGCTGTAAATACTATGCTGACATTAGAAATTAGAAAACGCAACTTCAATCAATGACAAAGTGACATTGACAGCTTAGTATTGCTACTTTATAGTTTCATATTCTACCAAATTAGAAACGAAACCATCACAGTGTAAGGGGACATCATCCTACACACTTATTTTTCCATTATTAACATTTTTGTATTATTACCTATTCTATCAGCATTTCTTATGTCCCAACGGTTAGCTGGTAGATACTTTATAAAAGCGATCATCATTCATTAGGGAACTGGGAACTAACACCGTGAGCTTCCCTAAATGGCATAGCTGACCGAACCCCTCTCCCAAAGTCGATTGGCATGACCATACACGTTATATAAAACTAGTTCATTCGCCGAACGCCGCCCCATCCGATCCGCGCAGGCGTCCCTCAGGGGTCTGTGCTGGCTCCGCTCATATTCACGGTATTCATCAGTGACATCCCGAAATGTAGAAAGGCACAGTTAGCTCTGTTCGCAGACGACACGGCCATCTACTACACCGGCCGCAGTCAAGACCAGATTTCCCGCATCCTACAGACCGAAATCGACAGACTCGGTGCCTGGTTTAGGAAGTGGAGGATCGAGGTCAATCCTGATAAGAGCCAAGCGGTCCTCTTTTCTAGACCCCGGCGTTCACCCGCCCTGCCCCGACAGATCACCATGTTCGGCAAGCCTATCCCTTGGGAGAAGCGAGCCAAATATCTCTGTGTGATCCTAGATCATCACATTTCGTTCGCTGAGCACACAAAGCAGGTGCGTTCGCGCGCCGCTTTCGCTCTCGGTAGGCTTCATTGCGCTCTCAACTCACGCAGCAAGTTGTCCCTTAAGGGCAAATTGCGTATTTACACAGCGTGCATCCGCCCGATTATGACTTACGCCTGTGCTGTTTTCGCACACGCTGGTCCTCACCTCATTCATAGATTGCAGGCACTTCAAAACCGATTTCTCCGTAAAATTACGGACGCTCCTTGGTTCGTTCGGAACGAAACCCTTCATCTAGATTTTAAAATCCCCACCATTAAGCAGTTTATAAAACGCGTGACAAAGCGGTTCTTCGAGTCCGCAGATAGACATCGCAACCCCTTGGTTGTGCAGGCCGCTAGCTATATGCCATCTCAGATTAGTCAGACTCCCTAGGCATATTCTCTTAGATCCAGATGACCAAATTACTCTCCTTCAGGAAAGCGATAGGGCTACAACTACAGTGCACAAATCACACAAACCGTCATTCCGTCCTCGCCGCCGAGGTACTACGCGAAGTTCAAGACATAATTGCTCCCCCCGTCCCTTGCACGTCGAACCGCCAGCTCCGAGGCTGAGTGAGCCGTAGCATTTAATAGTAATCCCCGTTAATTATCATGAATCTAAACTTTTGATCCAGCCTGTCCCCAACTTGCTGTTATTCCCCAACGACGCCCTAAGCCAAAGTTCGTACCTCACAGGGGGTGCCCTTAGAGCGCTGTCGTTTAGTTTTTATAAATATATTTACGCTCCTGGCTGGAGGCTTTAAGCTCACACCTTAGGGCAGCCACAGGAAAGTCCAGTTAAGTAGTCACGGCCTCTCACGGCCACCTACGAGATGCCAATCAAAAAAAAAAAGAAAAAAGCCGAACGCCGCATTGTGTATCGTATTGTGTCGCAAGTAAAACTTACCAAAAATTGTTAATTCTGCAGTTTCCTCTTGCAAAAAGTAATCTGCCACATCCAATTTACGAAACCATAGTGTTTCCTACCAAATGTGGGTATAAATTATACATCATTAAAGTTTTATGTAAGTATGTATTTGTACAGACGCCAGCAGGTCAAGCTACCCGAAAAAAAATTTCCCAATCAACCTTAAACCTTATACTGTAGGGATAAAGGTGAAAATCTATTATAGAAATTTGACAGATTGTAGTAGCTTGATGTGCTGGCATATGTACATACACTAACGAAATAAACAATATGATAGTTACGATAGAAAAATACAGTGGTACGTTGGTAGCGCAAACGCAATACAGAGGCTAACAGGGGTAGGGATCTGCATAGTTTGACGGCACGGTTGGCGCAGTGGTTAAGCGATTAACTGCTGCGCTGCGTGTTGGGGGTTCGATTCCCGCACGGAACAAATATTTGTATGTCTCACAAGCAGTTGTCTGTTGTTGTCTGTCTGTGTGGTATGGCTGTTTGTGTATGTAATGTGAGTTTAAATGTTTGTAAACGCACCCACGATACAGGAGAAATTCCTAGTGTGGGGCATCGTTTTCTTAAAAACAAATAAAGTTAGTGCTGGGACAACGTGATTGAATGATTGATAAAACAAATGATTTTTCAGTCAGTATGTTCAGTAGCTATTTATTTTTCGTTTGTATCTGGCCAAGTCAGCACCCTAATTGCGTAACACACAATAATCATAATCTAAATGATTTTGAAGGATATTGCTAAGCTTTCGAATATGTTCGAAAAATTTGTCTGCTCAACAACGTAAATAACGCAATGCGCGGTTGAGTCTTCAAGAACCCGGGTACTGGAGAGAAACGTAGTGCACATCGTTCAAGGATCAACGGGCACCACAAGGAATATCACAGATCACATTGATTGTTTCTCTTTTTATAATACTAATGATATGGTCTGTCAAATCCTGACACGAATGAATAACAACAAGAAACCCATGTCACGAAGATCGTATATAAAAGAAGTATCGACAAATCTGTCTGATGAACTTTGAAGCGATGCCTAAAACCTATGCCTAAACAGGAAAATCGTTGAAGTACTTGGCGAAACTTCATCCAGTGCTCAATCACAACCCAGTAGGTCACAGAAAAAAATTAAAACAAGGTTTCTGCGATAACAAAACGTCGAATGACAAGGTTCTGTTGTACCCAATGAAAATGGATAACCGAGGAATATTATGTGTTGATTGCGGGTTCCTGCCGTGTTGCCGAAATGATTTTGCCAAATTTTCATTACCCAAACAAATTTTAGCAACCTTTTTTTATACCATTGCAATATTTCGAATGATTTTAGTATGCATATTTTCATTTGGTCAAATTTTTACTTGGCAAAATATTACCAAGTATAATGTCATTATGGCATTTGGTCTTTAATCAAATGATTTATTACAGCAAACAATCTTCAGACAATAAACGTTTTTGAGCGAGCGAAGCGAGCGGTGCCGCGGTAGCGGCCGGCGAGTGCCAGACACGACTTGCATTAATAGAATAAAAGATATTGTTTTTAGTAGGTTACCCGGAACATAACTATTTAGATTAGGTTAATTACTTATTTATATTATTATTTGATTTTGCGTAAAAACTGTTATTCCAACTGAAATATTTGACTAAATGAAAAATGTTAAAAGTACTAGTTGGTAAACAAGTTATAGTTTAAACGTTCATTTGTCAAACATTAGGTTTGCGTTGCAATTTTTTGTGAATAGATTTTTTGCTAAGTAATAATTTGGCAAATGAAATTAGGCGAGAAATTTTTTGGGAAGTGAAAATTTGTCAAATTCCTTTCGGTCAAACAAGGGAGACCCGTTGATTGCTCAGAATAACTATTTTTCTCATTTCTATTTCATTTAATTATAATTAATAAACAACTTTTAAAAGTCCAATGTATTTTATTGTTTTTTGTAACGTATGAAATTAAAATCCTCGAAAAAATATATACGCCTGAGAGGTGAATGTTTGTGAATAATGTATCTACCAAGTATGTTTATGTATATATAGTTAACCAAAAAGAGTAGATCCGCAGAAATGTGTTCGACGTGTATAAAATAAAACTGGTACATTTAAAAAATCTGTGATTTCATCTAGTCGTCATCATTCAGACATATTGACTATGAACTAGACTATGGCTATGGAGCCATACCCGCATCGTTTCATAACTAAGATAATTATCAAACTCATCAGTTTAGTTTGTTTCGTAATTTAGCAAGGAGAAATTAGGCAAGTGCACAAGAAAATAAAACGAATAAACATTGTGTTCATTCATTCATGCATTAAGAATGAAATACCACTCATTGTCTGTATCACATCACTAGCACCTTTGTTTGTTGTCATAGGATAATTGCATAAATACGCAGAAAGTCGATCTGTTGTGTGTTTTTGTAATTGTGTGGTTATTATTTTTTTGTGCGTTTATAGCAATAGGAAGCATGTATCTGTGTGCGATTGTGAAATTTACGTAGTGTGCTGTATGTGCCCCACCTCCCGGAGAAAGTGGCAGAAAAAGTTGCTCGGTGATTCGCTGTTACCATCTCCATAGGTTAAATGCTCTGGAGCTATTTAGTCAGTTTGCTGCAGTGTAGATAGTCTGGCGCAGTCAGATGTTTGATTTCCTTTCACTGAGTTATTAGGTATATACCTTTTCAGATTATTTGCTTGGGTTCAAAATAAAACAAGCACTTAAAGATTTAATATTGGACTAATATTTAGTAAAATACCATATTATATTAATAAAATTCATATAAAAATTCAAGTATTTCAGTTTTTAAACAATACCTACTGGCCTATTGGGGACTTAAGAGGGGCATTGCATACAATAAAAATTACTTTTGAATCTGACGACAGTTTGTTGACTTTTTATCCATACACGAAATTTCAACATATATGTAATACATTACACAAAAATTAAGTACTTATATAATATAAATAACGAATAAATATGAATAAACTACTTAAATATTACTTTTATTATACTATGATTTGATTAAACATTTAGATTTTCAACAAAATACTTTCTAAAATAATAATACATAATACTTTTGATAAACACAAATATACATTAGATACAATAAAGTTAGGAACATTACAATCATGTATAAATTTTCTGACTGCCGTCAGATTAAAAACCACTATTTTTCCTCAACACAGTCCCCAATAAGCGTAACACTAAGTAATACTAACAAACAACAAAATAAAATAAAAAAATCACTCTTAAAATAAGGAAAAACGCAGGTAAATCCAAAACTACTTATCTACAATAATTGTGTAGTTTTTACATAAATACAAATATATAAAAAATCGTAATACATTTTATTTATAATAGAAATAAAAAAGAAAAACAATAAAGCTCCGTTTTTTTTGAAATTTGAATCTAATTTGCAATATTCAAACAGATTTTTTTACATTTTTTCTATTTATTCAAGTTAAATATACATAAATATACCTTATTTTACGGCCAACGTGCAAAAACTTTATATTCGCTGAAAGCTTATACTATCTGTGTAAAATTACCTATAATATAAAAAAAAAACTCGAAAAAAATACTGAAAAAATGTAACACTAAAACTACTAGTGAATAAAACTACTAATCGATAAAAAAGTTATACAAAAAATTGGTAAAAAATAAATAGGAATAACATCAAAAATACATCAAAACAAGCGGGTGATTAAAAAAATGTTTACAAAAAAGCGATTATTCACCGGAATTAAGTAAAAAATAGGAATCAATTATGTCTTTTTGGTAGGTAACTTTGGGCCGCATACTGTCTTTGGTCGAAACTAGAAGGATGTAGCTAATAAAAAATATGTACTTACTAAAATAATCTGTAACACACTAGGGCTGATAGGAAACTGTGCTTTGCAGTTATGAACTTGACCTCTTCCAAAGAATTGACGTCAAAAATGACGTACACACGGCTACACATCAAGCTATACATTAACAGTATAAGCTGATCTCGCATTCCATAGGACTTCAGTACAGTGCGAGATCAGCGTAAACTGAAAAAACATAGCTTGATGTGTAGCCGTGTGTACCTTGTCTGGGAATCAAACCTAAGACCCTCAATGTGAAATCCTGAGCTAGCAGGTACCTACTAGAGGTCAAATTTGACATTTACGTCCCAAACTAGTGTAAGTATTGTGTCATTGATAATAATCTCAAATTAGTCTCTAACATGAAATGTGTCTGTAAATCTTGTGTGGGCCTACACAGCCTAAACTTCGCTATGAGTCTATCTTCATAACTAACTGCAAGCCACAGTCCCGGCCCCGCAACAAAGGTGAACAATTGCACTACCCCAGAAAGCAAACTACAATACAAACACAGGGCGAAAGTTTCAAATTCATTTTAATATCTCACAATAGTCGTAAAGTAAGTCACGGGCGTGAAACAAGACTAAGCGAGTGTCGTGGCCAACACAAGGGGCACGGTACGCCGTTTGGTGCCATTGGAGCTCATGTTGAGTGAAGGTGAAGGGTAATACGGAAACAGAAGTGTAAGAATTGGGAACAAAGATGATTAATGAATAGCCTGCAGGTTGTTTACAACAGTGACAGGCAAGCATTAACTTTTTGAAAGTTACAAGTCTTCTGATAGTGCAGTAATACAATTCAACATGGTTTCCTGTCACCATTTTCCCGTATTCTCAACTTCACCGGCACTGCACAGTCATTTAGAAAATGTACTTAAGTCTAAAAAGAAAGCTTAAAAATTAATCTTAATTATTTCTCACTAAAGCTGTCACTAGGTATCGTAGAACGCTTACAGAACAATCATTAGACCCAAAGGCACCAAAGAAAACGTTTGGCGGAAAAAATTGGTTTCAATTTCATTTTCAAGTATCAACAAAATTGATTTTACAAGTATAACAATGAATCAAACAACTGCTTATAAAAATATATAAATCTTATTTTAAATCAATTTTAAATTATAATTATGGACTCGAAGACACCATCGTGTCTGTGCATCACAAAAATGTTTTTAAAGACAATAAATATTTCTACTAAATAGGTAATAAATAAATCTTTGAGTGGTATGTTTGGTAGAAACTTGGTATTTTAGTGAAGCACAAACACGAAATGTTTGGACACTGGAGTGGTTCAAACGAGTATTCAAATAGAAGTAAATACTAAGAGACTTCATATTTTACTCAATCTTATACCTACATTTGTCTATAATGAAGTCTTAGATATAATAATGGTTTAGATAAAGCTTCTAATCGTTTGCTGAAAACTCGAGTGTCCACACACTTACACAATCCGAACGAGAGTCCACTGAACATCGAAAATACTATTTAAAAAAATAAATTTAGATCCACCGCAACTTTCGATATAGTTTAAATTATACAAACAGTGAAAAAACACCTGAAGATAAAACGGTGCAATCATTTTTATTATTTAAAAAAAACAATAATATTGTCCTAGCAACGGTACAAGATATTAGGTACATTATTAGACTCAACTAGGTTAGTTTAAATTGCGCTACTCTTTGCTATTCTTTAATTTCACTAAAAACTCTAGCACAAGAATTTACAAAACCCGCCCGGGCGATACGGGCGACGCTAAGACGAATTTTTTTTTACTAACTCTGTTCCGCCACCGACATAATCGTAAAAAAACATTTTTTTACGGATTTTTAAAAATTTTGTTTTTCACCTAACTCCTATTTACATGCATGTGAAGTGCGAAACTCACTCGGGAGTAACGTGGGGGACGATACACCGATCAACAACAACAATTCATTTATAAAGATACAAATTTCACGTCAAAAAATGTATAAGAATGACACCGCGACGCCCCCCTGCTGTGACCGCACGCAGTGATATGCAAACGACAAAATTACGATCTAAAATTAATGAGAACAGCACACCCGTCCATAGAAAAAACAGACAACGTACAAACGTGAACGAGGGCCGCTTAGCGACGGCGCCGAGAAAACAACAACTACAAACTAGCGACTAAAGGTACGTGCGAGAATACGGCCGCCCCGCCTCAACAAACTAAACCACGCTCCAAATCAACTAAAAAATATTTTCATATTCAAACGCTACATGTCATCAAAAGTAGACGATTGTCGTGGCTTACTGCAGCAATGACGCGGGTATTAACATTCTAAGAACTCTACATCAATTTTAACTAACATTACCACTATTGCTGCCCAACTCTTCCAAACTTTGCATCATCAAAACTTTGTCGCGTCATTGAGGCAAAGAAGCCACAGAAGTAAGAAACTAAACGAGAATCAAAACTAAAATAATGCGAGGCGACATCAAGAAACTACAACAGACAAGCGAAAACAGGTTATAAAAACCTCAAGAGAAAACAATAATAATAAAGAATGGGAGGACGAATTGAAACTTTCCCCCGCGCGATAATATTAATTCAACTAAATAGCAAAATTAGTTAGTAAAAACCCTTCGCATTCTACCGAATTGGTAGAAAAACGTTCGGCTGGTCACACACAGTCATAATATTGTAAGCTATGTCTCTGTCACGGCGAACTGCGTTTTTATTAGCAGTTTATCGCGACTTTCTTGTATCATCAAATTCGGTTATAATAACAGCCTCAAAGTAGTCAAAATCATACAGCCTAGAAGTGGGACAGAGGCACATAGTTTACTATAAAGCCGGCGACCAGCGACATGACGGTACAATCGTCACAAAGCCCTAGACATACTTAGTGCAAATCTAGCCCACCGCTCGCAGGCAGACCACATATCCCAAACACACCTCGGTTTTAATCTAACACCAATTATTAAGTTTTTTTTACCGCTGGGTTGAACAGATCTTCAAGATTTTAGTGTTTTGAACACAGTATATAGAAAAATAGATATCATGATTAAATGCTTCCTTTGCTTACAAAGTTTATTTTTTTATAAAATCATTGAAACTGATGAAAATCGTTCAATGGATGGCTGGAGTTTAAATGATTTCGAGTCAATTTATACAAAACATTCTACTTCAAAGACAGTAATTATTGTATCAATCGTTGTATAATATATGATGATAAACTGATTTCATAACGTTCAAAGGGAATTTATAATGTTAACTTGAAGATCTGTTATAATTTAATTTTATAAAATTGTCTTAACCCAAGCGTTCACTACAACATTGCGCGTAAAGTAAAAAAATCACATCCGAATTCACAATATTTACGTTTTTTTTTATTATAAAAATACAAAAATACAAAATGGGACAGTGCGACCATACATTCAACCATCGCCCGCCATACTAATTTCAACTAGGAGGGTAGGGAGTACTAAACAATTTAACAAAAAAACCATTGAGCAATTTCATGAAAAGAACCACCAAAAACATCGAACGAGTGTACGAAAATCACAAAGAAAAACATAAAAATAAATTTTTAGTAAACTCTTAAACTCAACGCACCGAACGCAGAATCAAAACGCTACAAACAAAAATTTATTTTTCAAAAGTATTGCCACAAAATCGTTGAAAAAACTACCAAATTTGAAAACGCAGTAGAAAAACGAAATTCTAAAAAATAATTCATGATTCAAAGTGCGCATGTGAAAATGGTTCCTATATAATGTGTTCGGGGCGATCAAGGCGTGTGTTTTTTAAATATTTTTCTAGGAAACTTCTATTTTTATTTAGAGAAATTGTATTCGCATTTACTATTATACTGAAACTATTAATTTACTAACAGATCCGACGTCCAGCTAGAAATTGACGAAAGAACCAGATAATATTAATCTAAAAATGATTTATATATTTGCAAGTTAGATCACAGAGCGATATATCAACAATAGTTTTATATGAACTGGTTTCTTCTCATTTCTAGAATAAATACGGATCGTGTATAAGAGATTTTCACACAGTCACGTGCGATTTTATAAATTCTGTCCGCGTTATGAGACTTTTCATACCGAAATACTATACATACATACCTAAATACTAAGAAAAATATAATTATATTATTTTTCTTCAAATATTTTGTCTACATTAATTGATTAATACTTGAACATTCGTCACCGACATAAAAAGTCTCGCAACGCGTCTTTATGGCAAATTTTTAATAAGATGCTTCTACTATTAATACAAATTGTACCTACTTAACGTTTAGTGCTGGCTAGCTTTACTCCGGCCACAATGATGAAGAATAAAAATAGGGAATTTAGGAGTAAAACCAACCCATTTTTCGATCAAAACGCGAGCCAAACGGGTTAAACACGATTATAATTTAGACTCGTCACAAGGAACAGTGAAACGATCCAATGTTGGAGGTCCGTGAGACCTCCTATATTCGAGCTACGTCGGGAGGGGTACACCAAACTCATACGCCACAACAAGGCACTATCAAGCCTCATGATAATTTTCGAAAAAAGGTACCACACAACACGAAAATACCGCTTCGAAATCATGAAAAAAATCATCAAAAAATCCGCGCAAGTCTTTTAACTACAGTCTATTTTATTTCCGTGGTCTTTCGGGATACGTTATCTAACCCCATACAGCGTGTATCCGTTGTTATTATACTTTAAGAGTTAAGTACACGTTATACTGAAAAAATATCGAAAAAATTTGCGTAAACTCTGCTACACTTAGTTGGAGACGCATTAGGCAGCACATTTCGCCAGGCTTCCATGAAATGGCCATCGTTTTGTAGAATGACAAGTGTAAAAAGTGAATCAAGTGCTCATGCATAGCTCTTGTAATCACTATTGAGGTCTTTAAGACATCTAAGCTCCTAATGCAACCAAAACCAAGTACGACAGAGTCCCGACTATAGAAACATACTGAAATTCGTAAGCGTTGTATCCTTCAGCTCATTACTCGGATCAAACTGACTCTCAATCTTCAAGCCATTGCATAGACCTTCCAGTCATGAATGGTGTTGGAACAAGGCAAAGTGCAAGGTCCAATGGGTACATAAGCCCGAGATTATTTAAAATTATCTTCCTCCCTTGATGTTAGACAGTCCAACACAAACAATTTCAAGACGTTTCAAGTTCAATAGTTACAATGAATTAGCATCGTTCGGTCGATGCTCGCGCGATTGGTCCATCTGCGGACATACGCCACGATGCAAATCAAACATCGGTGCTTTTAACGTTTACTACCATTTAGCAAATATATTTTAGCTGGTGGGAATGACTAGCACTGTTTGAAACGTAATCTGGCACAAAATAGAAACAGAGCCAGGAAATTGACTGAAAAGAACCTAAGATTCTCTTAAACAGTGCTAATTTTTTGTGAAGTTTAGTTATGATCGAGGCCTGCAGCAGGCCTTTCTCGTTATTTTATTGCTAAAATATAATTGCTGTAAGTAATAAACGCAGTCATTTTCACTAAAATTTAGTCCATCTCAATCCCAAGTGAACGAGCGCGAAGGCAAAAATTGTGAGACCTTCCTATTTACACTAGGTTTAATAAGGTTAATATAATCTTAAATAGTTTCAAATAAACTTACTAGCGGCCTTAATTTACTAACCGCTGAGGCTGCTAGTATGTTCCGATAATTAGATACTATGCTACCATCTATTGCACTACCCCGGCGAATTCAAAAAAATAGTTTTTTTTTTAAATATATTACTTTTTATCGCTAAAAATAAAATGTGTGGGGACGGTTGGAGCGAGCGCGAACTGCAGTTGAAAATTACTGAAAACCCGTCAATGACAAGACTATAAAACGCTATTGACTCATCAACATTCGAGGGATCTACCAAAACGAACTATAACGTCTTCGACACACTACTCTTCTAAATCTCATGAACACTGAATTCTCCTACCACGTCGAGACTTTACTGAACGAGTTCAGCTCGCACTCTCATCCCCACGAAACTTGCAGAGCAAGACTACAGCCAAATTGGTAACCGTTTTGTTAAGTTTGTACTAAAAACGTGTCCCTACCGCCTCCCTTTGTCGAAATCAAAACGAGCCCAATAGTTTATCCCTTAGCTGTCCACGTTCCAGAGCGGGATGGTAGGCGCAGCCAGAAGGCAAATAGCCCTAAACTTTGCGACATGCCTCAGAAAGCCACCCCTGATCTTGCCTGGCTACACACCCACACGGTGCATGGCAAGTTTCGTAAAGGATAATATTATATTTCATACAGGTCTCAAACAGGGAATGATTGGAAAAGTACAAATCTTGTCAATGCATCGTCAAGTGTCTCTGATCCCGCTCTGTGATGAATAACCAGACAAAATACTTGCAATAAGAGGCTGAACCTCACAAAATCCGACTTTTAAAAAGTCGACCCACAATCGCACCGACAAGTCGCAACCATGAACGGGACAACAGACAACCGCAACAATATCCAAGTCAAGTATCTCTAATCAAATGTAAAATAAAGGGAAAATATCAGGAAATTGTCTCTAGCTACACAGGTACAGTTATTTTCAAAAAATTAGACATTTCACTTATGTCATACGCTTAGTATCTTACGATAAGTGAGCGTACACAAATGCGATTGTCGTGCGACAAATCGCGAATGCGTCACCTCGTGACAGATAAGACCTTACCTATCCACAAATGACAACGGACATCTAGCTAAGTGTTTGGATACATATTTTTTTCTTAAATAGAATCTATTTCCGTTAAAAAACCCGCTTTTGGAAAAACTACCATTGCAGCATGTTTTTTATGACTTGGCAACATTAATTTGAAACACTTGTAGGTACATTTTCGGACGTGTCAAAGTTAAAATTGTTCTTCACTAGAGTTAAATTGCAACGTTCTTTCATGAGAAAGTAAATTTATCTACCTATTTGCTAATGTAACACAGTATTCTAATAGCACATCAAAGAAAATCTTGTATTTAATCAAGTCGTGAATTTTAATAGCTACAAATATTTCAAAATGGCGGCTTCCACAAAAGCATGTTTTTTTACTGATTCGACGCCTTGTACTTCCATCCTAAAATATTTTGCTTACATTAAACATTGGATAATGTTGCAATTTTAATTTTCTAGGCGCCACTGGCATCGTCCGCAACATGAGGTGTGATCGATGAGCATCGATTTGAATAATCGACTTATTCGATGTTACATTGCTTATAATGATTAATTGTATATGTTGCAGTCAGATTTAAAGGACAGTATCGAGTCGAATATTCACACTAATATAATAATCAAAAAATTAGTTACCTACTAAATTGCTTCTATTTTATAGCACTTACAATTATTTATCAGCAACAACATATTCGATTAATAATCAAGTTTTTAATCGATTATTCACGAAATCGATGTTCAAAGACCACAGTCTGGATACATATCCGTTTAGCTGAGCAGCCAATTTTTCACAAAGTGAAAATGTTGCCATCACAAAAATCCTAGCCGGTTGGTGCAAATTCACTGAAAACTAGTCTAAATAATAATACTAGTGTATGTATACCTTCACGCCTGGTTTATAACGAGGGCAGGAGTTCCGAAGTGGTAATTACTAGATACCGCACTAGACAGCCAGCAGTCAATCCGGTACATCGCGGGCACGGGTGGCTAAAATAGCCTGGCTGCGGCCGCAGGTTTGGATAAAGATGGGTGCGCGGCCTGCTGCTTGCTGCTGCCTAGTGCGTTATCTGCCAAAGTGCAGTCAGATATTTTTATTTGAACATTTTATATCAGTTAGTAATTCAATGCTCTGCCAAACTCGCAAGGAATAGCGTGAAGAATGCAATTTTTTTTAGTGTTACCAGCAACGAAATTACATTCAAGTGTTGCCGTGCTAGATTCAAAGTGTTGCCAGTAATTAAGACTAGTTTTTTACCATTCCATACTATATCCCGATGTGTGAATTGGGCAGATATTGTATGCAAAGTTGAAATATTTTCAGCATAGTTGATAATATTTCATTTTTGCAGATAGACTGCGGCGTGGGAGGTAACTACCGACACCAGGCAGTGGTTTGGAACGGGTAAGAGAAAATCCAAGTTTTTTATTATCAAAATAATGTTTTGGTTGGGTTGTCTGAATATTTTTTACTTTCAACATTTTAATTAGGGTTATTTTAATTACCCCAAGTAAAATCAAATCCCAATTGAATAAGGAAATAACCCAACATAAAAATACATTTCTCAAAGCAAATATACTTAATGAAAAATTAGAATAATTTGTATATCAAACGACTAATAAAATACATTTAAACACTTTATTTGGCCTAATAATGGAAAAACACAGCATAATAATTATGTGTCATGTGCATATGTTTCATTATTACCCCTTCTAAAATGAAATTACCCCACACACAAAACAAGTTCCCCCAAATAAAATGACCCCGTTTCAACCCGTTTTAAAATTAAATTACCCCGCATAAAATGAGTTCCCCCAATTAAAATTACACCGTTGTAAGAAAATACCCGTTCCAAAATGACCATCAACTGGGCACCGTGTTAGTATAGACAAAAGTACTGTCCGATGTTGGAAGTACGACACTTGTAGGTTATAACTGTGGAACAACACGCGAATAACACTGGTATGGCTTTAAAAACATTATCTTAATAAATTAATACTGAATCGGTTTTGGGTAATAATTTTTGGCTTAAGCTGGTATTTCGGGGAGATTTTTGGACTCTGGTGGGGCAGATTAGTGTCATAACTCATAAGGCTGGTACCAATTAGCAATACCGAAAATATTTAAAATTTTAGCTACCATAGAAATTTTATAAAACAGGATGGAAACTTGGCTTTAGAGCAAAAGTATCGGTAGTTTCAATTAATACTTGGAAGAAAAAACGGTCAATCGGTGCGGAAACTTATAGAAAATTACATCAATGTATAACTCTGAGTTCCAAAGACATGGGCGACGGAATACAAAAAGTCATCAAGGAAAGTAGGTAAGAAAATTGATATGACCCACCAAAATGTCAAAAAAAACCTACCCAAAATATCCCACACTCTTACAATCCGACCAACACAGCTAGACAACTGTCAATTATGACATACCGACTCTCGACTTATTTCGGTGTAACTGAGATCCGATTTCAAAATCTGCGGGGGAACCAAGTTCCCCCAGTTGTCTAACCACCCCGGTCGGCTTCTAGCCAAGTCTCCCAGTATTGCCAGCGTGTTGTCGCGCAGTATGCGTGTGTATAGTGTGTGTAAGTTTAGTAAGTGATGCACTAACACCAGCGGAAGGGCACAGCGCGCGGCCGGTCGGCTCCTTCCTTCACGAGCGGCTTGTGGAACTCGCGGCCCGGGCGCGAGTGGATCGTCGCCCAGCAGTGCTCGCAGTAGTACTGGAAACAGACATTAATAGTTATTGTAACGTAGAACAAGGGGGCTACACAAATTAACAGAGTGGTACAGTATGTGGGCCACGTTGTATTTTAGTGGCAATAAAACCAGTAAAACGTCAGCTCCAGCCAGCGGCAGCTCAAGGTCAAAGTGTTATCGACTGTACGTAGGCATGATAAAGCGACTTCGTACCCCTTTTTACGAAAATTACGCGGACGGAAGAGTATGAATTTTGACACCAGCAAGTTTATATGGAGGAAGAGTGTTGAACGATAATATTTTTATATAATATGCATTTGAAATAAACTAAATTAATAAAAAAAAACATTACAAATACTACCATGCATTTGACACACACACAATACCATGGGCTCATGGCTTGACGATAGATAGGTGACAGCTTGAGCATGAAATAAGTTATTTTTAATAACATGGAATTCGTGTACTCATGGAATTAGTAAGTACTATATAGATTGTAAGTAGAGGGGGTCTACTTTTGACCAGTGGGCGTGTGGGCGACCACTTGTTCAAATTAAATGTTTTATTATGATGTGACTGAGCAAAAGTTATCCGTATGAAGATTATTTGGGACGCTCACGTTTTTCAGCTTTAGTGGGCCAATTCCGTGGCCGCTTTTGAGTCACTCTAGTAAAGAATGTTTCAGAGCGACAGAAAAGAATAGAATTATGGGAAAATGTTTATGCCGGGGGATATGTTAGGCTCAACCGTTATTGAATGATAAACAATTAAGGCAGTTCAGCTGATGGTAAGTGATCAACACTGCCCGACATAAGGATTGGCTTGATCCCCTTCCAATAAAATACAAAAAGTTGTGAGATTGTTGGATACGCCTTTGTCCAGCAGCGGACTGATATAAGTTGATGATGACTATGAAGTTAAGATGTACATACCTGCAGACAAGTAACGTTGGCGCAGAAGAAGGGCGCGAACTTAGAGCCACAGCGTGCGCCTGCGCACTCGTCGCACATCTGATCGTCCAGCACGTACGGCTTCACCTGCAAACATACGGCACACGGGTTACAGACTGTTATGATTTCATTTTCATTTTATTTGGAGGAACTAGCAAATTGTGTGATTTTAATTGGGGGAGTGGTTTTATTTTGTTCCAAGTTTAGGGTTATGGAGGATTTTGAGTAAGTACCTATTTAGTTGGTATATAGTGATTAATTTTAATTTTGGTAAATTGATTTAATATTGGTTATGGTTGATTTGTAACGGGTTCCCGATTGTAGCTAAAATGGTTAATAAAAAAAAAATCGTGGTTCATTTTATTTAGGGTATTATTGGTTGGGGATACGTTTATTTTAGTTTAGGGTCCAGTCTACTTATCTACCTTAAATTAAGGTAGATAAGTTAGGTGTTAGGTTATAATTTAAATTGGGGGGTTAAAAATAAATTAAAAAGATAAATTGCGTTTTACGGAAACGCTAGATAAATTAATGTTTAAATAATGATCTCCAGTCCTTGGAGAGTGTTGCAGGATGATGAAGATGATGACGTCATATCATATCAAGTCGGCTACGTTACCTCGACGCGCTTGTCGATGTCCCCGTGCTGCAGCTGCACGAAGCGCGCGGAGATGGCGGCGATGTACGACTGCTGGTTAGAGAACGCCACGCGGCCCGCGCCCTGCACACACATGGTACACAAAATATTGACAAAAATGTCTTGGTTGAGAGGTTGAGACCAACTATGAAGAAGGCTCGAAATATACAAAATCTTGTAGACTCCTATTAAACGACGAATGACGTCATTAATGATAAATAATGATATAACACTGTTAAGCTATGGTTTCCTGCGACAGCAGTGGCCGCCATATAACGGCCGCCATAAAAATGATGGCACCGAGGTTTGACTTTACGGTGTCAAAAAACGCTCTCTAGGGAAACAACAACTTAATTTCATGAATAACATTTCAGTCAAGTCATTTATTCGGCTGAGAATTAGCGCGTTTCGAAAGTCAAAATTACAAAAGACAAGTCTTCCAAAAACACACGCCCTTCACCACTTCCTAGTGATTTAGCTGGGAAGAAGAAGTGGCGCAACAAACTCCCCAGCAGCACAGCTGTCTGTTTAGTTAGAAAAACTTGATTCTATACGTGACGTCATTCGCCGGTAAATTGCGGACGCTATGTGGCGGCACCGCAATCATAAGAAACCCTAGCTTAAGTAGGTAGGTACGTTACGTCGGCAAGATAACTCAAAAATCCTAATCTGTTCTAGTTATAGATAAATAGACAATAATTCCATTTGCCTAGCTATTCACTGCTATTGTTTTTGGTGATCACGTCGGGGTCACCAGTTTGGTGGTATGAGGAACAGGGTGTAAAGTTCACTCATCCACCATAGAAAAGGGAGGATCCTCCGACCAGACGGGTGTTGTGTCTGGCGGGCAACTGCCCGACGGTTGATGTCGGGACGTTGTATATGTGCTAAGTGCGCGGTAAACTCCGCTTGCGCGATGCAGGATTTGCGTGACGTCAGTGTGACGCGTAGTTCGCAATGCGGCGATGTGGATGCCGCTACAGAGTGATCCAGCAATGCTTTAATCCTTCTTTGCTAAGGTCCGGTCTATACTCCATTGTGCCTTTATCCAGTAACTAACTACACATTAGGGAGAGGGCAGTAACTATGGAAGTACACGGTACTGACCTTAGGATACTTGAGCTCAGGGTCAGTGTCGATGCCGGCGTAGCAGACGCCGCCGTACAGCCGGTCCATAATCATCGCCAGCTCCACTGAAAACGAAACACATTTCTCATTAGTATTGACGGTAAAGACAGTCCTGGGGTCAAGTGGCAATGTGATGCCGCTCTGGACCATCTCTTGACATTTTGATCGTATTACCCAGTAACAGATTTTTGGAGCTCAAATAGGCAGTTGCTCCATGGGGAAGGGGTCATGTGATGCAAAATTTATTCAGTAAAGTTACAGTTGTAATGACAACGTTGTCATTTGGTTTAAATATGTAGGTTTTTATTTTTATTATTTTAGTAATATTTTATATAGATTCTTTTTTAATTTGTGAATGTGAGAACGTTGTAGGCTTAATAGACTGTAGCTTTGTAAACTATCTTTTATTTTTTTAAGTACTTGGTACTTGTTGACGGGCCTACACTGTCCTCCCATACCTATTAACACTGTCACTTGGAAACATTGTTAAAGCCCACTTTATTTTCAAAGAGTAACCGTGGAGTTTCTTGCCGGCTCTTCTCCATAGGAAATTACCAATTGGAACCGTGCACCTAGCATCTGACGTTTCATAAGTGCCCATGTAGGTTTATGTGAAATAAAAAAAATTGATTTTGATTTTTTATTAAAGTATGTATGATCTCTTCGGGCCGATTTTGCACTTAAATGAGCTCTAATCACTTCAGCATTTCGGAAAACTCACCAGCTTTCAAGAACGCGGCGCTCCTCCCACGTTGGCAGTCATCCTGGGGTCGAGCGTTATGCTAGCGTCGGGCACAAAGTCTGTCACTTTCTCTTAGACACTATTTTGCTGAACTGAAGCTATATATCTGCTGCCTCTTATGGTTTATCTTTAATTACAGCTGTCTTCTGAAGCTTACAAACCGCATTTCTACCTGAAAATGACATCCGTCTATTGGGAACTCACCAGCTTTCAACGGACGCGGCACTCCTCCCACAAAGACAGTCTTCCTGGGGTCCAGCGGCATGCTAGCGTCGAGCACAAAATCTGCGTCAGCGAGCCTCCACGGTCGGATCTGGACTGGCTTGTCGCGGATCGTGGGCGAAGACACGCAGAGATACAGCTTGTCATCGTCCGTGATGCATGCTTCCATTAGAGCGGCTACTGAGCTCTCGTCCTGGAGGTAGGTCGATGGGAATTTATTAATTATAGGGAATTCTTTCTACTTTGAAATGGAGGGTGGCCATTTGAAAAGTTAAGGTTGACACACTCCACCTAGATGGAGCAGAGGAAAATTAACTAATAGAGCCATTTATTTTACTGAACCATTAGGGTGTTTGTTAATGTTCCTCCATTTCGTTTTAGTAGAGCGTCAGCGTATGGGCAGTGTGTCAATCTGTGGTAGGGCATTGAGCCATGAACGGTGACCACTAGCTACATTGGAGACTCGAAATAGGATGGATAGGCACTACCCAACAGAATAAAAGACTAGAACGGAATTGGTATAACATAATCCGGCAGAAATTTAATAGAAACATTACCAGAAGGGGTGAAACAGGCAAAAAAAAATCATATAGCTAGTGATATAATTAAATAAAACATACCTGGAACAGTAGAAACGCATAGCCCTTGGGCGGAAAGTAACTCTTGCTTTCGGCTTTGTGCGGCCAGTCGACCACGAGCGGCCCGAAGCGACGGAATGACGACGTTATCTCATCTGGAACAAGTATACTCGTATTACAACATTAATAAATAAATTACATTACATTATTTCATAAATTGTTATAGGTAAGAAACGTCGGTTTATTACACTAGCTTTTGCCCGCGGCTTCGCCTGCGTGGAGATCGGAAATTATCCTACGGAAACTTACTACCGTAACGCGCACGCCACTCAAGCTCCCAGTCGGCATGATTTTTTCCGACATCTTCAACAATCACGGTCATTTATTTCAGCTAATTTACACAAAGCCTTAATGAATTATTCAACAAAAATTGATCAAAACCGTATGACAATCCGTTCGGTAGTTTTTGAGTTTAATCGCGTTCAGACAGACAGATGCGGCGGGTGTACTTTGATTTGTACTATGGATGAAGTGATATCAGGATCAGCTAGGGACTTTCGGGTTCTTGGAGTTCCGGAGCATGTTTTAACGAATATCGGCCCCAGAGCCGTGTGGCTTTGTCATCTGAGACTATGTGTGTGGCGGCATTTACATCGCCACATGTGAACTACGCATTACACTGACGTCACACAAAATCCTGCATCGCGCAAGCAGAGTTTACCGCGCGACTGGCATATATTCAACATCCCGACCTCAACCATCGTCCGTCGGGACAACACCCGGCTGGTCGAAGGATCCTCCCTTTTCTATGGCGGATGAGTGAACTTTACACCCTGTTCCTCATCCAGTTCCATCCCGAATGCAAGTTTACATTTTAGCAAGATTATTTAAGGATAGCGATATCTTAGGATCAGAATTTTGGGGTTCTGAACAATAGGGGATGGTCTCAATACGTATATAGGGTCAAATTAAATTTGACGTGTATGATAGCAAAAAATAATAAATTAATTTGATTTGTTTTAACGTCTAAAACTTGTTTTAGTTGTAAATGAGGAACGGAAACAACAGCAGACAACCTGTAAACGCTGGAGAAGGATTAAATGTGCAGCTGCAGAGTTACCTAACTCCACACATCCTCTATAGCCTAGTTATGTAAAATACATCCAACTCCTATTCCCGCATGAAACCAGTGCTTAATAGATTATTAGCCGACTTCCCATTGGGGTATAAACCGTACAAAGTAAGATTGCATGCGGCCCACGCGCGTCCTTGTTATATTGTGGCTCATCATACGCGTGTAATGCATCGAGGAGTTAACATTGCATGGACACGTGGAGCGATGACATTCGCTGCGTTATGACTTTATGACGTCATAGAGTACTGCATTGCGTTTGACCGATTTACTAACTGATTCAAAGTATTGGGCCCGCGCCACAACACCGCATCTAAACAAATAGGTACACACTGGATACCATATCCCAGCTTTGAAGTTCTGTAGTAATTTTAAATGGAGCAGCACCTCATTTCTCATATAAAATGAGGGAGTAAATTCCAGTAAAATGAGGGATAAAATTCAAGATAAATGAAAATAATAAACGTCTCCTCACAACAAATAAATTATACCTACTGATTATTTAGATTTTGTGTCATGTTTGAACGTTCCATTCAATAACGAAGAGCGAAATGTGAGTGTGCTATAAGTAGGTACACCTCTGCCTTACCCTTCCGGGGAAACAAGCGTGCTGCTAAGTGATGTAATGTGTTGAAAAAGGATTGATGATCGCTTTATTGGTAAATCTCTTTCGAAGTTGATCTTCATAAAATCCCTTAGAGGCAAAAATTTGGTAGCAGAAGGGGGTATAATGATTTCACCCCTTCCATTACCCCGGGGATAATATTGACCCCTGCTTCACAAATACGTATTTAACATAACATCGCCCATATCTCCGAATTACTAGGTATACTGAGATCTAGACTGAGGTCGTTCAAAAAAATACATAGAAGAGCAAAATACGGATATACTGCTATACCTACCTGCCTACCCCCCTTCGGGAAATACGGCCGTGTTGATCTTTACTAATATCATAGAGGTAAAGTTTGTGAGGTTGTAGGGGGTAATCTCTGGATCTACTAGAACCGATTTTTGAAAATTCTTTTACCCGTAAAAAGCCACGTTATTTGTGAGGCTTTAAATTAATCCGAAAAAATAAAAGACCTTCCGCCCAACGAAGTGGGCACGGGTGTCAGCTAGTGTTTAATATATTTATATTACGTAACGATATTCTAATCAACCCGTAGCTAATACTAAATGCATTTCTCCTATTAAATCATTCAGTCGTCCAAATTGGGCCTTACACAATGACCAGGGTTGCTATGCAACCGCCACACAACAGTCTTGGCCACTGCAACGTAATGGCGGTACCAAGGCCGCCGCTTGGACGTCGATATTGACCTGGATATTAATGTTTGTGGAACTAATAATCGTTGAGGCTCACTTTTTATGGCTAATGGATTGACGAGTAAAAATGTATCCGGTACTTATGGTAATTTAATGGAGATGTTGTTTTCTATCGCTCTTGAAATTCTGGTAATGCAATCTTTTTTTTTTTCGGTCTCTGCATCATCATTTCAGCCAAAAGACGTCCACTGCTGGTCATAGGCCTCCCCCAAAGCTCCGCCACTCGACCGGTTCTGTGCTTCCCGCATTCAGCGGATTCCTGCGGCATTCACACGATCATTGGTTCACCTTTTGGGAAGCCTAATTAGGAGACCAGCAGTGGATGTCTTTCGGCAGAAATTATGATGGCACTCAAACTCAGCTTCATTTAACAGCATCCCAGAAGTTTAATATTTGTATAATTTAGAGTATTTTTGTTGTTAGGTACTTTAAGTGCCCGAAACAATTTTTTACTTTCGAACACGGAAGTAAGCTAGCAGAGTTGTGAACGGGCGCCATCAGTAGGGACAGCGGCCATGGCTTATTTTAATTTTTGATTTGTTTTATCTTTTTATTACGGACGCTTTTGACGTTTATTGCAGCGTTCTCACATGTATAATTTCAACACGAATGATGTAACCAATATTTTGTAACCATACGTCAATTTATAAGAGTGTCCGTGGAGTTTCTTGTCCGTTCTTCTCCATAGGTACCTACCTACTAAGCTTTGGCCAAAATGGGTAACTAGCTTCATCTTTATGACTGACCGACCCCTTGACAATTCAAAAGTTCCTGTAATTGGTTTATTTGAAATAAATGCTTTGCGAGTTTGAGTAGGTATTTTAAAAAATCCGTTCCACGTGAAATCATTTCGTAAAGAGGCGCTTATCAACCTGATTCACACGTTGACGCTTCATTCTATAGGTATGTCAACATAGAATACCACATGTTCACCACAGTAAAATTCTGTATCGTCATGACGTTGCGATAACGGCGTCTCTTATCTAACCAACATGGGTTATACCTTCAACAAACTATCAGAAAAAAGAAAGAAAGAAAAATTGTTTATTCTGCACAAACAACAATAAAACTTTACAAAAATAAAATAAAAATTGACAAAAACACACTAATTGCTAAAAGCCTAGTATTCAAAACCTTAAAAGTTAAAAGTTTGACAATGCAGTCAGTTTATCATACTTTCATTAATCAGTCAACATTAAACATTGTGGATGGTTTTCTCCTAATAACCGATCGATAGGAAGAACTGTACTTTATTGATCCACCTAAGTAAACTAGGCAAAAATATTTAATATATGTAAATATAAAATATATAAATTGGTACTCCATTTTATCATATTCCTCAATGTGAACTGAGTGAGGTGGTAGATTTACAAAGACATGATCTTTGAGGATCCTGTCGGGCACAGCAAAGCAGGAGAGCGGAAAATGGTTTTAAGGCGCAGATATAATTATGAGTTTAGTGACTTAAATCTGTTATTTATACTTCTCTTCTACTACAAGGAAGTTATGCAAAGAAATTATGTTAAACTAGAACGCATACACATCAATTATTATAATTATAATAGTTATATTAGTTTTAGTATATGCGAAACCCGAAACACGTGTCTAGTATTTTTAACAGACTTCCAAAAAGGAGGAGGTTATATGTTCGGCTGTATGTTCACCGATTACTCCGTCAATTGTGGACCGATTTTGAAAATTCTTTTTTTGTTTGAAAGAGTATGCTCCCGAGGTGGTCCCATTGCCACCAAATCAGAATCTGATGAGGGGATCCTATGCAAATCGACGGAAATTTTTAAAATTTTATAGGCATACCTATAGCGATTTGAGTATTTTTTATAGTAACTCGAACATTTGCACTCGAAAAGCACCATTTGGTGAAGTGGAAGTTCTGATGATGAAGACCACAGATGGCCACCGGAACTACTTAATAATAAGTATTTCACCGTTGCGATTCGATTAGGCACTTTAATATGATTGCTGAGCAATTTATGCTCGTCAAAATGCATATGGTGAAGTCACCATCAGTTCTACTGGTTCTTACCAGGAGAACTCCTCAACAATTAACGCCCCTGCATCGCGAAAAGTAATATTTTGTAAAAGGTGATGAGAATTTGACATTAGGCTATTGTAAATTAGATAAATTACAAACTAACCCACTAAAAAGTGAAAAATAAAAAACTTTTCTACAAAAAAAAAACAACCGACTTCCAAAAAAAACACTACAAAGTGAAAAATAACTTTAATTTCGGAAGTCGGTGGCAAAAAACTAAAATACAGATCCAAAGACACCGACTTCCGAAATTAAAGTTATTTTTCACTTTGTAGTGTTTTTTTGGAAGTCGATTGTTTTTTTTTTTGTAAAAAGTTTTTTTTTATGTAAAGAATCTATGTACAAAATTTCAAAACTGTATCATGAAAAATCGCAAAGTTATAAATAAGGTTGTTATGTTACCGGGTTGTCCGTACAAAAATATGGTAACGGCGCCCCCGCGCCTCCAGGGTCGTCTTCCGCTCATTGATAATAATTTGGCAGTAGGTACCTAACTGTACGGCGATTGTATTGTAAGTAATTAAATGGTGATAACATTTTCCATCACACTTAAATATTTTTGGGACAAAATATAACATGGTGTAAAAATGATTGAAATCGATTCAGTTCCTTATTCTGAACAAACTATATTCAGGTTTCGTATAAACTAAAAATAATGTTGTATAAAAAATGCTCAAAAATGGTCAAAAATGCTTGACAAGATTGTGATTTTTTTTTTTGCTTTTCAAGCAATTTGGACCGTCTAGAGATCCCATTAGGACTTTAAGATCGAATTTGGTCGTAAAGCGATCGCTATCTATGTCGAAACTGCAGGGCCAGGACCCTTTTTGCGTGGGCGCCCCCATTTTATTAACATGTATGTAATTTATTTGTCACTAGTTAAGTGACGTGTGTGTTTTATTTCTTTCTTTCTTTCTAATATAACATCACGCCTGTAATCCCCGAAGGGTTAGGCAGAGGTGTACCTATAGTACACCCCAGTAGCGAAGCTACAACTTCCATTAGAAGGAAGCCATTTTTTTTTTCTATTCACCTTATCTCAAGATAACATCAAAGTACCTCAAAAATTTAAGTCATTCTTTTACTTTTCTCAGTTTAACGCCATAATTCGTCTGAATTCTTAGTTAAGACAAAAAATTTAAACATGGGTTCGCGATTTAGGACAGACTATAGGTAGGTACGCCATTTTTATCTTATGATTTATTAAATACCTGTAATGTGACTATTTAAGTAGGTACATAGTCATAGTAAACTCAAGCAGAGTAGTTGTTTCAAAGGGAAGCCGGTAGGAATGGAGTTGTATGAAGCCGTCGCCCCTGGTACACCCACGTTTCGCCAGTTATATTTAATTCCCATGTAATAGGGGGCGAGCCTATTGCCATCAACCGGGCACAAATCCAGACTCCGGGCTGCTACTGAGAAATTCCTGGTGAAAGCCCAATAACACTGACCGACCTGGGAATCGAACCCAGGACCTCTTGCTCGGCAGTAGCGCTTGTGACCACTAGACCGACGTGGCAGTCAATCAATCAGTCTTTCTTTCTATTCATTAATATTATTACATCATTTAGAAAATCAACGAAGTGAGCCTTGTGAATATGTTTCCACGCATGCTATCATATTTAAAATACTCGGTGTCTTAAAATACTCATTAAAAGATGACTGCTGACTATTATTGCCTTTTATCTAATAAGCCGTATCTAGATAGATGTTAATTTTGCCTCTGGAATGGCAACGATGCACAAGTTGCGATACCTCCAGGGTATTGCAGATGTCTATTGGCAACGGTAACCATCCTAGGTGAGCCGTATATTATGAATAGCATAATCCTATATAATGTTCCTACTGCTGGGATACAGGCCTCCTCTTGGTGAGGGAGTGGGCCATAATCCTCCTTGCAGGCCTGCAGTGCGGGTTGATAGAAGTCGCAAGTCGTAGTTCGAAGTTTTGGTTCTAGGACATGCCGGTTTCCTCACGATGTTCGATGTTCTGATATTTTGAATGATTGGCACCAAATATAATAAAAGCAACATCGGCAAGTAAGCAGGCGTTATACGGTAAATGGTCAGATTCACCGCCGCGCTTGGATGTTTGTAATACCAGAGCAGTTGTAGCTGCGTTGCCATTCCAGAGACCAAGCTGAAATGTCTCATGGATATAATAATTACACCGGCAGTCGCATACCCTTCAAACATACAGCAACGCCACTTCCTCAGACGTGCTCCTTTACGTACACCGCAACAGAAACGCTACTTCCTCGGACGTGCCCCTTCACATACACCGCTACAGACACCGCTACAGCAACGCGACTTTCTCGGACGTGCTCCTTCACATACACCGCTACAGCAACGCTACTTTTCCTCGGATGTGCTCCTTCACATACACCGCTACAGCAACGCTACTTTTCCTCGGACGTGCCCCTTCACATACACCGCTACAGCAACGCGAGTTCCTTGGACGTACTCCTTCACATACACCGCCACACCAACGCTACTTCCTCGGACGTGCTCCTTTACGTACACCGCTACGGCAACGCGACTTTCTCGGACGTGCTCCTTCACATACACTGCTACAGCAACGCTACTTTTCCTCGGATGTGCTCCTTCACATACACCGCTACAGCAACGCTACTTTTCCTCGGATGTGCTCCTTCACATACACCGCTACAGCAACGCTACTTCCTCGGACGTGCCCCTTCACATACACCGCTACAGCAACGCGAGTTCCTTGGACGTACTCCTTCACATACACCGCTACACCAACGCTACTTCCTCGGACGTGCTCCTTTACGTACACCGCTACAGCAACGCGACTTTCTCGGACGTGCTCCTTCACATACACCGCTACAGCAACGCTACTTTTCCTCGGATGTGCACCTTCACATACACCGCTACAGCAACGCTACTTTTCCTCGGATGTGCTCCTTCACATACACCACTACAGCAACGCTACTTCCTCGGACGTGCCCCTTCACATACACCGCTACAGCAACGCGAGTTCCTTGGACGTACTCCTTCACATACACCGCCACACCAACGCTACTTCCTCGGACGTGCTCCTTTACGTACACCGCTACAGCAACGCGACTTTCTCGGACGTGCTCCTTCACATACACCGCTACAGCAACGCTACTTCCTCGGACGTGCTCCTTCACATACACCGCTAATACTAAGTACTTCTTTCTCTTAACCGAAGTCAAGACCAAACACCATTTGCTGGAAATGCGATTTTCCTATCCAACGATCTTGCTACATTTCTTGTCATAATCCCTTACTCGACACGATGAAAAAGGTAGGCCATTCCAACTGCCATTACGAGTCCTATTCTATGAAATCTCATAAGTCATTTGAATGGTATCTGTGACCTAGTTAGCACAAAGCGGCCGCTGGGCCCGTCAACCTGTCCAGATAATAGCTTCCTGATAAATGGACAATAGATGAATGACTATTGTTGGATATTTACATCTGCAGGCTGGTCCAAAGTCAGGATTGTGTGGGTCGTGAAATAGGGGGGATAATAGTAGGTATCTATGAAAATAAATAAACTATATAGCTCAACGACATTCAACCCTCCCTCCCTCCGACAGGGTCATAGAAACGTCATCAGCAGCATACAGTGTCTAGCCGTAAGCCGCAACCGGACATTTGCTATAGAAATATACTGATATTTGAAACGCTGAAGCCTAAAATGGCACTGATAGTCTAGCCACAGTAAAACCAGAGAAGAGACAGAAGAGACCCGGAAACAACCAATAGATTATTGTGATGCGCTGAAGTTATACGGAGAGATACAAAAATAACGCCAACCCATTGGTGTTGAGCGAGACATCTCTCAGAATGATGGGCAAAAATCTGCATTAGGGAAAAAAGGTGGCCAATGATACTGAAAACAAAGTGCCCGTTTTACAAAGGACAATAATTGCAAACAGGACCTTTTATTATACGTTGTGTAACGCATACGGTTGAGGGCTGAAAACGAACATGTCATTTGCCAAATGTTCTGTAACAATCCCTGATCCATGCCATTAAGTACTACTAAAGCTAATATCAGACCTATCGCATTTGTTCATTTTTGCCTTTCTTTCATCTTTCACTCAATTGAAACGTCTGAGCTTAAAATGAATAAAAGTGAAAAATTTACTCATCAGTCATGGGCGCCGTGGCCGCCGGCAAGTTTATTTTCAGGGCGGTTCACCTCTGATATGTTAGGTTATCGTTTGTCCATTCATACCCCGGAGTAACTTTGTTGACTTATACAGAAAAGCTTAACAATTTATTATGATAGAGTAGGATACAAGAGCGAGCGAAGCAGGCTCGTATAATGTTAGCAGCACCCCGCCTAGGGTCGATTAGATTTTTGGAAACAGGAGTTCGGTACTTTATCGACTAATGAACAGAAGCTTAAGAATTGAGAGGAACATTTTAGGATCTCGCCTCGATTAGGTTAAGTTGTAATTGTATTAGGCGTTTTCCCATATTTTTATAGTTCTTAATGTTTTTACACTTTTATTTTATTTTGTAGCCAGTGACACAAAAAAGATTTGAGAAAGCAGTTTAACCCCGCCAAAAGATTAACCATTCAAGATTCGGCAAAGCTGGACGCAGGTAGATACGCGTTCATTCCTATATAATTTTTTTGGCGTCGTGTAAACGTGGAATGAAACAAAAAACCTTCAATCGTGTGAAGTGTCTGATATCGGTGGCCCATTCATATACTAGTACTCATCATACATCCACTGCTGGACATAGGCCTCCCCCAAAGGGGGGGTTTGCCATAATCGCCACGATTGGCAGGCGGGTTGGCGATCGCAGTATGGCGTTAAAATGCATAGAGAACGCTGCTGCCTATTCTCATGATATGGTATCTTTGAAATGCTCAGTGCAGTTTCAAAACTCGGGTGTAAAGTTTACACTGATGATAGACATCACGACCTTACGTATAAAATATCTTGACAAAAACTCGTCTAGCTCCTACGAATCCAAGTGTTACTCACCCTCATCAATGTCCGGTGGCAACCCGCCCACAAAGACTTTACGGCTGAATCGCTCGCCGTGCTCCGAGCCCGCAGACACTGGTGAGGAGCGGGCCGGCGAGCCCAGTGCGCTCACACACATTGATAGACCTGGAACAACGAACATGGTGTTGTGAAAAAGTCGACGCTATGACGAGGTCAATGGGAGGCTCTTATTAGTGGTGTCCTTGGCAGTAAAGTAACATTTAATCATATTAAATAATTATGAAACGTCTCTGTATGCTACGGAGGGATAGGCTGAACACATTTTACCGATTATATTTGAAACCCCAAGTAATAGCGAGATGAGCCAGCTACTGAGCACTGGGGGGTCGAACCCAGGACCTATTGCCCGGAAATCGTGCTCGTGACTACTGGATCTACGAAACAATCAAGGACGCTACACCATGAAAAATCATAATAATGTAAAATATTTTGTATGAGTGCGTCGTTACCTAACTGCCTTGGTTGGTGATTAGACACAGGCACCTCCGCCATACCATAGAAACTGGCTTTCCCAAAAGCAGAACTAAAATCCTAGCAAAGCGGTAGAAAATGGTATGGGTGGCATTATTTGCCCCGACGAACTCCTTCACGAAGAGTTCTACTCATCATCACACAGTCCATTGCTGGACACATAGGCCTCTCCACTCACACGCCATTTATGTCGATCCCCAGCTACCCTGTACCAGCCACCCTGCGAAGATCCTCGCTCACGAAGAGATCTATAATAACCAATATCTGTTCAGCTTTTTCCCAACTATGTTGGGGTCGGCTTTCAGTCTAACTGGATGCAGCTGAATACCAGTATTTTTCTCCACAACCCAGTAACTGGGTAACACGATACCCCTTGGTAAGACTGGTTGTCAGACTTTAAATACGAGTCAGTATTAAATATCTACTGGAGTTCTAATATCTACTAATGTATTGAGGGGTACTGACCGGCAGCTGACAGCCTGGAGACCACATCCTGTGCCTGGTCTGGCACGGAGGGCGAGCCAGCTCCGGCCGCGCCCCCCGCAACTGCCGCCTCCTCCACACCGGGGAAGAACGGCGACTTGCCTGCAGACAAAGCAGAAGAAATTAAGTCATGGTTTTACAAAATCGACCAATAAACAGGGTTATTGGTAAAATACTAACAACGAAGTTAATGGGTCAGCTGAAAATGTAGGGAACAACAGATTTTTTCGCGATTTGAGGTTTGTTCCCATAGTAAAAGTTGTTCATAATGATGAGTACAACGACCCCTTAAGCGGTTGTAAGTGTTTTAAATAACACCCTGGTATAAAGCCCTCAAGACCACAGTTTCCAATTCCACAGTGGCAGAGTACGGGGAAGGATTTAAAAGACGGAAAATAGCATGAACATAGAATTTTCTATGGACAAGAACAGCTGCTGCACTAGATCGTCACTAAAAGAAAATCGAACTGCCGAAAGACCGTCCTCAGTTCTGTCAGTTATTATTCGTTGCGTAACGATTTAAACCCATCACGGAAAGCTTCGTTTAAATTATCAAGGGTTTTTTTACCAGGAGTATCATATAAGATGACATTAGCTACGTATATTTTCATTCAAATTGTCTTATTATTACCAACTTCGTGAAGGAAAACATCGTGAGGAAACCTTTGCCTGAGAGATATTTTTCGACGGCATGTGAAGCCAGTTCAGAGGCCCATGGGCGGCATAAAAACTCTGACACCAGGTTATAGTCACTAACCACACGAAAAAGAGTAAAGAGTATTATTTTGTGAATGCCTAATATTTAAAGTGTGTAAAAAACCTAGTCAGCATGTAATGTTAAATAGTTGACACAGACGTGACCTCTAGTGACCCTAGACAGGTCACAATTTTAACAGGTCATTGCACTACAAATCCAGTATGTCCTGCCAATGAGGGTGACACTGATTTTGTTTAAAAATGGGACAGGTTAGGGTGCTTTTTTTATTGTAACTATACACTACTACTGTGCTACTATTGTGTCCCTTATGGTGTGCATAATAAAGAGTATTATATTTTATACTAAATGCTATAAAGAGGTAAAATTTGTTTGTAAGTTTTGTATATAGAGGCGTAATCTCTGGAACTACTAACCGGATTTGAAAAAATCTTTTTGTATTTGATAGCCCAGTTCTTGAGGAGAGTTATAGGACATTTACCATCACATCACCCTACGACCATTAGGAGCAGAGTAAAAAGAAAAAAAGTCTGAAAGAAGACGTAGGTAATAGCGCGGGCGGGCGATGCAATGCGATGCGGTGGGTCGGGGGAACAAGAAATTTAGCGTGGATGAAGTCGCAGGCAGAAGCTGTATAAAATATAGAATGGAAGACTTGACAGCCTATTTGTTTGCATTTAAGTAGTGTTTATAAAAAAATATTTTACTGTATCTGAATACCTCTGACTAGGTTAAGCGCAGGCCACACCGCCAGCTAGCGGGCGGGCGGGCTAGGCGGGCGAACATCGTTTCACCTCTTTACATACTTCGGTTCACACCGCGAGCTACCGACTAAGGTGAAACGATGTTCGCCCGCCTAGCCCGCCCGCCCGCTAGCTGGCGGTGTGGCCTGCGCTTTAATTCGACTGCTCGGTCTCGTCTTCTCAAGCCAACTACCTTATTGACTTACAATTATCAGCCTCCTCAATACGTTCTATTTGGTAGACATATAATATCAGAAAAGAAAATACTTCAAACGGTGGAAAGCCCTACTAATATTTTTTTATTATAGCATTAAGCCTTCACGTGTGTGTTACTATGCTATGCTAAACAAAATTTTAGGGAGGTAAGATTTTTACTGATCTGATCCCGATTATTCTTTCACTAATCGGAAGCTATTTGATTATTTATGTCTAGATAGACTGTCGCGCTGTAAAAGAACTCAAACAAACAGGCCAACTTTGTTATGCTGGTGTGAGTGACAGCTACGTCTTACACTCGCGCCACGTCTTTGTGCTGTCATTGCGTTATTCTAGTGTGCGTGCATTTTGCGGCCAACGATTGGACGTAATTTTTTCGACGAGTTCACAGCTTTGACTAGACATATTCATATGTTTGGGGAAGATACATGAATTTCGTGTCGCGGACAGAAGCTGGTGTATTATATACGCTTCCAGACGAAGTTAGCATACCCGTAACTAAAGATAAATAATAATTTAAAAAAAAATATTCCAGATCCTATTCTTCAATTGCCTGCAAGCGACCTCTTTTATTTATTATTGAAGAGTAGGAATTTCACAAAAATCCCAATAAACAAACTGTCATGGCTACCCTTACTGAGTACAGAACTTTACAACAGCATTGACACCGCAATCACTAATTATTATAAAACTAAGTTGCAGTCTGTCTGTCAAAGCTTATCTACGAAACTATTAGACGGATTTTGGTGCGGTTTTTGTTATAAAGTTTCAGGGATTTCAAGAGAAGTGTTGGATGTAAAGGCGCTATTCCACCAGTGTGCGGCACTGTGCGACACTGCACTGCACAGTGCACGACAAAAATGTTTCTTTCGATGGACTCACTCAAGTAAACAAAACGTGCTGCACTGTACGCTTACAAAAATTACGTAAGTATAGCTTTGCACGTGTACGTGCATTGTTGGAAATCTGCACAAAATGTTTGTGCACAAATGTGCTGCACACAATTTTGATGGAATTTTGCCCTATGGTAAATCCGAAGCTGTAGCCCGCGAAATTCAGATTTTCTTACGTTTCTTGCCATTTGCAGGTCAGTGTCAGGTTGTATCTTGATCAAACTGATTCGCGACCATAAGGCTGACCCCACATTAGGCGTGCGCCATCCTCGGGTGTGTGAGTAGCGCGGGCGCCGCGAGCGCGCTGCGTGAGCGTCGCGTTTTGCTGCCCTGCGGCGTGTGTGGAGAGTGCACGCGGCGCGCACACGGCGAGCACGCGACGCTCGAGTCACACGCCCGAGGAACGCGCGCGCCTAATGTGGGGGAGGCCTAACAGATATGTATTTACAGAATTAGAATCATTAATACATCTCTCTAAGTTAGATTTGTTCCCATGTCATGATTTCATGAAAAAGACATTCGTCATGAATACCAGTATTTTACATGGCGCGACTGCCTATCTGACCTCCACAAACCAGTAACTGGGTAATACGATACCCCTTGGTAAGACTGGTTGTCAGACTTTCGGACTGTCATAAAACGATATTTATACAACAGTTATAGTTGACCATTCAAAACCATACAACCCTGTACAGTACGGCTCTATAAAAAACATGTATAAATTCTCTCAATACCTACATAGCATAATTTAATTTGTCATACCTAACCCAAGTCAATGACATTCACAAAAAAATGTCCACCATTTTGGAAAAGCGCCAAAGAATAGTTATTTAGACGGAGGTAAATAGATTTGTTAGTCAATATGTCTAACATTGGTTACAGAGTTAATGAAATAGATATAATATCTTTCATAATATTTAGTAACAGTACATCATAGACCTCTCTGTGAAGGAGCTCATCCGCGGGGACGTACTAACACACACATACTTTCTGCCGCCAAGCAGTATTGCTGTGTTCCGCGGCGGTTATTATGATGAGACAGTTCATCTTGAAGTCTCTGGGATGGCCAAGCACCATCGATGTCTCTGGTATGCAGATGTCCATACGTAGGGGCTGACATTTTAAAATAGGAAGCCGAAGGGACATAATATTGAAATGAAAAGTCAAGATACCTAAATATTAAATCGCGCATAACACTTTACGGGTTGGGCAGAGTTCCAAGATTATATAGTAATTACAACAGTTATGTGCAGATTGATTTAATGATTATTATTATTATAAATTACTCTTAATAATAGGTATCTAATTAAAAGCTATTTTTGTCCGCGACAAGCCCTATTTTCATCTGTGATAGCACCGTAATAATATTAAATTGCTATATTCATCAATAAGTTAAAATTGTTACGTTTTGAAAAATTGAGGCATAATTATTTAAAAAAAATAAAAATCTAGATACCTATCTATGAATACAAAAAAATACACAATTTATAGAAAATGTGTTAAGTTTCTATTCGTAGAGAGTTTCATTCAGTATTTAGGTAGACGCTTATACAGCTGTAAATTTTTATTTCTGCATAAAATGTACTAAAATATTAAGACTCACCATAAAAGCGTACTGAAAATCTTTACGACTGTTCCCTTTGGGATAGGCAGTGACATTTTGAAATACGTGCTGTGCTCTTAATGTGTCATAATTTCGCAAAAATAAAATAAAAAGCGATATTTTCTTACGGATAACGTGCAGCTTTGCCTAACCCATTATGGAGCTTGCTTGAAGATATAAAAGGAAAACAAAACACTCACTCTTTCTGTACGGGAACCTCGGGCCTCTAATAAAAGGTGTAACCAGAGGAATAGTATGCACCGACATAATATTTTACACGATTACTTTCGGAAACGCGGATTTATTAATGAGAAGCAAAAGTCGTTTTAGTATTTATATTTTTTTCTTCGAAAAATCGTGTGACCCCGCTGTGACGGACTACGCGAATGGAAAAAAAATAGGATCGACAAACGTTCCAAATTTGAAACAATATTTTAAATCTAGCATGCCATGCCAGCTGTATTCGATCGAGTAACGATAATAACCGTTTTAAATAACTGCTGAATATCGTTTAAAATAACTTTGTTAATTATGTACGTGATGGTATTTTATTAATGAACGATTCTTTTTATAGTTTCAATACCCACCGAATGCTAATTAACTTTTTAAGAAAGTTTCTTTTGAAGATTTTATTTTCTTTTATAAAACAATAGAGTCAATTTTGAATCCGTTATTTTGAGCTAAAATATAAAGGTAGGTAGGTATAGGCTAGTGTAGGTTCTTGTCCTACGTCACCATCACAACCGTACATATTTGTGTATGTGAGTTTAAATGTTTGTAAACGCACCCACGATACAGGAGAAAATCCTAGTGGGGCAACGTTTTCAAAAAAAAAAAATGGTCTACGAGTATTACAACACAAATACAACATAAATATGGTTTGCCAATACCGGTCAGCAAATTATGAAAAAAATACTGTTTTAATATTGTTTTAGCTGTTTAATTACGTGATAAGTATTGAATTTTTTTTTTTTTTTTCATACAAAATCTCGATAATATCTGATAACAAAAGGCGCGCTGCTCTTCTGCCTACCCAAAACGATGCATTCACCTTGACATACCCGTGTCGCATATAGCACATAGTCAATGTCGTATTGCAGCACCCACTAACACGCCAAGTGTCGCAATGCTGATTCGAGTTAACGTTAGCCGCAGAGTTGCGATTTGTCGCTGCGATTGGCTTTTTGGACGACAATTCAATACATTATTGGCAATAGGTCCATGTCTGATGCGGAGGAATGCGGAAAATGTCCTGAAATAAGTTTTGATGCTGTAAGAGCCTTTTTTTTTTTTTTTGGGTGGGAAATTAGCAAATAACTTCTCCCGCTCTTGGCGGAGCAGGAGGGCGTGGCAGACTTTTACTGACTAAAACCCACCCGTGTTCCTTCCGTTGCCTGTGTGCCAGGGCCACGATATCCCTTTCGGACAAACTTGCAACCCTGGCAGGATGCTGTAAGAGCCTGAGGGGTAATTGCGTGATTGACACACGACTTCAGTAGCAATGGGTTTAATTTTGACAGTTCAATAAAATTCATTGCGTCATTTACGTTGTTGAGCAATCGTCGGCAAAAGTAGGCGGCAGGTCACGGGAACAATCTGCGACTCCCGCATTCCTCTTAAACTTAAGGGGGAAGATATATAAAACAATGGTTACATCTGCTGTCTTGTATGGATCTGAATGTAGGGCCACAAAAGGGATGAATGAAAGGCAATTGCATGTAGCTGAGATGAGAATGCTAAGAGGAATGTGTGTCACAAAAATGGATAGAATAAGAAATGAGTACATAAAAGGAAGTCTGAAAGTGGCACCGGTGACTGAAAAGTTGTGCGGAAATCGGTTGTCATGGTATGGGCATGTGATGCGGAAGAAGGAGGAAAATGTTGTGAGGAAAGTTTTGAGTATGCATGTCGATGGCTATAAGAGTAGGGGAAGACCAAAGAAACGATGGATGAACTGTGTGAAAGATGATATGGCTAGAAAGGGAGTGACTACTGAGATGGAAGAAAGGGACATGTTGCGCCGAGCCCAGGACAATTGGTATAAAGGCAGGAGAATGATGATGATGATGTTGTTGAGTGTTCTAACATATGATTCTAGCAATGGATTAGCAATATACTTCAAAATTAACCAGATTGTCATTGATAGTTTGTTACGAAAATTGGGTGCAGGGGAAGACCATACACACAATGGATAGATTGTGTCAAAGATGATGTGGCTAGAAAGGGGATGACTTATACTGAGATGATGGTATAATTATAAAACATTATTTTTAGTATAAGCGAAGCCTGAATATAGTTTGTTCAGAATAAGGAACTGAATCGATTTCAATAATATTTATACCATGTTATATTTTGTCCCAAAAATATTGAAGTGTGATGGAAAATGTTATCACCATTTAATTACTTACAATACCATCGCCGTACGGCTAGGTACCTACTGCCAAATTATTATCAATGAGCGCCGTTAGCATGTTTTTGTACGGACAACCCGGTAACATAACAACCTTATAACTTTGTGATTTTTCATGATAGGTACTGTTTTGAAATTTTGTACATAGATTCTTTACATGAAAATACTGGACACGTGTTTCTAGTTTCGCTTATACTAAAACTAATATTGTATACTCCGTTGGTTTAGGTAGTTAAATAAAGGTAAACAAAAAAAACCACGTGACGAGAGGGCTGTCAAGTAACCGACTAAACGTAATACCTGTCACTTCAGTTGTCATGCTACGTCACAGTTGTACTCTTCAATTTAGCAACGTTTTATTTCGTTTACGTATAGATAACCTGTCTTTTTAGGCTCTTTACAATAGACAGATTACAAAATATTATAGTATTATTATAAATCTAACAAAAATATTGTGCTACCCAGTAACTGGGTTTTGGAGGTCAGATAGGAAGTCGCTCATGTGAAATACTGGTATTCAGCTGCATCCGGTTAGACTGTAAGCCGACCTCAACATAGTTGGGACAAGCTAGACAAATAATGATTAGGCATCTTTCTTTTATAAATAAAAGTAGGTGATTCATGAAAAACCAATTCAATGGAACAAATCTAACTAAAACTAACACCTCTGCCTAAAACTAACACCTCTGCCTAAAACTAACACCTCTGCCTAAAACTAACACTTCTGCCTAAAACTAACACCTCTGCCTAAAACTAACACCTCTGCCTAAAAACCTTCGGGGATTACAGGCGTGACATTATGTTATGTTAAGGCGCTCCAGCGTAGGTCGCGTAGCGCGGGATGGCAGATTTTACCATTGTATATGCAAGTATCTCAATTTAAATAGAAATCACGCCTAGCACAACACACTGCCGACGCGGAAATGCGCGGGAATATATAATTATGCTCGTTATCCGTCGCTTCGCGCACCGCGGCGGGACGCATCTTCAGTGGGTGAACCGCCTTAATCTAACTTAGAGACATGTATTAATGATTCTAATTCTGTAAATACATATATTATCTGATATAGTTGCGAATCATATTTTGATCAAGCTACAACCTGACACTGACCTGTAAATTGCAAAAATCGTACGAAAATTTGAATTTCGCGGGGTAATATAGCTGCGGAGAGTCATCTTAAAGCCTTCTGCTTGTCTGTAAGTTTTTAACTTTGTCTCTGTGTCCACGTAACCTGTTAATAATCAACGAAGATGGCCCAAGCGTTGCCGTATAACACGCGAAATGACGCAATGCAGAGTCACGACTTGTCGCAGACCCCTTTTTTAAACTTTCATGTGCGATTTTTATTATCTGTGACTTGTGAGTTATGCATAACTTGACTAGAGCCTAGCGTAGCTTAAAAAAGTATTTTTGTATAGAAAACTTTTTTTCTTTTACCACCGAACGGATTTTCATACGGTTTTCACCAATGGACGAAGTGATTCAACGGGGAAGGTTTAAGTGTCTATTAATTCGTTAAGGTGTTGTGTAAATTGGATGAAATATGACTATGAATAATAAATAATAATAAAATTGGTGTCATCTCGTGAGCCGAATGATGCGAATAGGTCACGAGATTTTTATGGCGGCAAAATTGCAGGCATGTGAATAAGACACTTCTAAAGTGACATTGGCTAAATGCACAAACCGTGCGAAGCCAAAGAAAAAAAAAAACAACTACACTTTTTAATTTTGTCAATGCGTGACTGATGCAATGCTGTGACAGTCACGTCCTAGACTCGGAGACGAACGTGACCAACTGGGTACAGTCTAGGTTACTGCTTAATCAAGAAGGCTTACAACGTTGAAATAGCTTCTACCAGTCCTATATAAATCATTACGTTGTTGAGCAGATTTTTTTTTCTAACATATGAAGCAATGGATTAGTTATATTATACTTCAAAATCATTCAGATTTTGATAGTGTGTTACCTTTTTTTGTGGGAAATTATCAAGTACCCCTTACCAATACTTGGATCTTTTCTTTAGGAATAATGGCAAGAAGTGGCTCGGTAAAAGAGGGAAGCCCAATTGTCTAGAAGTGGTACAGTACAGGCTGGTTTAATTAAAATAACGCCCTATAGGTACTTAATCTAGGCAAAGGTGATCTCGCCTATTCAGCCTTCAAATGACAATCTAAAACCCCACGTCATTCTATAGGACGCCATGCACATGCTGTACAATGGCATAGTTCTATTCTACTCATGTCATTATAATCAATAGTTAATGATTTAGTACGAAGTTGAATACTAAATGCACTGCAGAAGACCTAATTCCCACAGCGGTCGATTTTACTCAAGGTAGTGCGGAATTATTTATTATAAAGGCGTAATTTTATGTGGAACAAAATTCTTGCATGATTTTTCATTTCAATTCATTTTGTGCACCGAATTTCAGTGGTCCATTTAAATCATAAAAAATATAAAACGTTAAACAAAATGTCCCGGAATTAACGCACAACCTCTTAAGGGGCAGCTGTTTCCTACATTTATGTTCGAATAGCTCGTGAAAATGTAAGGAGCAGCTGATTTTTTTTTCGCAATTTCATATTTGGTCCCTTATTAAAAGTTGATCATAATTATTAGTACAATGACCCCTTAAGAGGTTGTGCGTTAATTCCGGGACTGTTGTATAATTAATTATCGTTATGAAAAATAACTAGGTATGTATTTATTTGCAGATTCTTTACCGTTATTCAATTTGTTGTTAGCAGAAATAAAATCAATAAAAAAAAGATTGTTAAACCATAAACAAACTGTCATGAAACAAAAGTCATTTTGGACAGATAAGTATTTAAATTGGCGGGAAGTCAGGGAAACACGAACAGTTTTTCATTTTCATTTCTTAGAAGGCCGAAAGTAGCATGCAACTCGTGAAATGGGTCGATTGGTTGGTGGTACGTCGTCGTGAATTGGTTGGTGGTGGTCTGAACGATTTCCATTGCTACATTAATAAGAAAAAATATGCAAGAAACCTACTGACTAAAAACTTTTCAGGATTACGCAATGCCGCATTGTAGGATCACAATTTCAGAACTAGGAAATAGATTATAAGGTAAATCCGCAGCTGTAGCCCGCGAAATTCAAATTTTCTTACGTTTTTTGCTATTTACAGGTCAGTGTTGAATCAGGCTGTATCTTGATCAAAATATGATTCGCGACTACTATTCGCGATAATCATTAGAATCATTAATACATCATAGAGAGATGTATGGGTTCGAACCCAGGCAGGCGCTTTACTTTATTTAAATAATTTCATCACCACTGCCCTCAAAACGGTGAAGGAAAACATCGTGAGGAAACTGTCCAAATGTCCAAGGACCAAAAATTCGAATTAAATGACATCTAACAACCCGCACTGGGCCTGCGTGGTACATTACAGCCCACTCTTTCTCGAAGAGAAGAGGCATGTGACCCAGCAGTATGAACATTATAGGCTGAATGTGCATTTATAAAAGTTATCCTTGGAGTTCAATGGGCATATGATGCCGAGGAATGAGGAAAATATCGTCAGGAAAGCTTTAGGTATGAATGTAGATGGTTATAAGAGTAGGGGAAGTCCAAAGAAACGATGGATGGACTGTGTGTAAGATGGTATGGCTAGAAACAGTGGCGTAGCTACCGGAGGGCTAAACGGGGCAGTGCCCCGGGGCCCCCAAGCTCAGGGGGCCCCTCGGACTCTGACTTACAAACTATTTTAACTAGTGAAAATTACTCCCCCATTCGGAATATAAATAAACCAGATTCCAGGAACGCGACTTATTGGCAACTTATTTGAAAAACTACAGGGGAATTCCCAACAAATCTCGAATATCTAAAGATTTGAAAGTTGCGGGGAACTCCCCTGTATTCTTAGCCTCTTAGGCTGGTTTCACAGTCGCACCGTCAAACAGCGCGTTTCAACAGCACGCGCTTGACGCAAGGCGGACCTATGAGCGCGGCGCGCTTCAACGGCGTGACTATAAAACGCTACTAGTGAATTTACAAGCGCGCGACTGTACTAGGTACGACGAATCTGGAGTACGTCGAATTCGGAAAACGACGAATACGGAACAAACGATTTTAAATAGTTTAGTTGGGGGTTGGGGCCCTAGTTTATTTTTTGCCCTAGGGCCTTTGATTACCTAGCTACGCCACTGGCTAGAAAGGGGGTGACTACCGAGATGACGACTCATAGAGAAGTATGGAAGAAAGGGACATTTTGCGCAGACCACAAATAAATTGGGACGGCAGGAGTATGGTGATGGAATTCATGTGAAGAAAAATCTAAACCCGGAACCACTAAACAATACCATTCCCATACAACTGTCATGCATAACATACACAAACACACAACTCCCCTTTTCGGATGTTGTCGGCTAGCTCAGCTGAGAGGATGTCACTCATTAGTCGCGACCTCCATATGTATGATTACTGTCTGTCCTGTGTAGATATGTATGGGACATTTTGTAACTAAACTATGATTCTTTTCAAGTTTAAATACTGTTTGCTTGTTGTACTTCATTGTTTATTTCATTATGTAGTAGGTACACATAGTAAAATACAAAGAGAAACGACATATTAGGGAAAATGCACGTAATTCAAAACTTATCCGTTATTTTAATATACATATTGTGTAGGAGTCATGAAAGATTTTTTATTTAATGCATCACCTTATTGGACAATTCATTATTTTTATGTTGCATTTTTTTTGTTGGTGGAACGGATCGGAAACTCATAAAGCATCCTCTTCAATAATGCCGAACGTGACGAAAAATACTAAATAGGTGAATAAAAATCTATTCTTTGCAAAGTGCTTGAAATCTCACTAAAGTAAGTAAGTGCGACTTCTGCTTAAGAGCAGGCAGTCTAAATCAAATTTCGAACGCAAGCTCCGCCCCTCGCTCCCCGCCACTCCGTTATGTGCTAAACGCTAATACGTCAGTAATAAAGTTGAATATCGCGTGTTCAAAATCGTACGTAATATCGTGGCACGAAACTAAATAGCGTATCTAAGTCTCGATTATTATTTCGTTTATAACTAAAGTGATCTAGAGATCTGAAATCGATCTAGAGAAAAAAATATCATGTGTCAGGATAATAAACTATATTTTCTTGCTGTAAGTATTTATTTTAGACATAAAAGCTAAACAATCTTGTTTGTTTTTTTTAGAATTATCCTTAAAAAAGACATGATTAAAAATAATCATGGAAAGAAAATGATCCAATAAATCATATACTAAACTTTCATTTTGATTGTATGTGTGACTGTTTCAGAATATTCATGCAAATTGACATAAAAATAGGGAGCCTCCTCTTAAATAAAGCATAAAAAATATTTTCATTTAACTGATTTGGGGCTAAAAAACAGATGTAAACAAAGCAGTTTCGTAGTAAATGACGTCACATCATGACCGCGATAAAGAGCAGTGCCAGTGCTAACAGCCGCGACTTATGCGTTGTAGGTCGTAGGTTCGAACCCAGACAGGCGCTATTTACTTTGTGTAAATTGTTTCATCACTACTGCTCTCAAAACGGTGGAGGAAACTAAAACCAAAAATTTGAAGTCATGTGACATAGCTACCAAATCGCGCTGGGCCTGCGTTGTGAATTACGGCTAACTCCCTCTCACCGAGAGGAGGCTTGTGTCCCAACAGTGGTCACAGTTTCAAACAGATTTTTTTTCGCAATTTCAAAGTTGGTCGCATCGTAAAAGTTATTCAGTTCGATGGTCTAAACTCTAAAGCACTCCTAAGTTTTTTAAACACCGGCTGTTCAGGAAGCTAGTCCTGAAAAACATATCAAACTTACAGACCGAGAGACTCTCTCAGATATTTAAATAATTAGAACAGATTAATTCAGAAAGGTCAGGTGAGTTACTCGCAACCGGCGTGCGTGTATGTCCATATAAGATCGTAAACGAAGCAAAAGGAGTATAACCATCTCACCGTGAAAACATACGTGAAGTGAGCGTGGAGTGAACTGTCAGTGTCATCCCACCTGATGCTAGGGATGGATCAAATATTACATTTACAATCAGAATCGAGATTTTTTATTCTAATTATGTTGATTATTTTATATTATTTCAAAGCTAGTATTTAAGTGTCTAAACATAGTTATGTATGGACTAGTCTAGGAAAAAAACTGAACAAAAACAAAATTGAATATCTGACTGAATTTCTGTTTTGATATTTTATTTAAAAACCTCCTAATTAGTAATGTTTAGACACTTAAATATTAGCTTTGAAATAATATAAAAATATCAACAGAATTAGCATAAAAATATATTATTAAAATCTCGATTATGATTGTAAATATAATGCTTCAAAGTCAAAGTCAAAGTATTTATTAGTGTGTTTTCTGGTGATACATTAGGTATTATAGTTAGATTATGGTAACTCAAAAAACTACCCATTATTATACCATATTACCCATACACTATTTAACATTAAAAGAGTTTAAAATCGATATTTCACATTAAAAAAAATCTATATTATATATAATCCAATAATTAATTTCTATCCCTTGGCTTGGTCAATCCCTAGCATCAATGATATGACACTGACAGCTCAGTCCACGCAAGATTTCACGGTGAGATATTTACAGAATAGCACTGCAGTTGGCGTCTTGTAGTTACTGCCTAACCCCATGGGAAGAAGGCATGAGTTTATGTATGTCCGAATGAACTGATTAATCAAACTGTAATATAACACAAATTCTAACTTTGTTCTGCGTGTTATTTGAATAATAAATAACTTCTGCGTCCCTTTCTGCACGTGTAACCATCAAGCCTGTATTCCCCGAAAGGATCTAGGCATAAAAGTATAGTAATCCCATATTTCTCCAGTTATGTTTAAGTTCCAGGTAGCAGAAGGCGAGGCGAGGAGCTCATGGCTATGTAATAACGCTTCCTAGGGTTGGTCCGTGCATGGGTGACCGTCTTTACATAACGAGACTCCTCCGTGCCTCGGAAAGCACGTTAAGACGTTGGTCCCGGCTGTCATTCATGAATCTTTGAAAGTCGTTACTGGTCGTCAGAAGCCTGAAAGTCTGACAACCAGTCTGGGGTATTGTATTACCCAGTAACTGGGTTGTGGAGGTCAGATAGGCAGTAGCTCCGTGTAAAATACTACCGACCCCAACAAAGTTGGGTAAAGGCTAGGCAGATTCATTGTAGTGGTAGGCGATGCTTTTGTAATAAACCATGCACAAATCCAGAATCCGGGCTGCTAATTAGAAATTCCTGATGGAAAAACCCAATAACACTTTGTCCGTCGTTAGGATTGAAGGTTCTCCAGTCACGGTTGACCACTAGACCAACGAAGCCTTCCTTATTATCAAAATTTCATCAGGGTCATTGTTTTTTTTTCTTTTTCTTAGTTTGAATCAAGGTGCATACCTTGATTAATAGTTTGAGTAATTTATGCGGCCTACCCAAACGTCTTTAATTTGGGTCGTACAGATCAAGATTCAGCCCGTAGTGCCTGATTAGTAGCAAAAGTCTCGCCTCCTGGGACTTAAACATAACTGGCTATTGTTCGTCGCATCGTTGAGCCCCTTCAGTTCGTTTTTTGATACTATCAGCCGCACTACCAAATGTTCACAATTAACGACACTACCAAACCCATTTTGGAATAAATTGTACAGTCAACACAGCAAAGTTCAGAAATATAATTCTTTATTTATTACTGTTCTGAGTTGAGCTGCACGATTACTGACAAATGCGTGCACTGACTGGACAGATCCACTCAATCTGTGTGGTTCTTTCATCAAAATACCATTTCAGACACCAATCTTTTTATTTTTTTTTTATTAATAAAACGTTGCCCCACACTAGGAATTTCTCCTGTATCGTGGGTGCATTTACAAACATTTAAACTCACATACACAAACAGCCAGACCCGGAACAACTACTTATAGTTCATACAAATACTTGTTCCGTGCGTGAATCGAACCCGCGACACGCAGCGCAGCAGTCAATCGCTTAACCACTGCGCCAACCGTGCCGTCAATCTACATGGCCTTCACCTAACCAAGATTATGTCTGGACTTTAAAAGAGTCTGTGACCTCTGAGTTTGTTCCGGCCTTTCTTCTCAGAGTACTCAGATAGAAAACGCCGACCTCATCTAGTTTATAAAATATGATTGACGTGTAAAAGTGTTTGTACAAACCTACTTACAGAAATTAAATTAATTTATGATCATTTATCATTTACCATCTCCCTGCCCTTTCAAAACTAATTTTGGGTCGGCTTCAAGTCTAATCGAATACAGCTGAATACCTACCAGATTTTTTACGGAGTGACTGCCTACCTGACCTCCACAACATAGTTTCTGGATAACACAGGAGAGAAGAAGTGGGAGTCTTTATGGTATTCTTAATTCTATCAATCTGTCTAGCCTTTTCCCAACCTATGTTGGGGTCGGCTTCGAGTCTAACCGGATGAAGCTGAATACCAGAATTTTACACGGGAGCGACTGCCTATCTGACCTCCACAACCCAGTAACTGGGTAATACGATACCCCTTGGTAAGACTGGTTGTCAGGCTCGTGCTTCTGGCAACCCGTAACGACTGTCAAAGATCCACGAATGACAGCTGGGACCAACGGCTTAGCGTGCTTTCTGAGGCGCGGAGAAGTCTCGGTATGTAAAGATAGTCACCCATCGACGGATCAACCCCGGCGAGCGTAGCTTAACCTGATGGATTGACCCGTGCGGCTGTTATAACTTAGCCACGAGCTACTCCTAATACGGTATTATCTATAATAATGTCTTCATGTTTAAGTTACCATGTTATTTTATTATTTTTTACCGACACGTGTAACCTTCGTTGAATATAGCTAAAATCACCTTATTATTTACTCTGGCAACCATTTTCCCTGAAATCAAACCGCTTAGTAAGTACCCTATAAAGATTTTTCCTGGTATTCATCTGAAATATGTATATTGAAGTAGGTAGGTATTTTTGTATAATAATATGAAAGTATGAGGTTCTGTATTTGGTACAAATTCCATCAAAGGAATAGGTTCAAAACCAGCCAAGTGCGAGTCGGACTCACACACGAAGGGCGGGACCCTTCGTGTGCGAGTCCGACTCGCCCGTATTGTTAACAATACATTTTTTTTTTGTAAAAAAAAACACGTTTCTTGTATGGAAAAAATGCCATCACTGCTCATGGATGATGGTGGCCCACTGAGTTGGTAACGACCACGACTTACGAGTTGTAGGTCGTGGGTTCGAACCTAGGCAGGCGCTTTACTTTGTGTATTAATTCATCACCGCTGCTCTCAAAACGGTGAAGGAAAACATCGGAAGTAAACCGGGCATGTCCTAGAACCAAACATTCGAAGACATGTGACATCTACCAACCCGCACTGGGGCCGCGTGGTGGATTACAGTACGCTCCCTCTTGAAGAGAGGAGGCCTGTGTCCTAGCAATGGTAATATTATATGCTGATTATGAAAATACGCTATAGCGCCCTATTAAATGGGACTTTAAAATAACTGGCGAAATGCGGCTCTACAATACACCACAGCCTACCCCATCAAGGAATACAGGCATGAACTTATGTAAATGTATACCGAAGCTATCCCATATCAATAAAATAACACCATTAATACGTACAACGGTATAAATTATATGCAAGAATAGATTTTCTAGGTCACAAGCGACTAAAAATCAATAGTTATTGTCTACGTTACGACTCTCACGGCAGTAGAACGTGCTCCGAATAAATTACCTCAAGTTAGATGGGTAAATGTATGATTCGACTTGCACTCTCTTCTGGGGTAGGCAAAGTGAGTATTGCTAAATAAGCAGGCGGCCCTCCTCCTGATGGCAGTACAGCTGAGATTAGTGGTGGCCCAGTGCAAACTGCCGCGACTTAACGAGTCGCGAACGTCGTTTTTAGGGGTCCCGTACCTAAAGGGTAAAACGGGAACCCTCGCGCCGTCTGTCTGTCTACCTGTCCGTCTGCCACCAGGCTGTATCTCATGAACCGTGATAGTTAGACAGTTGAAATTTTCACAGATGATGTATTTCTGTTGCCGCTATAACAACAAATACTCAAAAACAGAATAAAATAAATATTTAAGGGGGCTCGAATACAACAAACGTGATTTTTTTGCTCGTTTTTGCTCGATATTGATAACGGCAACAGGTAGACGCTTGAAATATTCACAGAATATAATTTAGTTATATATTCACTTTAAAAATAAATAATTAAATTAAAATTAAACCAATATTTATTTATATTTCCCATACAACAAATGTGATTTTTTTGCCATTTTTATAGATAATGGTACGGAACCCTTCGTGCGCGAGTCCGACTCGCACTTGGCCGGTTTTTTTTTGTTGGTAAAGTGGCGTGTGCTAGCTAAAATAATGGCAAATAATTTAATTTAATGTTTTGTGTTGCGTAATGTAAATTATTTTAACTGAGCAGCTATGATGCTGGGGAGTTAGTTGCGCCACTTCTTCTTCCCAGCTAAAGCACTAGAAAGTCGCGAAGGGTGTGCGTTGTTGGGGACTGTCTTATGTCATTTTGACGTTCGGAAAGTGCTGATTCTAATCCTAGATTGAATAAATTGATTTTGATTTTGAACCCAAGCAAGAACACGTGAGGGAGAGGCAAAATTCGTGCCCTCACGCCCCTAGTCGCCGCAGGAGATGCCTCGGGTGTCAGGAGTCGCAGGCCGATTCCGTAGGCGCGGGCTAGCGGACGGTGAGCGATGGGTAGCTCGCCGTCCGATAAGGACCAGGCCCGGGTCGACGGCGCGTTGTGTTCCACGCAGCACCAACTGACGGGTTCCGGTAGGGCCAATGCCCGCCAGGTTTGCGAGTTTGTCCGAAAGGGATATAACTGAAGGAACACGGGTGGGTTTTAGTCGGTAAAAGTCTGACTACTAAAAGTAATAATCCAACAATCCACCAACACGCACTGGGCCCGCGTGGTGGATTACGGCCAACTCCCTCTCACAGAAAGAGGAGGCCTGTGTCCCAGCAGTGGGAACATTATAGGCTGATTATGTAAAAGTACTAGGACGACTTAAACAGCAAGGAGGTTAGACTGCTCACAATAATGGGATTGAACAAGAATAGGTTGCAGTGTCTCGCAAAACGGATTATGAAATGTGTTTGCTATCGTGTTAAGTTCTTAGTCTTATTCACGCCCCAGTTTCTTTGTAAACCGTCTTAGGTCTTGTAGAAATAACGTGTTTCATGGAAGCATAAGTAGACAACGATACTTTATTTATCTATAAACAACGCTATAAGTCCATCTGCATTTTTAATTTTTCTTTGGACCCAATTCTGAAGTCTAAACGTAGACAAAATGGCGGGCAGAAACTAATTGTATACCTACTTAATTATAACAATGCGAAGAGACCAGACAGAATGACCATAATGCCTTGGAAGTTAGGTCGGCCTTTGGTGTGGGATACAAAATGTGTCGGCACCCTTGTGCCATCCCATCTTCCTAGCACGACAAGCTGTGCTGCTGCAGGTGCATAAAACCTCAAATGGCGAAAATATTCCAATCTTATTGGGACTTATATGTTCAAGCCGTTTGGGGTTGAAACCCTAGGTCCATGGGGTCCAAGTGCCCACTTGGTTTTTCAAGATATCGCCAAGCGGTTGGTCGACTCTTCACGTAACCAGAGGGCTGGTCTCTTTTTCGGGCAAAGAATCAGCATCGCCATACAACGTGGCAATGCTGCCAGCCTTTTGGGCACTTTTCCTGTTGACAGCGATGCGGACGAATTTTTAGATGCCCTATGATTCTGTCCCCCTCCTTTTTTATATACATGTACATATTATTATTTTAAGTCTGTTAGCGTATATATTATGTATATATTTTTCAGAATTAAATTTGTAATAACTTTTGATTACATAATTATTATATATGAAAAGCTAGAAGTTATAGTTTGACCGATACCGCGCCTTAAAGGATATAGCACACGTATATCAACTCGAAAAGGGATCGTCACAGTATCAACTCGAGCCATTCAGTATTCTTTATATGAAACTCCCTACCTGCAACACACAAATCGGAGTCGTAATTTAATCGCCTCACCTCGGGACAAGTTCACAAACCGCGGTGCGGTGCGTGGTCAACTTGCAGTTCCCGCGCTTACGGCTCGTCGTCCTGCGCTTACGTACTCTCCGTACCCGAGCTTACGTCTCTTTGTCCACCTTTGCCCCTCTCACCCCTCCCGTGACCTGCCTGCAGCACACTACTGTTGCCACATCGTGCTGTAGTCTAAAATTCCCCTTCAGTTCCCCTTGCTTTATCCATATTGCGTTCCTAATATATTTTTCTTCGTTTATTTCTATTTTCTTTTTCCTCTTCGTCCAGTGTTAAGGCCATGATAGCTATCTCGCGTATTGTGAACCGGGACAAAACCGTGCGCTATGGGTACTTCACGTCTGGATTCAAACTGATCTGGTGCCAGCCAGGTCAACCAGTAGTCAGCGAGCCGTAAGCGCGGCGCGCGGCGTCGCCTAGCCGTAGCCAAGTCGACGTATCGGAGCTGCCGCTTTGGTTACGTGCTTACGTTAGGTTGACGCCTGTTTGACGGCGAGGTGACAGGCGATACGGTGACGGTCCCTTTCCGAGTTGATATGTGTGCTACTTCCTTTAGTATGTACGCAGCGAGACGGGGGGCAGTGCAGGCCGCTCATTCGTCAACGCGTGCCCCCCCGCTTTGCCACGCACTCCTAAGGTACAGCGGTATCGGTCAACAATAAAATCGACAGAGCGTTCTCTGTCGATTTTGTGCCAGAATAAAGCACACACCTAAATCATGACTTCGTAATTGACTCACCGAAGAGTTAGACTGATCTATTCTTAGAAAATTAAGGCACAATACAGGATTAGATAAGTACTGATCAATCAGCGACTACTAAGCAGGGGCCCAAGTCTGCTATTTTTATAAATTCAGTCATTCCAACACGATCCCATTGTCATTTTGCTAAAAATTCGTAATCTGGTAAATTCATAATGGTCGACCAATGTTCTCGTAATATAATTGTGTTATTATAATGGCATTGTCGTATTGCCATTATTATAAAACCCATTAGTAGAAATGTCATTCATTTGTCATTATGTACGAGATCACCAATATTTGCAATTTCTTTCAATGTAGTGTCAGTGGCCGACCATTGGAAAGTCATAATGACGCCATTATAATAGTAGATTACCAAACTTGTCAAAATCAACAATTATGAAATCAATGATCGACCATTCTGACACTATTGTAATAGCAGACTTGAGGCCCAGGAGTGAACATTGCTCCCAATTAAACTTGAAATTCAGTTCCTTGCATAGCGCCTGAAAAGGTTGTTAAATTAAATTAAGCATCTTATGTGTATTCATTTTTGGGGCTTGTGGCTAAGTAACACTAATAACAGCTGCAAAGGACGATCGATCAGGTTAAGCTACACTTGCCACGGTTGGTCCGTGGATGACCATCAGACCCCTCCGTGCCTCGGAAAGCACGTTAAGCCGTTGGTCGCGGCTGTCGTTTGTGGATCTTTGACAATCGTTACGGGTCGTCCGAAGCCCAAAAGTCTGTCAACCAGTCTTACCAAGGGGTATCATATTACCTATGTAACTGAGTTGTCAGTTGTGGAGGCGCTTCGACATTTTTTTAAAATGTATTTACGTTTATCGATTTCTGTGTCATTACTGGGCCGATTTACGTGATCATTTTTTTTCATTTGGTAGGGGAAGCTCGCGATGTGGTCTCATTGTCAGCTTCAAATACGTATTTATTCCACTTAGTGGTATGTTGATGATGTATAATCCTGTCACTGTTATTTAGGTAAGTAAGTACATAGAAGGAAGTGGTATACGAGTGGGGTAGGTACCACAACTACAAAGAGAAAAATAAAAAACACCGACACAAACAAAAACACCGCTTTCCGAAATCAATAAGTTTTTTTTTTTGGAAGTCGTTTTATAATTTTGTTTTTTTTTTTAATTATTAAACTATTGAAGTCAGTTATTAGGTTAGTATGCCACTAAAACAGTCTTCATACTTATATTTTTACTATAAAATACAAAATGGTTTCTTCACCTATTGCTCATTTACTACCGGTATAAATATTATTACTAGTTGTTGGCCGCCACTTCGTCTGTGATCCAGGATGAAAAGGATTCTATGTCCTTCTCCAGATCATGGTCTACCCAAGTGCCAAATTGCATCCAAATCCTTTCAGCTGTTTTGGCGAGAAAGCGCATAAAACAAACAAACTCACTTTCGCATTGATAATAGGTAATAAGTAAGTAGTTATAAGGATTACTATGGCGCTCAGCCAGCACAGCTTAGGAAACTTTTTACCTAAACCTTCAGAGCGCGCCATTAATTTTCAGGTAAGTGAAAAAATGCCATTTTCCAAAATCAAAATTAAAAGACATTAAATTAAAACTAGAAGACCGCCTAGAGAAGCTGATGGTAGTTGGCCAGGTCGACGGGAAAAGACCACGCGGGCGCACACCTACCCGGTGGTCTGACCTTGTAAAGAAGCTCACTGGCCAACCTGCCGATCTATTCTGAAAAAACCTCACCGTGTAATCGTAGGTGAAGTGAGCGTGAAGTGAGTTGTTAACAGTGGCAATCAATCACTGACAGTTCACTCCACGCTCACTTCACTTAAGTTTTCACGGTGAGATGCCGTGGCAGCTAAGAGAATCTTCCGTGTGGCGCCGGAAGTAAAGAATAGCACCATCCAATGTCTTCCCGTGGGTGTCGTAAAAGGCGACTAAGGGTCTTACTAGAGAATGGGCAGCAGCGTTCTCTATGCATTTTAACACCATACTGCGATCGCCAACCCGCCTGACACGCGTGGCGATTATGGCAACCCCCTCCTCCCCCGTTTGGGGGAGGCCTATGTCCAGCAGTGGACGGCTTTCGGTTGAAATGATGATGATGAGGCTGGGAATCAGAACTTTTTGAACGTCAAAATGACATAAAACAGTCCCCCAAAACGCCCGTCCTTCACCACTTTAGCTGGGAAGAAGAAGATTTTCACAGAAACAAGCTTCACCATCCATTGTAACAATCTACTAAAACAAATCTTAACAAAAAACGCAATGTAACATCAATTAAAAATAGGCCATCCCCAGGAACGAAATTTTTTTTACGTGTATCCGAAACTGTCTAATCGTGGTAAGGTCAGTGACCCCGCACGTGGTTGCGTTGCGCATGCGTACCGCGTCCTTCCCTAGATTTTGTTAGCCGCCCTTACGCAATTTACAATATAGGTTAGGTTTTCATTGAAAAAATTACGAAACGTGCAATGAAAAACGGAACGAGAATTTTCTGTGATAAAATGAGGGAAGTTGGTATGTACAGTTTTTTAATGATAGTCCCTCGTGGTTTTTTAAAAACAGAACTGTGCATCCATCTTGTTTTAAAATCTTAGTTGCAAGCATTTTGATTTTTTTTTTCAGATGCGTGGAAAAGCCTTTCTAGAACTATTAAAAACTCGGTACCTAACTCTATTTTTATAATACTGAAGCCAACGAGACGAGATAAATTTCATGCTTAGGGATTAAAAACTCTAACTTAATGAAAAATAAAAACTGAAGTTAAAAAAATATGAAACTGAAGTTTCCATTGGAACTAAAATTATTTTATGACATTTAGCGACAGCTTTTTCATTCAAAAATCAACTTTGACAACTTGAATTTAAAGTTGATATTTGGATAAGTTGCAATTTTATGTATTTATCTCGTATCGTTGACCTGAGTAGACTATAGTCCGTAAAGTTCACTCGGAACCTCGCTCAAGTGACCGCACAGTTCGAAAGCGAATTCAATTGTTTTAAGGTTCCGTAGTCAACAAGGAATCCTTAGTTTCACCACGTCCGTCTGTCTGTCTGTTCCCAGCTTAACTCAGGGACTCTTAGTACTAGAAAGCTGTAATTTGGCATGGGCATACCTACATATTAATAACGCCGACAAACTGGTAAAACAAAATTTTGATAAAAAAAATTGAGGCTACCTAGGTGTTCTTTTTTTTTCTCGTCTATACCATGGTGTGGCCTATCGTTGGATAGGTCGTTCAAAAATATTGTGGGTCTGCGAAAACCGTTTTTCGATTCAGGGATCTGTTTGCGTAATATTAAGCTTTAAAGTGCTATTTTTTTTGTTAGAGTCAAGTGTCGCGGATACACCACGAGCCACCGTTCGAATTTTGAAGTGGCCTTTATTAGAAAATAGTAAAGCCACCGACACAGTGTAGTGTTGTGTCGTGACGCGGGATATACTAGTACCAATCAAACGAATCTGTTCAAGACTACGTCAAATCACAATGAGTTTTGATTGGCTAACACTGCGTCAGACTGAAGGCCTCACGACACTACACAACACTGAAATGTGTGTGAATCCGGCTTTAGCAAAAAGTCATTACTGAAAAGAAGTTACTGGGTTGTGGAGGCCAGATAGACAGTCCCTCCATTGAAATACTGATATTTAGCTGCATCCGCGGGTTAGACTGGACGGGCTAGGCTAGGCAGATGGATGGGGCTCAAATCGCTGCTGAGTCCACCATGAAGTACCTAGGATTGGTGCTCGACGGCCGGTGGGATTTTGGCCCCCAGTTCCGGCGGCTGGCGCCCAAGTTGTTGGGCGCGGCTGGGACGTTGCCAACGCTGCTTCCCAATCTGGGGGGCCCGAGCGCTGCCTGCAGGCGGCTCTACGTGGGGATCGTGCGATCGATGGCTCTTTATGGGGCCCCGATCTGGGCGGCTGACCTGACGGCCGGAAGCATCGCAGTCCTGCGGAGGCCGCAGAGAGCGATGGTCGTCAGAGTCATCAGGGGATATCGCACGATCTCCTACGAGGCGGCTTCCATACAACAAAAAAGGCAGATGGATGGTTTAGATCAGAAAAGTCTGGTCAAATTTTAGGGTGTGGTACAGAGTCAGATCATCAAACTGGACAACTTTATCAATGGGACCAACATTGTATTCGTGAAAAAATTACTGATGAACTGTCCCGTTAAATGCTTGAATACCTACTCGACCTAAATTTATGGGCCAGCCGATAATTTTTTAAGTAGTTCCAACAGGTTTCCCGCCATTACCCACAGTTCAATTGAATCCAAAATGGCCGCTTAGCATAGACAATCTTCTCGTTAAACAGTCTAGAACTTCGTAGCTATGTGAGCAGGTAACCTAAATGTCAAATGACCTAGATTTGAACGTTCCAGTTAGTATTGATAGATGCACTAGGGCCGTATTTCTAGAACAGTTTAAATATATTATGGTGATAGAGGGCAGTTTTTAAAAAGAGAAGTATATGATTATATGTGCCATAGTCATTAGGCAGGGTGGTCAAGATGACAGGTAATAGATGCACAGCACTGTACATTGTACAAAATGGCATGACTCTTCGCTTTTTAGAGTATAGTAACCATGGATGGCCACGGAGGTTCAAGATATGCGAAAACCTCCGTGGGGACTGAGGACGCCCCGTAAAATAGTGGTTAAATTGCAAGCCAAACAAATAGGAAAAAAAATTGCCTTAAAAATAAACTATCGATAAAATCACTACAAAGAAAAACTGTCGCCTGTTTGACGTCTTTGCTTTTTGTCAGTATAAAACATGTAATTTATTACAAAAAAAGTCGGGAGGTGTCGTGGGTCACCCTCTTTCACTGTATTAATACAGAGCCATCTAGTATGGTCTCAAGTTTCAAGTGTCAACAAGCTAAAAACTTATTCTAGATGTCTAGGTATTAAAAAACAAAAGCTTTGACACTTGAAACTGATTTTTCCGGGCATAAGCTTTTTCGTTACGTGACGACGATTTCTGCCAGTTTACTCCTACCGCAAGACGCGATAACTTCGTTCCAAAAAAACATTCTTAACGCAAATTACAAATTACACTTTGTAATATGTCATCGTTTGGAAGAAAACCATAAAAAAACAACATTGCAACAGTTACATACGTAGCTACCTATTTACTACATTTCTTTATTCAAAGGTAACAATACACCGATCAGCTGACTACGACCCCGCGCACTAAGGCTGAGTCAAAATCGATAATTAGACGAACGGGCTGTGTTACGTACGCTTGTAACCTGTACTCTAATTGCATAACGAAGTTTGAATCGGGATTGGAATGATTTGGAGTATATTGCTAATCCATTGCTTGATATGTTAGAAAAAATTGTCTGCTCAACAACGTAAGTAACGCAATGAATGTTGTTGAACTGTCAAATTGAAACCGATTCCTACTGATAGCGTGTTACGCAATTAGCCCTCTGTTTCACCTGACGTAGATAGGTAAATATAAATTAAAGTTTTTATGGAGGAGGAGTGCAGAAAACTACCTAATATTTTTCTAAAATATGCATTAGAATTAAATTAATAAAAAAATTATACACACTACTATGCCTTTTACAGATATATACATACACATAGTACCAGGGCCTCATGACTTGAAGATAGATAACTGCAGAAGTGACAGCTTGAGCATGGCATAAGTAGGTACTTTTTAATAGCATGTTAGTGTACTCATGGAATTAGTAAGTACTATATAGATTTTAAGTAGGGGGGTCGAATTTCAGACACTGCCTTTGCGTATTTATCCTATGCTCTAAGCACACTGCAGGGCAATCTAGAATCTCTTCTCATACAGAGAACCGTTGAGCATTGTTGTATTGTAGGTCTACCAACGGTACAGTGGCGTAGCTATTCATAAAGGGTGTATCTAAATTCGTTAGGGGCCCTTTTTACCCGACTGCAGTGAAGATCCAGAGGGGATTTTGTTTACAGAATAGCGTACTGATTTGGAAGGTTAAGTTTTCATTGTGATTTTACTAAGAGAATACAAGAGCGAGCGAAGTGAGCTAGAAAATTTGAGCACCTTGACTCGGATACTAGGTTTGTCGTTGTGATTCTACTAAGAGAATGTAAGAGCAAGCTAAGCGAGCTCGAAAGTTGGAGTATCCTGACTGAGATACTAGGTTTTATTTTATTTATTACTCAGTATTCGTGAAACTACAGCTAACATAAACAGTGTTTTTTAACAATATGAAATTGAAGGCCATTTAAAAATTTCCACTGATAAACAATTTAAGCTGTCATTGTGATGTTATTAAGTTTAGAATTCAGATATTCTGTGTGATTTTACTTAATGAATGCTACCCTTTGTAAGCAATTTTCATATTTTCAGTAGGTATTTACTCATTACGTGTCTCCTATCAATAATAATTTATGGTTTTGGATAATATTCTATGAATATTTGCTTACACTTCGCGTCTGGGGGCCTCTGTAGATTGGGTGCCCCGTATCATTGATACGGTTGATATGGCGGTAGCTCCGCCCCTACTACGTTAGCTCACTGCGACTTGCCGATTTTCTGACGATCTGCGCAGTGGCTTTTCGATTAGGAAGAATACCTACTTGTATTGTATTAGCATTGCCGCGTTTTGGTGTTTGTGCATGTAAGATTTGTGTATGTAAACGAACGATACAGGCGACTAATGTTTCAACACCTCCGGCTAAGATCAAGTTAATTGATCTGTCAGTTTTTTTTTTCATTTCGATGTAAGTTCTAAATTAATTTATCTGGTAGAAGTTGGAAATTAAATGATGTTAATAAAAGTATCTTTAAGACACTTTTACGCGTCAATTTGTTTGTCAGTATTTTTAAACTAGGCTAGGCTAGGCTTTTTAATGGCGCCGGCATTTTATAGGCGACTGATCCTTTAGAGTTTTAGAGAAAATACTGAAAAAACTCTCTTTTATAGTCCAAAAAAGCCCAGACATCTAAAATATCATATTTTTAGACCACGACGTATAAAAACATTACTATCGAAGTGAAAATTTAACTGATAATTTCAAAATTGCATCGCAGTACAACTTTTTAACTGATCAATTCGTCATTTTGTGGAAAAGCGTATTTAACAATTCCGTGATCACCGCTGATTACTTGGTTTGTCATCACCTTTCCTCTTTGTTTATTTAGGAAAGAAAATTACAACACAGAATTTGTCTAACTCAGTATGGCTAAGCCTCTTTCATTCGTGGAATCGTGGCTTTTGAGAGCGTATTTCTTTCTTTGTAATTGGTGGCAACGCATCTACGATATCTGCGGTATTGCAGATGTCCATAGGCTGCGGCTGTGATCACTTACCATCATATGAGCAATGCAGGTCTTGTTGCCATTCAATGACGTTAAAGGAAACCTCGGCAGGCTAATCGCCTCGCACAATATGCGACGTGCGACTGCAACGCGATGACAGGCCGAATTTTTTCAAATATTTTGTTAAAAGCTCTGCTTGGCGTCGAGTAGCAAAGTTGCAACGACTGACTAGGGGAGTCGCACCCTTTCTCTACTAGTCGTAGCGTCTAGAACTCTAGACGTACGGTGCTCGAGCACACCCGACGACAGTCGCAAGCGACAGGACAGCGTCTTATCGTCGAGCTGTCGCAGCCGCATTTCGCGTTGTGCGAGGTGGTCTGCCATCCGCGATAATTTGACAGTGCTATTGTCACTTGTTTTCTTCTACCGTCACTGAGTTTTTTGGAACAGCTAAAAACGTCATTTGCCCAAAATAAGACAAAGGGAATTAGTGAATACTAGCTAAAAGTTAGTATGGGTTGTTAAAACCAAAATTTCATTCAGCCAGTGTAGCTAAATATCGGCTTTCCCCAGTAATTGGGTTGTGGAGGTCAGATGGCAGTTGGTCCGTGTAAAATTTGATATCCAGCCGTATCGAGTTATACTGCATGTCGAACCGTCTATTAACGTAATTGAGGATAGACTTATGGTACATAGATTTTTCCGAGCAGTAGTCTAGATTTGTAGACAGTTAATGACAATAGCAAGCAAAAAGATGATAGAATAATTAGCATTAGATAAAATACAATGACAACATGGAATAACTGGGTTATGGAGGTCAGATAGACAGTTGCTCGTTGAAATACTGGTATTCAGCTGCTCTCGGTTAGACTGGAAGCTGACTGCATCATACTTGGGAAAAGACTCGGTTGATGAGAGTAGAATGGACATTGATACATCGACAAGGGACCAGATGGAATTAGCACGATCAGCTTTTTATGTTGACACTGCAGGGACACACGCCTCCTGCCAAGGTTGCGGGTTCGAGATCGTGGCCCTGGCACACAGGCATCTGAAGGAACACGGGTGGGTTTTAGTCGGTAAAAGTCTGACACGCCTCCGTCCCGCTCCGCCCAGAGCGGGAGAAGTTATTTGATAAATTCCCACCCACAAAAAAAAAGGGATATACGCCACCTCTCTGTGAGAACTCGTAGATGGCAATACAATAGGCATGCTCGCCCCCATAATATCTTTATCATAATCTGCCACTCTTTTCAACTATGTTGAGGTTGGCTTTCAGTCTAACCAGATGTAGCTGAATACCAGTATTTTACATGGAGCGACTCCTATCTGATTTCCAAAACCCAGTTACTGGGTAAGGTGATGCAACTTGTTAAGACTGCCCCATAACATGGCACTTATAACATAACTGGCGAAATGTGGCCCTTTGGGCCAGTGATATTATAAGTAAATAGTAGATACCCCACCCAATGACCGGAATGTTGACCTACTCAACATTCGATTTTCAAAAAACGGCACCATGTCCCGCTATGAGATAACACGTGAAAGTAGGACGGCATGTCGTAATTATCGGGAGCGGAAAAGAGACAAGACGAAGAACATGTGGCTAATTAGCCAAGTTTTGACGTGCCACTTGCAGAGCTTGTGCCTATCTACCTCTTTTTACTTACAATATCATTGCTTTGGGCAGGACCCACATTATAGTCAATGTTATGCCATGTTATAGTTTGTACCTGCCCCAAACATCACAAGTTTGATGGCCTAGATAGCCACGAACTTTGACAGTGTTCGGTGATCCAAAACTATAGTTATTGATTAACTTTGCGGCTTAACATTTAACCTAGCTTCACCGCTAACGCCAACATTAAGTATTTATTCGATATCCGAGGTAATTCAACGACAAAGTCCGTGAAAAAAACTTTTTACAAAAAAAAATTACCGACTTCCAAAAAAACACTACAAAGTGAAAAATAACCTTAATTTCGGAAGTCGGTGTCTTTGGATCTGTATTTTAGTTTTATGCCATTTTTTTTTGTAAAGTTTTTTATTTTTCACTTTTTAGTGCCAAAAAAGAATTTTCCAAATCGGTTCGTAAATGACGGAGTAATGCGCGAACAAAAAACGCAATGCAGAGTAAACGAAAAGATCGTTAATGTAGACAATGTAGATACATTTTTAGATGTTTGTTGATTTTTCAAAAACCGCTTGTCCGATTTAGATAAAATTTTCATGGGACCATTTGGGAAGTATAACCTTTCCAAAAAAAAAATTTCAAATCGGTTGGCAAGCCACGGGCTATGCGCGAACAAACATAAAAAAAAAAAACAAACATCCGAATTGAGAACCTCCTCCTTTTTAAGAAGTCGGTTAAAAAATTAGGACTAGTTATTTTAGGGCTTTGGTATAATTTGCTTGACAGAACAAAAGAAACTGTTCATCATAATTATCATCATCATCTGACAGCCTTTTTAGGGTTCCTTAGTCAACAACGAACCCTTATAGTTTCGCCATGTCTGTCCGTCCGTCCGTCTGTCCCCAGCTTAGCTCAGAGACTCTTAGTACTAGAAAGCTGTAATTTGGCATGGGTATATGTAGATATTAATCACGCCGACAAATTCGTAAAAGAAAACCTTGAAAAATATTTCTTTTTACAGTACCTCCCTTGCACGTAAAGTGGGGATGATATTTTTTTTTTCTCGTCTATCCCGTTGTATGGGGTATCAATAATATGGGTCTGTGTATACCATTTTTCAATTCAGGGATCCGTTTGCGTAATATTAAGCTTTAAAGAGCTATTTTTTGTTAGGGTCAAGTGTTCCCCCCCTGCCAGCTAAATGGTTGGTTTTGGATATGTGAAAAAAATCATGGCAGTAGTATATATGTATAACGAAATTAAAAGGAAAACTATCACAGCTAAGTAGGCTTTACAAGTTAACGAGTAATAGTCGACCAACTTAAATTTGCAGTTGGAGAATTGACCGTAACGTATGTCGATGTATGGGAGAGCATGTTTTTCATCTACAATGTTAAGTTTGTTATTGGGATACATACGGAACCCTTCATTGTGCGTGGTCCGACATGGCCAGTTTTCCAAATATATTGGGGTCGGCTTCCAGTCTTACCGGATGCAGCTGAATACCAGTATTTTGCGACCATGACGCGACTACACTACCTGACCTCCACAACCCAACTGGGTAAATCGATACGCGTTGTTAAGACTGCTTGTCTACCATATTTTGTAATTTGTGGATAAACAAGTTATTGAATGACAACAGCGAGGTATTTGCGTCATTTTGACAGTTCAACAACATTCATTGCGTTAATTACGTTGCTGAGCACAGAAATTTTTCGAACATACGATGCAATGGATTAGCAATATCCTTCAAAATGATTCAGATTGTGTATTATGTGTGTTACGCAATTAAGCTATTTATCCTCTTGACATAATCCCATACGTAGAGGTCTTTTACAACGTCCAAAAGTAGGAAAATTAGGAAAAGCCTTCCTTTCCCTATCATCCGACGTCGAAAGCTAAGTACCGCCTTTCTGACAGGTGATTGTCTTTTGTTTATTTGTTTTAAATCGTTTTTGTTCTCAAAATCTAGGCTATACTGCCATCCATCATCACCAATCGCTTAGCCATGAGTGGTGAGCAAAACAATGACACACATTACATCTTCAGATAACATTAAAAAAAATGCTACCAGCTGATTGTCAATCTATAACTCACGAAGTCGCTTTTCAGCCAAAATCAAGCCTATTTCGACAAAATTCTTTAATATTTCTGCCAGATTTCTTGCTTTTTCGAGTTCCATTTATAGATTCAGACATTTTGCCTGTTAAAATCGAAAATAAAAGGATCAATGACCATTCAAGTGTCCACCATAGTCGCTCAAAGTTACATACATCTTCTATCAGACACGCCTATAACAACGACGCGCATGCGCGTAACCATGGCAACCAAAAGATGGCCGCCGTTGTCATAGCAACCGAATGTGGAACACCACGGCCCGGGTGACCTAAATACGATGGTATTACAGATATTGACGTAGCATTGTTAGTGAATCTAAAAGTTAGGTTTTTTATGGAAACCTAACCTGTCTAGAATCAAAGTAGACTGTGTGACATTGTTTAAAAAAAAAGTTAGGTTATGTTTTGGTGTAGGTATGCACCATCCTCAGGGTTCTAATTTTAAAATACCTACTGCATGTATTTTTTTTTCGTTGTCGTAAATTAGGAAGGAATTGTATGGAATTAGTATGTACTGTATAGTACATAAGGTCTTTGAGGAATTGTTGCTTCTCACTAAATTGAAAATTATTTACTCAGTACGCTCTACAAATTTGAAATGTATCGTCAAATTTTCGTTCATTCTCTGCATGAGAACTGAGAACCACTGCAGTGCTAAATCAGGAAAAACTACTGCAGTGTAGAGGCAATTACATACAGGCTGATTTTATACAAATCTTTAGGTAGGTATTTCTCTAAATTAAAAATTAATAACACTGTACATGCTCTAGATTCTTAAAACGTCAAAGTAATTTATTTGACATTTTCACCAAAATGCGGGCAAAGACTGGGTCATATTTTTCACGCGGATCTATGTAGGTAAGTGGGATGCTATATACCCTCAAAGCAACCTAACGGCTGGATGGATTTTAATAAATGAGGTGTCTATCGATTCTTCTAGGTCGTGCGATGGTTAATGGCTAGATTTTGTTTTTATTCATTCGCTTGATTAAGGTGGATGGATCCGCAGCTGTAGCCCGCCAAATTAAAATTCTCTTAAGTTTTTTTAACAGAATCATAATAATAAGAATTATTAATTAATACATCTCTCTAAGTTAGATTTGTTCCGCAATGTCGTGATTTCATGGAAAAGTCATTCAATGGAACACATCCAACTTAGAGAGATGTAATGATTATATTTCTGTAAAACATATCTGATAAAGTCGCGAATCATATTCAACATTAAATTATTATTCCTCTCATCATCATTCATTATTATTCTAGTTTTGTCAATTTTGTTCACTATTGGTGTACTAATTTTTTCTTTTTTTTTTAATTTCCCTTTTTCTACAACGCCGTAGATAGGCGGTATATTTAAATATAGTGGTATTTCGTGTACGTATATTTTAAATTACTAAATGAACAACATAATATTTATAGGTACCAGGACTTCAGAAATTACAATGGGAATAACCAACTGACGCTCTGTCTACGTTACTACCAGCCCAGCTACAGTAGCAGTATATCTACTTATTTTCAGTAATTTTTAGTATACTTAACTGGAGTACTGAGTAAATATGACAGGTACCAGGACTTCATAAATATCAATGGATAGTATGACCCACCTGCGAAAATCATTTTTCTGGGTCACAGAGGTCAGGCGACACTCCCATTTGCTTCGCGCTCGATAAACTTACCTGCCAGTACCTCTATGTATTTTCTCTCAACAAATGGGGTTGTGCCTCAGAAAGCACATCAAGCCGTTAGTCCCAGCTGTCATTTGTAGATCTTTGACAGTCGTTAAGGATAGTCAGAAGCCCGAAAATATGACGTACCATTCTTACCAAGGAGTATCATATAGCGTGTTACTCAGTAACTGGGTCTATTGGGTAAATTATACTGGTATTCAGTTGTTTCCAGTTGCCGGAAGCCGACCCCAACATAAACCTACATGGGCACTTATGAAACGCCAGAAGCTAGGTGCACGGTTCCAATTGGTCGTTTCCTATGGAGAAGAGCCGGCAAAAAACTTGCTTATAATGGCCGAATGGATTTTTAATGGATTGAATTACTTTTTCATGAAATCATGACATTGGGAAACAGTTAATCTAACTTAGAGATATGTATTAATTATTCTAATGATTATAATTCTGTAAACTTATTATCTGAATCATATTTTGATCAAGTTATAACCTGACAGTGACATTTGAACTTCGCGAGCTACAGCTGCGGATTCACCTTAAGTTGTCACCGCCGCCTACTGACGTCTGCAATACCAGCACCCTAATTGCGTAACGCAGTTTGAATCGGAATCGGAATGATTTTGAAGTATATTGCTAATCCATTGATTCATATGTAAGAAAAAATTGTCTGCTCAACAACGTAAATAACGCAATGAATGTTGTTGAACTGTCAATTTGTCAAATTGAAACCGATTCCTACTGATAGTGTGTTACGCAATTAGCCCTCTGTACGTAAGGCTTTGCACTTTTGCAGGTGTGTTGCTATCACAGAGACACAAGCTGAACCACAGATAACTATATACTACTGACATGTCTCATGTCCCTGTAACACACCGGCCGACGCATACCGGAACATAGCAACGTTGCTTGGCGGCAGCAATAAATGTGGTAGTAGTAAGTACTGTATCCTGAACGAGCTCCTTCACAGAGTATTCTACAGACTATGCTATTAAAATAATTTAAAACTTACCATAGTAGGCCATATTGCTGACCAAGTGTTCGTTAATCATGATATCCAGGGTGATTTCGTCACTGTCACAAATTTTGGTAGAAAAAAACAACTCAAAAACTCATTTTAAAAACACTCACTGTAAAACACATTTTGGGATTTAGAAAAGTGGATATTAAATAAATAAAATATTCACAAACACAATTTAGTTAGGTAAGTAAGATATAATTTTTTGTCATTCTAATGAAATGAAATCGTTTATTCTGTAAATAATAAACGATTAAATAAATAAATTTGAGTGGACCTGTCCAATCAGTGCAAGCATTTGTCAGTAATCGTGCAGCTCAACTCAAGACTTAAGAAGCTCAACGACTCGACGAACAATACCAAAGAAAGGACATTTGGGTAGGCCGCTTATAGTGCTCAAAATGCCAGACCATCATTAAAACTAACTGAGAAAAAGAACCCAGTGCGGGTTGGTTTATGTCGCATGATTGTATTGGAATTTTATTAAAATTGGATTTAATTCATTTAATGAGAAATAAAATAAGTACCTAGGTAATTTATTTGGCTTAAAAAAAAATTAAGCGGTACTCATAACTGATCTTCTATTCATGAGCCTCAAAAGAAAATTAAATAATATTTTTTTTGTTATTCCATAATAAATGAATATCAAATTATTAATATGATTACTAGCTGCGCCCCGCAGTTTCACCCGCATAAGTCTAGCTCACGCCGGAATATCGGGATAAAAAAAAGTATCCTATGTCCAGGACCTGGTCTACCCATGTGCCAAATTTCATCCAAATCCATCCAGCCGTTTTAGCGTGAAAGTGTAACAAACAAACTCACTTTTGTATTTGTATAATATTAATAATAATAAATTATGTAAATGGTGAGGATTATCTATCAATAAAATTAAAACTAATCGAATGACAGAATTATTGCAAAACTATTCAACATTATAATTTAAACAAACATAACCTACATTTATTTTACGACATTTTTCAATAAAACCAATCATCTTTTCGTGTCAAATTAATTAATAACAAATACAAAGGCAACGCTAGAGATGTCAGTATCCAATCGATATTTTTCAAGGCACGCATTTAATCGGACCTCCAATAATTGTCATTTTGCGCTCCTAAAAATATTATTGAACACTCTAGTATAATGATTGCGATTCTTTTTGTACAGTGTTTTAGAGTCAAAAACAGTATTATATTATTTTTAACCGACTTCCGAAAAGGACGAGGTTGTTCTGCATGTTATTGTTTTTTTTTTAAGTCTTGCCAAAATCTAAAATACAGATCCAAAGACACCGACTTCCGAAATTAAAGTTATTTTTCACTTTGGGGGTGTTTTTTTTTATGTGTTTAACTATCTATATGGCTGGCAACCTTACTAGCGACCCGCCCAGCGGGCCGAGCACGGGCGTGCCCAAGACGTTTGTGACAAGACGTGATAAATTATGTCATGTCAATTTGTACTAGCATTTTATGACAAAACAGTTTTATCGCTCAAACTGTGATAAAATGTGTGACTCAAGTCATGTCACAGTAGGCCGTGCTCGCCCCGCTGGGGGACTCTTTAGTCCGTCAACGAAGATATCGGCCCGTCCGAACGTAAATAGTTGATCCGTTAAAACAAGTGTGATTGTTTTTCGGACAGGCAAAAACACATTGGGTTTGTTGATGTTGCTATTTATTCTTAGTTCGGGGCCCGTTCTAACCTTGGGGTGTACTCCGAAGATAAATCCGAAGTATCGGCCGAATGTTCGGCCGTTTCCTGACAGCTGACTATGGCTGAATACGGCGAAAGAAAAAAACATGGCAGTCAAAGAGAAAATTGTGACGGGCGGGTAAGGACGCAAAGTCAAAAAAGGAAACTTTGGAAGTAAAGAAATATCGGCTATCATTCGGCAGATACTTCGTATTATCGCTTCGGAGTAGACCCCCAGTATAATATAATATGGACGTTTAAATTATGACAAAGTATATTCGTCGTCTTAAATAACAAATCGTAATCTCGTAGTCATCGCATCGATTCTGATTATTAAAGTCTATCGTAAAACGTGAGATTATTTATTGTTAAGCACACGTACATAGAGTTTGTCTAGCTACACTATTTTTATAGTTGTAGACTTGTAGATACATACGAAGTTAGATATAAGATAAAATAAATAAATAAATAAAGTTTTACTCGTACAGACAGATTCGCGCGATATCGCGGGCGCGACATGCAGATCAGATACATACATAGAAATTGTGCTACTAGTGTTGGGTCGCGCCCGCAAAATCGTAAGTCTTTGCAGAAACTTGTACAACTTTTACAGTAAATCTTACATATGGACCTCCTTTAAAACTGTGCTAGGATATCCCATAACTTAACATCACCGCCTTTTTTCGCCGAAGGGGTAGGCAGAGGTATAACTATAGTAGGTACCTACACCCACATTTTATGTTATGTTTAAGTCCCATGTAATAGGGGGCGAGTTTATTGCCATTAACCGAAATAAATGTATCTAGCAGGCAGAGAAAACGCTGGAGCTGGAAATCACAGGCTGTCTGTCTGTCCGTCTGTCTGTCACAGCCGATTTGCTCCGAATCTACTGAAAGGAGACGGTTCAGTTTTGTATAGGACTGCGGCCATAACATGTACGCTTTAGAAAACCTGGGAAACGAACCCCTGAATACAATAAAGAATGTTTTTATTCATATTAACTACTATTGTTTAAGCACTAAATAAAAACTGATAATGTTTGACGTTTGTCATGAGAGTTACGACCATCGACAGCCGGCCATAACAGGTTGGAGAGATGACGTTTATCCTACAAATCTACCATCCTCAAAAGTAGAATATTTTTTTTATAGATCATTTCTTATAATTAGTCAAAAAAGTTGTCTAAGATCTAAGATCTAATTATCTTATCTTATAATAGCACAGAAATACATGCCTTTTATATTTATAAAATTATAACGTCTACGTGATATTATTATGGTTTAATGTAACATGATTTCTGAACGAAAGCAGTACAAGTAAGACGACGCGACGCCATGATCAATTGATTATGGCATTTGAAAAACTATCATTTTTGTGTCGAAGTAATCAGGGGAATATTCAGCAAAGAATATTTTTCCGCAATTCGTGGAATTTTTCTGACATCTCCTTTGTTACACATAATTATGAACATCTGTGACCCAAACATGAATACCTAAGGGGGTCACTTTTGGTGGGCAATCTAGTTTTTTTTTTATGATTTGTACTACATAATAAATGAAAAGGTTTGTTGTAAGGATTCCAGAATATTTTTTTTATAATTTAAAAATAAATACTTTTAAAATTATTTCAGAAAACAGATGAAAATTAACCATTGAAACTAACGAGCCTAAAATTTTGAAAAAAATACAGAAAATATTTCTGTATCTTATATAAAGATTACAGGAAAACCTATAAGCAATCTATAAAATAAGATGGTAAATCTCTCAATATTGTGCGTACAAACTTACATTTGCAGTTGGAATGTATGAGGGAACTGTATGTTTCAATACAATGTCAAGTTTGTTCTTAGGATATATAAATCCCCACTACGGAACCCTTCATTGTGCGTGGTCCGTCCGACCTTCACTTGGCTGGTTTTTTTATACTTTTCTTCTCTATTTCACGAAAAATCAAGTTTACGATTGGCAATTTGCTTTAGGCTCCTAAACCTAAAGCCTACGCCTAAATAACCAAAAATAGCACACCAACAATGAACAATCAGTGAAACGTAAAACCATAACACCCCGTTACGCAGTCGGTCAATTTTGTCTTCACTACAAAGCAAGCATTCATTGACTTTTCACTACAATGGGCAACCTTGCGCTACTTAACGATGGTTGACAGACAACAACCGACGTATAAAGGCTCCCGCAGACAAGCGCGACGCGACTCTAGTAGAACAATTTCTATAAAAACTTCATGGAAGACCGAAATTGTACCAACACTTATGGCAAATAAATTGATTTGATGTTAATTGTTCTACCAGAATCGCGTCGCAACGTCGCGCCTCCCCTATCTGCGGAAGCCTTTACGTAGTAGCACAATTTTGAGGTGCTCGTGACGGATAACCAAAAAAAAAACTATGTCTAAGTGCCAGTTTCACCAATGAAGCTGAACGTGATCAGCACATCTACATTCAAGAGCTGTCAGTGTCAATATTGCATAATAATGATGACACTGACAGCTGACAGTATTGGACGCGGTGTGTAAGTGCTGATCGCATTTTATTTCATTGACGAAGTCCGCCCTTAATAGTTGACTTCATTCGCGTACAATCTCCAACCCAGTCAGAATTTTGAATTTCGAAGAATCCTTTCTTATCGCATCTGTACACCGTCATCTGCCAGCCTTTTCCGAACTAAGTTGGGGTCAGCTTCCGGTATTTTTGATTTGTAACATTTTCCCTGTCGCTTTCTGTGGGAGAGATTTCGTGAAAAGAGACGGAAGTGTGTAACAGGAAGTGACAGCTTGAGCATGGAATAAGTAAGTACACACTTTTTAATAGTAGATATGGAATTAGTAAGTACTTAATAATAGACATCTTAAGCGACTATGGCTGCATTCCGTATTAGACTTTAATTGCTGACAGCGCTCACATCAATCATTTGCGTACCGAATTAGTTATTACGATTATGACAGCCGACAACTGTCAACAATTCGGAACGCTCGTGACCGCGCTCACGGTTGGATTACAGTATTTATTTGTTTAAACACCACACACACACATTTGTACACTTCTTCTTCTTTGGTTAGATGGCGACTGTAGCCAGAAGCACAATTTCGAAAATGCCACGCTATTATATGAGTATAAGATAAGACTCAAAACAAAACAACGCAACTGTCATTTTTGACAGCGCTCACAGTGATATTAATTTAAAGCATGGTCGGCGTTATCGCAAGATAGCGTATGTCATGACGTCATCTATGACGTTTCACGAGACATCGTTTTCGCGCTAACGCTAATAGGGAACGGATTTTAGTGCGCTCAAATCGATTACAGTCTATCTCGGAACGCACCGTATGTAAGGCTCGCTATTTTTTTTTTGACATGGAGCGCCTGGCTATCTGGCGTCCACAACTCAGTTACTAAAGCTGCTGCTGCTGTTTGTGTTCAGTGGTTTATGCTGTGCATTGTTTTCAGGCATGAAGATACCAGAAAGATTTTTCATAGCCCTGCTGAGCAATTAAAAGCAAATATTTTCACAACAAAATGAGCTGTCCTAAACTATATTTCAAACATTCGTGCCGATACCACAGAAATTTATACTTACACTCTTAAGATAAGATTTATTCTAAAAAAATCAAGGTCTTATTACGCATTGATCTATAATCTATTACATTACCTAACTATTCATTTAAAAAAGAATCATAATATTGGCAATGACCATGAACAAGGTAGAATGCAATACAAATACCAACCTAATAATTAAAAAAAAAAAACAAAAGAAAAGTTAAGTAAACCTGCAATTAGAAATAACCTTCACCTCACTAACGCATTCGAATATTGAATTTTGAATCGGTCAGTGAGCACATCACATTGCGTAACCAACGTATAAAAGAGAAGTAGCCGACATAGGGCGCTCCATCTTGCTGACTGGAAAATATTTTTACAACAGAATGAGCTGTTCTAAACTATATTTACACCATTCATGACATACGACAGATAAATACTTACACTCATTGACTCATAGACAAGATAAGATTTATTCTAAAAAAAACAAGGTCATATTACGCATTTGATCCAATAAATTACTTTTAACTAATAGAAAGAATTATAATATTGGCAATGACCATGAACAAGATAGAATGCAATACCAAATACCAACCTAATAATCTAAAAAAAACAAAAGAAAAGTTAATTAAAACTGCAATTAGAAATAACCTTCACCTCACTAACGCATTCGAATATTGAATTTTGAATCGGCCAGTGAGCACATCACATTGCGTAACCAGCGTAAAATATATTTAGTATACGCTACGGTACGTAAGTACGTGAGTGTTCGAGTTGATAACAATGTAGAGTAATTATATTTTTGGATGACAAACAAAACGACGGCCCATCTGATGGGGAAAAATAAAGCCGTGATAGGAGTGAAACTTTACTTAACGAGGAGATGCATGTTATCAATAATTATTCTTATTTCTATGGTTTCGTTGTAAGGAGATTAATTAAACATTTAAATATCTTAAAATAAAAAATGGACTACCATTATGGAATCAAGAATAAGTAGAAATTAGATATATCCCAAAAACTGCACAAAAACGGCTTGTGCGACATTTTGGTCAGGAACAGGCCTTAAAAAATAAGTATTTAGTGTGAGAAACAGAGAGAGATATTGCTTCTCTCTCATGTAACAAAATGTGCCTAAACGCGACGAGTCCTTGAAATTTCAGTCTCAATTCTCGTCCAATTATCGAATCCCCGCTAAGAATATTCACTTAAAAAATAAATTTTGCACTGTCGGGAGACCCCAGTCAGGAACGAAGTTCCTTACGCGATACTCGCAGTCGCACGCACACGCACAATCGTATATAATAGGAAGAGACAGAGAGAGAGAGATAAATCGCGTGGAGGGGGCATAACGATTTTTCCTTACGTGACGATTTCTACGAGTCAACTCCTACCGCGGTTCGTTCCATAACTAAAAATTTAATAGACAACCATCATCTTTATATAAAATCTCAAACAATTATTTTTAACCTAAATGAATAATAAGTTGTGGACATGTAACGTAATGACTGACATACCCACATAGCTATGTGACGTAACATTATAAATGGCTGCCAAATACTACGCTACAACGACTTATGTACCGAGTGCATGTAAATAAATAAAGCTGAAAGTCCCGGGCGACTAGCACCTGTAAGGGAATCTAAGATCATCTGCCTAGCCTTTTCCCAGCTAAGTTGGGGTCGGCTTTCAGTCTAACTGGATGCAGTTAAATACTTACTTAATTACATTACATGAAACGACTGCCTATCTGACCTCCACAACCCAGTTAATGGATAACACATTAACACGATACCCCTTGGTTAGACTGGTGGTACCCGTAACGACTGTCAAAGGTCTAGAAATGACAGCTGAGACCAACGGCTTAACGTGTTTTCCGAGGCACGGAGGGATCTCGATATGTAATGGTTACCCGTCCACGGACCGACTTCGGCAAGCTTTGCTTAACCTTGAAGATCGACTCGTGCGGCTGTTATTTAGCCACGATTAGCCACAAGCCCCTTTATGGGAATCTAACATCTAGACTAAATATACTACAGTACCTACATCCGGTATAATGGGCAGTCAGCCCGATAAAAACCTTGCGGACAGGCTAATCTTTTAACCACCGGCATACCCTTGAAAACAGGCCTAAATTACTAGGGTAGGAAATTACCACAGACAACAATAGCATAGCGTAACGTAACAATGTTTGTTTGACTACCTTTCGCAAAACTCAAGGTCGCCATTAGCCACAGTTTGAACGTTTACTCTAAATATTAGTATGGCGTTGCCAAAAACCGTGAGAAGAGAGATTATATTTGGGTTACTTGGGAGTGGCAAGTTATATTTATATTACGTCTCTTAATATTATATACAGGGTCAAAGCTAGCGAAACTACGCATTCGTGATGGGCACACAGATAATATACATCGATAACCAAACATGATAAAATAAAAATAAATTAATATGATGAAATTTTTTTTGGGTCTTCAATCGTCGGTAAACAAAGAAAACATTGTGTGAAAGAGTTAAAGTTTATAAAAAAAATAGTCCAAAGTAGAAAATTGTATAGCAAGGAAATAGTTGAAGGCAAATTACACACTGACGTCGAAATATATTGAGATAAGATTGTTCAGGAGGATGATTATGAGGATGTAGTTAACTTTTATTTTTTTAAAGAAAACGTATACTTTTACAACGTTTGTAAATATGTGAGCACCACGTAGCTATCACATATTTAATTGACCTGTCATTGCTTTATTTTTAATTATTTTTACCTGTTGTGGTATAGTAATTTTATTCTAGGTGCATCCGTCTTCACATTTATAATTAAATAATGATTCTACCATTACAAAATATTGTGTAACATTTTAAAAGAGTAGCGGTGGAGTTTCCTACCCATTCTTCTCCATCCGAATTGTCTATGGTAGGTACGCTGTGAAAGTAATAGGTGCCCGTAATTTCTACCTTCAAGTATTGGTGTTCATCAAGTTTGAAGGGTAGAAACCACCCATACCCATTTTGGTAGAAATAGACATCTAAACAAATATATTGTCAAATACATTAAATACTCGAGAACTGGACCAAATCGGCAATTTTTTTTTTCTGTCCAGGCAAGTCCGAGGAGGGTTCATAAGAAGAGAAAAATTTTAAAAGTTGTCGGAAAATGCATTTTCTATGGGAATTTTGTATGAAACATTGAAAGAACAGGACGACGCGACGTCTGTCGGGCAGGTCAGCTAGTAAAAATGAAATGCTGTTCGTTGGTAAGCACATTACTGCAGCGCGGCTGGACAGACATGGAAATTTTTTGTTGTCCGTAATAGTCCGAATTAGGTTTTTACGGAAATAAAAATTGGAGAAGTTTCCCGGAAAATTAAAAAAATCGGAAAAACCTGAAAGTCCTTTTTTCTGGGATTTGGACAGGCCAACGTCTATCTGGTAAGCTAGTACCTAATTAAATAAGAAACGTTAACGCTACGATTACTGATGTAAATAAACAGTCGGTAAACATTTTTAAAGCGTTCCACAAGAAAAACAGTCAAGTTTTTGTTTCACCTCAACCCAAAAACGGTGGCCATTGTTTTTGTGTGTGTTTTTAACAAAACTACGGCAGCCATGTCAAGGATTGTTGCGTCAGCTAAGTAACGTAACTTTGTGACATTTGTGGACTTAGTAAGTTGTTGTCTGTGCCTCGTTTATTTTTTATTTTTAGTCCTTTGATATTGTTTTGCTCACTACTGAGTAGAATGCGGCAGTCACAAACACAATATTATAGTAGGTATCCTGAAGGCTGTAACAACAACACAACAACATACACACTGACTGCAAATAGCAAAAAACTTAAGAAAATTTGAATTTCGCGGGCAATACAATTGTATTTTAAGTACCAAACCTTGTGGATCTCTTAGTTTTCGGAATTAAAATTATTTTATTCTTACATAATATTAAAATTAAGTAAGTACTTAATATTTTATTTATATATTTTTATTTATTTATTAACTTCTAGTAGCTATTTAATTTTTACGTCATCATCTGTTTAACCGTTAGTCGTTACGTTACCCAACAATGTTAGGGTCGGCTTCCAACCTAAACGGATGCAGCTTAAATACCAGTGTTGTATTTAAGGTGACTCCCTATCTGACCTCCACAACCCAGTTACTAGGTAACACGACGTAACCCTTGGTAAGACTGGTTGTCAACCTTTCGGGCTTCTGACTAGGGTGTAACGACTGTCAAATACTTTTACGCTTTTCACGACATAGTGACATTTAAAAAGCTTCACTTGGAAACAGTCCGCCAGAGTTGAAGAATTTATCGGATTTCCTACAGTAACAGAATAGTATTGTTAGATTGTTACTACCGAGTAAGAATAAAGTTTGAGGAAATGCTTATAAAAAAAAAAAAAAATTTGTAACTTTAAAGGCTTATGCACTTAGAATCCTGTAAAACACGATTTTTTTTCTTTATTTTGAGACTAAAAGCCCCCCCGCTTTTAGTCTCAAAATAAAGAAAAAAAATCTTTTTAGTAATTAAAAAAAAAAAAAAAAAACTATACATCTTTTTAGTAAAAGAGGCGAAAGACATAATTATAGTACTAGAAGTAGGGATCTATTAGCTCAACCAGGTTTCAGACTGGCTAAAGTAGACTCATCTTTCATGGGGTACTGTTTAAAATGTTATAATAAAATTCCTCCCCACATACTTCAACTGAATGAGACGAAATTCAAATCTTGTATAAAACGCACACTATGCAAGCAGGCATATTATAGGCTGATAGACATCGCTGATAGAAATGCTTGGCTCAATGCTGGTCCTGCTCCACAACGTCAACTAATTGATTAACATTTGAAAATACTGTTGGAGCTGCTGAAGATTGTAAGACTATCTTTTCATTGTATAAACTCAATCACCTTTGTATTATATAATTGCATAACACAGGTGTGAGTACTATGTACAATAGAGCTACCATTTACCGGGTAATATGTCTTTCATTGACTTGAATATGTCCTGGCAGCTGAGAGTATGTCATGCTCACTCAGATGTCTCGCTGATGGTGGCGTGTGTGTTGGATCATTTAGCTCCCTTCAAAATGGTTGAGCTGAATGGTGCTGATCCATGCGTCATGTTCGTGAACGGGCGCTGTCAGTTGGGACTGGTCATCTCTTAGCTGCCACGGCTTATTTTTAATTATTTTAGTTTTGAATTGTTTTTTTTTATCACGGACGCTTCTGACGTTTTGCATCGTTCTCACATGTATATTTTCAATAAGAATGATGTAACCAATACTTTGTATCAAATATTTTATTTTAAAAGAGTGTCTGTGGAGTTTCTTGCCCGTTCTTCTCCATAGGAACCTACTATTTGGAATGGGCAACTAGCTTCATATTTGTAACTGACCGACTTGTTGACAATTCAAAAGTGCCTGTAAATGGTTTAATTGAAATAAATGCTTTGAGTTTGAGTTGAGTTTGAGTTTGAGTTTGGTCGTATTTTAAAACCAATCTGGACGAAACTTGGTATATACGAATTTTACGACCTTATGTTTTTTACCGTCGGGGATTTTTGCTTGCGGGGTAATTCTTCCAAAAGGGGCAAAAAGGGGGGCTACTGGATATCTCCGCCTTATGAGATCAGATTTCGATGGTTCTTTTTTTATTTGAAAGCAAGTAACTTTAAGTCTCTTAGAAATTTGGTGAAGATCTGATGAGGATCTTCGGCGTGATGAGCAGAATAGCTCCTCAAAATGCACTAAAAATACTAAAATGCTCACTTTTAGATTTCTACCAGTGGAATCGGCCCTTCCACTACTATGTAGGGATTGATGGAGTACCTGGAACCAACTTCTCATCATAAAACTAGGCTGCAGCGTTACCTCTGCCAATTAATTAAAAAATTTGTGCTCACGAGGACCACTGTTCGCAGAAATCCTAGTAATAATTCATAGCTAGCTGTTTATTCATTACCTACTTATTAACTGCACGGTCTCCAATTATCACAATAGACAATTACTGTACTTAATTTACTATCTCATAACTCTATGTAACTACTGATTTAAAATATTATACCTAGCCAATTGTAAATAACACCGAGGATTCAAACATTCATCATTCATTCATTCAACATTGACTCTTCACGCGACCAGATGGCTGGCCTATTTTTAGCTCAAAGAATCACCATTGCCATCCAACGTGGCAATGGTGACAGCCTTTTGGGCACTTTTTCCGTTCAAAATCAAAATATTTTATTTCACATAAACCTAAGTACATGGGCATTTATGAAACGTCAGAAGCTAGGTGCACGGTTCCAATTGGTCATTTCCTATGGAGAAGAGCCGGCAAGAAACTCCACGGGTACTGTTTTAAAAATAATGGGCTTTTACAATGTTTTCAAGTTACAGTGTTATTAGATATGGCAGGACAGTGTTGCGGACGAAATTTTTGATCCCCAATGAACTCTTCCCCTTTTTTTATTATATAATTGTATATACTATAGATATTTTAGTGTTACTTTTATATTTTAATTAAGGTTTATAACTGGGTAAATAAAAATAAACCATTCATCACAATTCTCTTGCCCTTATGCCAATTTATTTTTGGGTGTAGCAGTATCTCATCTTCTCCCATACATCCATAACAGCCGTTTATAATCAGCCTATAATGATAATGAAAAAATATAAAGAATGAGTCACTGCTGGAACACAGGCCTCCTCTCTGTGAAAGGTCTGTAATTCAAGGCCCAGTGCGGGTTGGTAGATATCACATGTTTTCGATATTTTGGTTCTAGGACATGCCGGTTTCCTCTTGATGTTTTCCTTCACCGTTTTGAGAGCAGTGGTGATGATTTTTTTTACACAAAGTGAAACTACGGGTTCGAACCCACGACCGACTCGTAAGTCCGTTACCACTGTGCCATGACTGCTCTCCTCCTATCAGCCGTAATCCTCACTTTTCCAGCCATATCATCTTTCACACAATTCTATCATCTTCTTTTTTGTCTTTGCCTACCTTTAAAGCCATAAAAATTCATAAAAAAAAATGCAATTCATAATTGGAACGACGTTCCAGGCTCGTACAGACTAGTGCGATATCGCGGGCGCGACGCGACACTTGTAGCTCAATTTCTTTGTCGGTGCATGACGCGCCCGCGATATCGCGCGAGTCTGTACGAGCTTTAACGCACTGTTTATACTCCGCACAATGGGGGCGAATTGGCGAATGAGACCTATTACCGAAAAAAAGTGTAACATTTTCACCGTCACGACACTTTTGCTTTGCATGTCTAAGTATAAGTACATTTTCTCATTTAGGTAGTTACTCTCAAACGTTGTTAATTTATTTCATTGTGCCTGTTATACACAATTATACAGCGCAAGGACCTGTCCAAACGCGAGTGGCCCGCGACACCTCTCGACTTTTTTTTCATGATTTTTAATAATAGTAATAAAATGGTATTATGCTTCATTTGCAATAATATGAGAAACTGGCATACAATAAAACTAATTAAAGCAAGAACCTATAATATTAAATGAATTCATTGGAATCACCTGGCTGCCTGGCTGTTTCTTAGTACCTTTGCCAGTCCTAGAATAGAACAAATAAAACAAAAAATATTGTCTCTGCCTAGGAGTAACGCGCGAAAAAAATAAACAAAGCGGCGCGGCGTGACTAAATGCCATTCATATTTAAAAATAACTTCATAGCACGCGTTATAAAATGTTAGACAATATTTATATTTGTTTTCTTCAATAATTACTGTTTGAAATTAACCTGATGCAGGTTGGCGCCATTTTATTTTTTCATGGATTATTAATTCAAGGCAAAGGAAAAATGTTACATCCTCACCTCGACTCACTAATCGATTACTTAGTATCGATTTAATATTCACTTTCGAGAATGCAAATAACATCAAAAAAATATATAAAATAACCAGAATATTACCAAAAATTATACAATTTTCTTATTTAATATCCACTTTTCTTAGCACACAACAGTTAAAAAACACCAAAATTTTGTAACAGAGTTCACTGCACTCCAAACGGCCCGCGCAATATTTTTTTTTATAAAAATAGACCGAACACGCAACGCCCACGATTCTAATTTAGTATATTTTAAAAAGTCACAAACGCATGCGCTTCGTTCACGCGCGCTCACCTACTGACAACGTACATCACAGATTCCCACTCGATTGTTATCGATTAACCGGCTGTTTCAAATATCGAATCGGCACCACCGAAAATGCTCTATGACGTAACCTCTCCAATTCAGAAGTATAATACTAGGCGAATAACTCGACTACTTTCGGAAGCCTCTATTTCTGGTTCAGCGAGATTAGAATATAAACATTTTTAATTTAGTCGGTTGTTATGGAAATTCTAAGCGCGGTGGTAAGTCACGAGGTAGGCGACGGTTTTAGTAGCATATAGTTATTTTTAACTAGATTTAGACTAGCGAGCCAAATGAGAAAATGTCAGCCGTCCCAATGGTTATTTTGCATTGATATTAGAGTTTATAATGTTTTATTTTGCTTGAAATCCAATGATGTATTATTGACCTATTTTCGAAATGTCACGTTCTATTACGAAATGCGATGTGCTATCTGGTTTTTTACTTCAATGCTGTTTACTAGAATTCATTGCCGTAACGGATTTAATATATACGTTTGAGTTCAAGAGTTATTTATCTAAATACGATAAGAATAGGAGGTTGAAGTGGATTCGAAGATAACATTTTCTACAGAACACCTAGCTTTTAAACAAATTCCCTTGTCAGGTGCAGTTACTTCAATCAATCTATTAAAAAAATTGCAAACTGTGATTAGTTACACATCATTGTAATTTAGACATCAATCTTTGTATCTCACGCCCACTATGCACCGTAGCCAATAAAAAAGTTACGAAAAAAAGACCGTGTCTATGCACAATACAATTTTTCATTCATACGTCAAACAAGAGTAGTTTTTCGCGGCCAATGCAGAAGAAAAACTAAAACTCGCGCCTTTTTGTCTATGGTTTTTACAACTTCCGTTGATAAAAGTGCGTAAGTTCTTTTTCGGAGATTAGTTACTCGTATTTTCTTAAAAAAATTCCTGATTTTTCCCACAGAGCAAGAGATTATTTCCGTTTAGAGAGATGAATCTAAGATTGAGCATCGATTGTTCAGTGGCAACTAATTTCCATACTTCTTCGAATTTCAATCTTTTCTCTAGAGACTAGAGCCTGGATTTGTACCAGTTTGTACAGTCAGCCTCAAAACGATGCATAATTATGTACATCGGCAAAAGTTCATTTGATTGATTACAGTCTTTGTTTCATAACATAACATACATCAGTGTAGCCAGAAACCATAATACACACATTCACATTGATGTAGTACCTATTAACACTTCTGCCTACCCCCTTCGGGGAATCATCATCATTATCTGCCAGCCTTTTCGGTCGGCTTCCAGTCTAACCGGATGCCACTGAATACAGCTCGATTCAAACTTGCTGGCGGCTCTGAAATGCGCTACTCGCAGCGCAGTACCGGACCCCTCACCCACGCGGACACGTGAATTTGTTACCGCGCAGCTACTCGCCTTATGTTCCGAGCCCGCCATAAAGTTTGAATCGGGGTGTACCAGTATTTTACATGGAGCGACTGCCTATCTGACGTCTACAACCTAGTTCCTGGGTAACACGATACCTTTTGTTAGCAAATGACCTGTAATAAGTCTAATTCCAGAACACGGTGTGAATGTTCCAATAGTGCAGAACTGGTAAACAAATCAAACAGGACTACAGACTGCCTCATTCGTCTAGTGATCGTAACCGCCATTGCTGAGCATGAGATCCTGGGTTCGATTATCGGGTTAAGTTTTATACGATTTATCTATCTGGAATTTCTCAGAAGCAGCTCAAAGTCAGGATTTGGGCCCGGTTGATGGCAATAGGCTCGCCCCCTATTACACGGAATTTAAACATAACTGGCGTAATTTGGGTGCACCTCTGCCTAACACTACGAGGAACACAGGCGTAATATCGTACAGGACAAAATCGGGAAATACAGATTAGTTTACCACAGCAAAATATAAGTAAATCAAGCTAGAAATGTACAACAGTATCACTTACAGTAGCAGGGTAATTGGTTAACAAAACACTCAAGGTCATCATGAAGGCTGTCACAGCGTTGTGTAATGCGCGTGCGCATAGTGCCGCTAGATGTGGCTTGAGCGTACTCGTGAGTGACGTTTTAACATGTGATATTTATTTAACTGTTTATGCGCTGTACACATAGAAATAAGTAGAAAAACGACAATAAGTTAAGAGAATAACGTTCAAACGTTCTTAAGCTAAAACTCGAATTGAAAACCTGAAAATTGTTATTAATTTGTCTATTATTGTATGGTAGGTATTGTTTAACATCCATTCAATGTTTGCATGCCATCAGTGCATGGCGGAATGTGTCTTTGAACTCAATTTAATTTAATATAAAATCTATTGTACGTACCACATTTTATGCAAATAAACGATTTTGATTTGATTGATTTGGCAAGACTTATTGTTACCTAAGAAATGTACAAAATATAGTTTGAAAAGAAGATTTATAAACGTCTCTGACTACGCTAAAGTTTCCTTAAATTCAGTCGTAAATTCTTGCTCACATCCAATGAGAATTACCTCTACTGTGCACCGGTATTCCACGTGTCTACGACTTCAGAAGGTTAGACGGATGGTCTTTTCGTATATTAGTATAGTCAGTGCTCAGCACAGTCAGTTACTCTGGTACATTCACATTGGTATATTACTCTGAGATTTTAAGCACCTTGAAATAGACAAAATTGTAAACAGCAAAAATCTTCTACAGAGGGTCAAATTACATTCGATAATCGATATCCAAACAAGAAAAATAAAAAATAAAAACATTTGTTGTTTTTTTTTTAGTCAATTACCGCTGTTACTAGTATTACTGGAAGTATGAGTTAAGAAAATCTGTTTCTTTATTTTTTTATCGTATTTAAATGATAAATGATTTATTTCTGTAAGGGTTTGTACTCGTACAAACACTTTTACACGTTAATCATATTTTAAAAACTAGATGAAGTCGGCGTTTCCTGTCTGACTACTGACAAGAAAAGCCGAAACCAACTCAGAGCAGAGGTCACAGTCTCTTTTTCACACAAGATTATTTTGATGTATTAAATTATATTTTGAGTTCCATCACCGTATGTACAAAAGACTTGAAAATATCATACTTTTTTTGTTTTCGAAAAAAAATTACGGTTTAAGAGATACACTGCTTTAAAAACTACCTTTTTGACCGTTTTCAAGAAATCTCCGCCTTAACCTACGTTAAGACAAGAACAAACTACTGTAAAAATCAAAAATAAATTTATTTTTTATAAGTTAAACAAGAAAGTGTAATTTATAATGTCGTAAAACTCATTTTACGATTTCTTTACCTTTATTGTAAACCAATGGAGAAGCAATAATGAGTAAGTGAGTGTGTTAATAATAAAGTTATTCTAGAATCTTCTACAATACAAAATGACTAAGGAAAATCCAGTAAAGAACATCAAATATTATCACCAAAACAGCCAGTTTAAACCTCATTGCAAAATAACGAGACTCACTTTAAAAAATAAAACTTTATTACAACCTTTTTAGGGGAACCTCTAATAACTGCTCGTTTGCGACAGTCAAGCTAAAAACGGCTCAAACGAGTATCCAGCACGAAGGCATAATCTTTATTATTATGGTGATGCCAGTATTAAAATAAAAACTGAGTGTTTTAGCCCGTTTTTTGGTGTAACATAGATAACGTCTCTTTTTGGTGCTTTCAGAGGAAAAATATCATCCTGTATGTTTGATAGGAGTCTTTTTCTGTAAATAAGACTGTAGAAAGGTAAGGAAACTAATTTAAAAGATCATTAGAAAGAAAAACATTTAATTCGAAAATAAAATGCATTAAGACGCTGACAACAGCTGAACCGCGGTCACTGTCAGACTGCATACAAAAGAAAAAGAAGCGCGATGACACAACGCTTGTAATTTATTGCAAATTATGAAGCAATTATCTATTTACTCAAAAATGAGCTGAATAATCGAAAATAAAAAAAACAACCAAGTTCTGCATACAAATAAGATGTTGTTGTTATTAATTAAATATCAACCGTACGTTGATATTTAATACAGATATTTTTGATTGAAACTCAAAGTAAAGAGTTATTTTACCGTTAATTTGTATCGAGTTTTTTTTTCTAAACGTGTTTTGGTAACAACCAAGTTCTGAGAAATATGTTCAACAATAACTTAATTATATTTTTCCGCTACCACAAACTATATAGATTTGGCATTTTTTTTGTTTAAGACAAGCCTACTTTTATCATTTGCCTCTTGTCAGCGCCTTAACTCTCTCTTTATGTGACCAGAGGGCTGGCTCGTTCTTTGGCCAAAGAATCCGAATTGCCATTCAACGTGGCAATGCTGCCAGTCTTCTGGGCACGTTTCCGGATGACAGTGATCCGCACGAGTAGATACTTCGACGCCTAAATGTCCTTTTGTTTTTTGTATTTATTTAGTTAGTCACTTAATTTTAAACTAATGCCACTACACAACCACTTAGTGTAAAAGTTAGTTGCGTGATAAATGTGTATTAAGTTACCCATAGATTTTCCTGTAATGTATAAGCATAGAACTATTATGTATTTTTTTTTTTGTTGAAAATTTTAGGTTCAGCGGTTTTGGAGGTAAGGAGGGGCAATTTTCATAAATTTTCTTTACTAGCTTTAAAACGAATTATTATAAAAATTAATATTTAACTCTCTGCCTGTGGCCTGGGAGTTACAATAAGTACCTAATATAACATGAGACTATACGGCGTGTATTGAAAGGTCATATGGTACAGCTACAGACCATCAAACAGCGGGGTCATTGTGTAGAGATTAACTACGATAATATGGCCCGCCCCTCCAAAAATCAAAACGTTTGAAAGTATTTGTACGCATGTGTGCGTAATGAGACGGCCGCCAAACAAAAACAAATCACGCATTTGTTGCTCGACTAGTGGCGTCATTAATCGCTCATTATTATTAGTAAGGCTCTGCACTTACGTACTCTGTGAAAAAGACACGTGCGTTGTCTTGCGCGACCGGCTAGTTATGATTAGTTGCCCAACAAATCTGGTAATAAGTGAGATATTACGAGTACTTACAACTACATACAAACTCTTTCGTAAGGATGTGACTACACACATTGAAACAGTAATTTGGAGGGGCGAGTCATGTTATCGTAGTTTATCTCTAACACACTATCAGTAGCAATGGGATTCATTTTGATAGTTCAACAACAATCATTGCGTTATTTACGTTGTTGAACAAATTTTTCGAACATAATTATGAAGGTTTTGCTCGTTGCTCAGCTCAAGTCAAGTTAGCGCTATTCAAAGCATATTGCCAATCTTTTTACACGAGCAGCCTGTGGGTTAATTATACTCAAAAGGCTTACAGCGCTATGTGGGTACAATACAATAACGTCTTCAGGATGTTGTTGCGGTTGCCGCGGTTCTGCAGTGCGTCCGCTATGTTTGCCGAAGTGCGTACGAATGACATTTACGCAATAAGACGCAAGCGTGTAGCGTCACTGTTGGTCAGAGTACGCGGCAGCACCAACGACATTCTCAAGATTGTTTCCGGTAAATATCAGTGTCCGATACACTCGCTCTGGGTAAACATCGTGGTTGGGACGGTAAAATAGAATGTTTTATTTGTTATTTATATTTAAATTCTTTACTTACTAACATAGTTTATAAGCTCCTGTTGTTACTAACCATAATGGATCATGTTATCTGATTATAAATAAATAATAATATCCCTCAAAATAATGCAGATTGCCAAACACATCCCACAAAAATCACTGAAAATATTACAACGGCCATTTTTTTCGTCTATTAAAAATAAATAAAACTAAACTAGCCACATCCAGCACAGTATGTAAAACCTACATCCGTGTAACTACTTTGCAACGCTAACAATTGTTACCGAGTACTGTCAACAGAACAATCTGTGTCAAGTTTAAAATAATTTAGTTATTACACTATTTTCTTTTTGCAGTGAAGTAACTCTCTGACCGATAAGAACTATCTAACTAAGCATAATAACATCACGCCTGTAATCCCCGAAGGGTTAGGCAGAGATAGTACTCATAGTACACCCATATTCCGCCAGTTATGTTTAAGTGCCATATAGTAGAGCCGAGGTTATTGCCATCAACCGGATACACATCCAGACTCCGGGCTGCTATTGAGAAATTCCAAATGGAGAAACCCAATAACACTGCCCGACCTGGGAATCGAACCCAGGTCCTTATGTTCAGAAGTAGCGCTGGCGACCAGTAGACCAACAAGGCAAACAATCAATCAAAAACAATCAAATAAATAAATGTCCATAGGCTCGGCCCCTCGCTCTCTCTCACAGAGAGAGAACTGTCTCCCAGCAGTGGGAACGTTAAGCCGGGTCTGCTGCGCCATATTTGCGTGTTTCAAACATGATTTGAGGACGTGGTCTAAAGGCCACCATATGCCATCCCCCCCAAATCGTGTTTGAAACATGTTCTTAACTGTTTGAAACACGCAATTATGGCGCAGCATACCCGGATTTTAGGATGATTATGCTAGGTTCGCCTCCGTTCAATCAGAATAATTTTGAAGGATATTGCTAACCATTGCTTCATAATATGTTCGTAAAATTTGTCTACTCAGCAAGTTAAATAATTACGTAAAATAATGTTATTAAATAATTATTTTATTTCTATATGTTATTTCACACAACTATTTTTTATTTATTTTTTAATCTGTATCTTTCCGTGACATCACAGCGGGCCCTATCAGAATACCAGCGCTGCGACACTTATTTTTAAATGTCGCAGCGTCATGCTGAGATAGGAGCCTTTTGGCCTCATCATTTTATTTTGTTTATTTTTTGGTTTTTATGTTTCTATGAGTGTGTTTTAGTAAATATTCCAATACTTAAATACTTATCCATCTTTCTTCTTCTACATAACGCAATGAATGTTGTTGAAGTGCCAACATGAATGCCATTGCCACTATAAGTGTGTTACACAATTACGCCGCCAAATAAACTATCTAAATAATAGCGAAAACATGTTCATTTGCAAGGCAGTTCGAAAATTAAATAAACCTTTGATAAGTTACCTCCTTGGTTGTCATGTTTCGGAGCAAAAGATCGTTCCATTTTTAAATTACACGATAGATATGAATTTACTATGTAATTTATTTGGCCGCTAAACCACGATAGATATGGATTCAAAGTCCGTTACGTAGTTTAGGAGATCTAACAGACTGACATGACACGAAAAGCGACAACATTTTATATAATAATTTACTCATCAAGCTATACCTACATTTCCAGTATACTATACCCTGACCTCTCATTGTACGGAAATCCTACACAATTCGAGATCAGCATAAATAGGAAATGTTGACGTGTAGCCGTGTGTAGGTACAACATAGATGCATTTTATTGAGCTGGCTTTAAATTCTGAGAGCTGCACGATTACTGACAAATGCGTGCACTGACTGGGCAGGTCCACTCAATCTGTGTGGTTCTTTCCTCAAAAAACCATTTCAGACACCAATCTACATGGTCTTCACATTCAGATCTGACCAAGATTATGTCTGGACTTTAGCTCTGAGTTTTTTTTAGTTTTTCTTCTCAGAGTAGTCAGATAGGAAACGCCGACCTCAATTTCTTTTTTAAATATTTTTCTTGACGTGTAAAATTTTTTGTTCAAACCTACTTAAGTACAGAAATAAAATCATTTACTATTTTGCTCACCGTATCTGGCCTTTACGTACCTATGTACTACAATACCTACTCGTAAAAATAGGTAGGTATAGCAACTGCGACTGAACCGGACTATTTGTTTAACCGTACCAAGTACCTATAGTGCGTAGATGTGAGTTAGCCCAGGTGAGCACGAGCGATTTTTTCCCGCGATGATTTTTGTTCGCGCACTGGATTTTCTACGCTCTGCTTAGCGCCTAGAGTTTAAAATCCAACAATGTGTTTTTTCGACGCGCTAGGATGCACTCTGTTGGATTCTCAATTCTCAGCTCAACACCGGGAGTCGAAAATTCAGGGCACGATAAAATCCCGCCGCGATATTTTTACGTCCGTGCGTACGTGGGCTTAGTGTTATTCTGTTGACGATAAAAAGGAAGTCACGATGCATTAACATGGTGATATTATGCGTGTGTGGCCATTAGAGAAGCGGAAAGAAACCAAACATCATCATAAATGGATAGATAAATTATTTATTTAGTGCGCACAAAAGAAATACACACAATCAATCTGCCGAAGATATTAAATATAACTAGATAGACAGTTAAACCTATGAACTCGTAAAAAAAAATTGCGTCCAACAGTTGGCCGCAAAATGCAAGCAATCTAGTATAACACAATGACGTGGCGCGAGTGTAAGACGTAGCTCTCACGCACACCAGCATAACAAAGTTGGCCTGTTTGTTTTAATTCTTTTGCATCGCGACACTATCCAGACATATTAATCAAAGCAATCTGCCTTAAGGCTCCGTGCACGAAAACAACCCTTTTTTTTCATCAATTTCTTATCTAATTGTGAGGAAGCTTGAAATAATTGAAACATTAAGTCTGTGTAACTATAAAAGTACAGTTTTCGTGGTGATAAACCAATCGTAGTTTTATTCACCATTATAGTTTTATCACTTTTGCGCTCTCGAAAATATAGTTTATTTCGCCTTTGATTTACTTAATGAAGATATTGCAAATTCATAAAATAAAATTTTGATTTTATCTCAAGGATAGCTGAAGCCCAGTGTGTGATTTTTAAATTTCATGATAAGGTTTGCTATATAATAGGAAAAAAAAATACATATTACTGGCTGGGTTTTAAAACAATTATAGGGTTTTTCAAAATTTATTTTTTATATTTTGCATGGAAGTTGAAAAAAGTGGCCCCGCCACATGCAAGTAGATCATATAATTAATTATAATTATGTTTATGATATTTTTTAATGTTCAAACTTTCCCTCGTTTTGATATGGCCACATAATGAAGACTCACACTGTATTTTTGATAGCAGTCAAATACTCTATTGTCGACTGTCAGAGCTTTAGATTATTTAGAATTATTTATATTGGATTGATTGATTTATAATAAATTAATAACACAAAATAAGCCTAAGCCGTTCTCTCTCTCACTACTTTCAAAAGATTGTAGACCACATTAATCCAGGCACTAACAATAATCGCTAGTTCAAAGGCCCAACATAAGATCGCTTCCTCTTATACCATACGCAATACCTACAACAATTGACCAACAGTATGTTGCGGTGTCCTAATCATCTCTAACTTATTTGTACTGTGCTGTGACGTATCACCGGTTACTATAGAGAAATATAGAGCTTGGTGACACGGAGAATGTAGCACAGAGTCTGCATGTGAATGCGTGTGACGCGCTAGCTAGAGATTTTCCTGTCTTTAATATTACAACACGCCTCTAATCCCCGAAGGGTTAGGCAGAGTTGTATACCTAGTACAAACAAATTTCACCTGGGGGCCAAGTCTGCTATTTTCAATGATTGGTCATTATGACGACCATATCAAGGCAACGCCATGACCATTGTGCCAATAGTTTGTAACCTCCTAAATTCATAATGGTGTGATAGTGGTCCATAGGGAAGTCAAAATAATAGGAGCTTGTCAATACGAGATTACCAAATAAATACAATTTTTCCAATGGAGTATCAGTGGCACGTCATTGGAAAATCATAAAGACGCCTTTCAATTAGGAGATTAGCAAAACTGTCAAACTCTTCAATTACGGTGCCAATGATCGGCCATTCTGACACAACTGCGTTAGCAGACTTGGCCCCCTGTTATGTAAGTTCCATGAAATAGGGGGCGAGCCGGGCACAAATCCAGACTATATCTAGATAAAATCTCCCGAGTTAGATTTGTTCACCAACGTCATGATTTCATGAAAAAGTCATTCAATGGAACAAATCTAACTTAGAGAGATGTATTAATGATTCTAATGATTATCATTCTGTAAATACATGACTGTTTTAGTCGCGAATCATATTTTTATCAAGATACAACCTGACACTGACTTGCAAATTGCAAATAACGTAAAAACATTTGAATTTCGCGGGCTACCTTAGCGCATCCCCCTTAAGACGCTGACAAGAGGCAAATGATGAAAAGTAGGCTTGACTTAAACAAAAAAATTGCCAAATCTATTATAGTTTGTAGTAGCCAAAACACGTTTAGAAAAAAAAATCTCGATACAAATTAACGGAAAACTAACTTTGAGTTCCAATCTAAAATATCTGTATTAAATATCAACGTACGGTTGGTATTAAATTAATAACAAGAACGTCTTATTTGTATGCAGAACTTGGTTGTTTTTTATTTTAGATTAATCAACTCATTTTTGAGTAAATGAATAAATGCTTCATATTTTGCAATAAATTACAAGCGTTGTGTCATCGCGCTGCTCTTTCTTTTGTATGCAGTCTGACAGTGACCGCGATTTAGCTGTTGTCAGCGTCTTAACTGTCATACTGCAGGGTAAAGGCGTCTTTTAAGAGGGTGACAACAGGTAAACCGCTGTCACTGTCAGATTGCATACAAAAGAAAGAGATGCGCGATGACACAACGTATGGCGTAAAAGTACAAATAAAATCGTATAAAATTGTACTCCATTTGAAATAAGGTTAGAAATTTAAATAAACTTTGTTACAGTCAGTTCAACCGATTTTGACTTTTATTATTAAGAGTTGTCTTTGAAGATTTTTTTGTATGTTTAATTATGTTTTGAGTTCCATCACCGTATGCACACAAGACTTGTATTATCATACTGTTTTTGATTTGGAAAAAATATTTACGGTTTAAGAGATACAGTGCTTTGAAAAACCACCTTTTTGACCATTTTCAAGAAATCTCCGCCATGGATCTCTACGCTAGCTCATCGGTGGTTGATGATTTCAGACTGTTCCTAGGTTCCAACTTTTTCAGTTTCCCTGTGGTGTTTTTCGTCTCCGTAAGTTTATTTATTTATTTTATCTATTTCCATTTTTGTTTCTCTAGTTATGACTATGATTACCTAACCTACCTTAGAAGGGTTCTTAACTACTTTGAACCTGCAGTCTTTTACGTAAAAGCTAAGTAATTATATATTGTGTGTGATTCAGTGTGATACGGTTTAAAAAGATTCAGCGTTTAATTTAGCGGAAAAAGGATCCTGACTAAGTACGTCTTGCACTATAAATAATCATGAAATTACGAAAATTTGTTAAAATTACTTCATAATCCTTAGCACTGTTTATTCAAAAGTAATATAATTATTCATTGCCACACATGCGTTGCGAGTATAAACTCCAGTTGATTTGCATTTTACACGGCACGATGCAATTTTAATTATAACGCCATCTGTTATTTACAATACGCAACTAAGTTGCTTTGTGGCTGCCAATAGATGGCACTAAATAATTTCAAAATAAATTCAATTCTGCGTGACCTATTTGAAATAGTATTATGTCGACCTTTGCCCTTTTGAAAACGTAGAAAAGAAATAATATTGACGTCTCCATTTTAAATAGCACCTTATTTCATTAATACAAAGTTAATTTTGTTCCACACGGGTTTTTTTCAGTATTTCTTATAGATATTTTACCTTTCATGTGATCTGATGTGTCTGCCCTCATTATGTCTGTTAAGTAGTGTTCTAGTGACCGCATATTGTCTAATCCGCTTCTTTCCTGGAACAAATCAAAAGAAAAACATAAATATAAAAATATTGCGACGCATTGAGTAAGTACCTCCCCCTTTTTTTAGTCGGCTAAAAATATATAAAACTGGCTCGTTGGTCTAGTGGTTGAAAGAACCACTGTTGAGCGTACGGTCCTCGGTTCGATTCTCAGCTTGGGTAGAGTTCTTGGGTGTTCTATCAGGAACTACCCAGTAGCAGCCAAGAGTATGCATTTGTGCCCGATATATGGCAATAAGCCAGCTTCATGAAACTTGTAATACACATGTGCCTTCCTTTCGAGGAAGAAGAAGGTAGAAGGTAGCTTAGAAGGTAGGCGTGATGCGTATTAAGCGTATGCGTTATACACTCACAACCACAATCTGAATGATTTGAAGTATGTTCGAAACATTTGTCTGCTCAACAAAGTGAATACCGCAATGACTGTTGATAAATGATAAATGATTTTTATTTCTGTAAGTAGGTTTGTACAAACACTTTTACACGTCAATCATATTTTAAAAACTAGATGAGGTCGGCGTTTCCTATCTAACTAAGTACCTACTCTGAGAAGAAAGGCCGAAACAAATTCAGAGGTCACAGTCTCTTTTAAAGTCCAGACATAATCTTGGTCAGATCATGTGAAGGCCATGTAGGTGTCTGAAATTGTCTTTCGAGGAAAGAACCACACAGATTGAGTGGACCTGACCAGTCAGTGCACGCATAAGTCAGTAATCGTGTAGCTCTACTCAGAATTTAAGGAGCTCAACGATGCAACGATCAATACCAAAGAATGGACATTTGGGTAGGCCGCATAAATTACTCAAACTGCCAGAACATGATTAAAACTAACTGAGAATAAAGATGAGAGTTATTGAACTGTCAAATTGAAACCCATTTCCCCAGGGGGCCAAGTCTGCTATTTTTAATGATTGGTCATTATAACGACCATACCAAGGCAACGCCATGACCATTGTGCCAATAGTTTGTAACCTCCTAAATTCATAATGGCGTGACAGTGGTTCATAGGGAAGGCAAAATAATAGGAGCTTTTCAGTACGAGATTACCAAATACAGACAATTTTTCCAATGGAGTGTCAGTGGCACGTCATCGGAAAATCATAAAGACACCTTTCAATTTGGAGATTAGCAAAACAGTCAAACTCTACAATTACGGTGCCAATGATCGGCCATTCGGACACAAAACTGCGTTAGCAGACTTGGCCCCCTGATAGTGTGTTTAAACACAATTACCCCGCTGTATCATTTTCACATTGTCATTTATGAAAAGACCAAGCATTACGCCCAACTGATCAAATAATAGGTATAGCTTATTCATGTAATTTTTCTTTAAAAATAGTATTTTTTTTATAAACAAGAGCGTGAAGAACAAGACGTGGGTTCACATTATTGTTTTGTGTCGTGTTGTGACTCCTGACGCAGTATCAACCACGATTCTGTAAAAATCTCACCGTGAATTCTTGCGTGGAATGAGTTGTCAGTGTCATTCCATTGATGCTAAGGATTGACCAAGGATTACATTTACAATCATAATCAAGATTTCAATAATATTTTTATGCTAATTCTATTGAACATTTTATATTATTTCAAAGCTAGTATTTATGTGTTTTAATCTTACCATTACTAGTTAAGGGTTTTTTTTAAAGAAAATAGCAAAACAGAAATTTTGTCAAATTCAATTTAAGTAATGTAAAAAAACAAAATTGAGTTTCTGTTCAAAATCTCGATTATGGTTGTAAATGTAATCCTTGGTCCATCCCTAGCATCAGGTGGGATGACACTGACAGTTCACTCCACGCTCACTTCATGAGTCTCAGCTTCATCTTTTCACGGTGAGATGGTTGCAGAATAGCCCTGCAGAAGTCGTTGTGAAATATGACGTGATCCTGAACAGATTGGTTTGATTGGTCTTCCTGCGTCACGACACAACACAGTAATGTGCTGGTTCCTTATGGTGAATCCGATTAGATTTATTCCAAATGAACTTTTTGCAAAAGAGATTGTTCTTATTTGGTATAATAAGTTGTTATTTATGTAAATATTATTTTAGTACCCTATTAAAATAGAAATAATTTACATAAAAAAAAGATACAACCTCACATCAGTGACAGGTTGTACGAGTATCTTCATGTAATTTTCCTAGTATTTGGTTGTAATTTTCTGTTTTTTTTTTATTTTTTGCAAAAAACATAAGAAAATTTGAATTTCGCGGGCTACAGCTGCGGATTCACCTTAATAGTAAAAATATTACTTTTTCTTCTCTCATCTTATAAATAAAAGCACGAATTAAAAATAAAAACTATACGATCACCGAGACTGCGCGAGAATTCTCCAGAAAACGTGCAACCTGTTATTTATCTCGTATATAATTTTTACGTTACAGTATTGACATAAAGTTCATTATGCTTTGTACAAAAAAAAAATCCATTCCTTTCCGCAGTAATATAAATTGAGCATATCCCAGAATCACCAACCCGTCTTGAGCAAGCGTGGTGATCATTGCTCGTGCCTTCTCTGTATAAGAAGAGTCATTTCGTCGCTGTCATTCCAAAAAGTCGTATAGAAACAGACTGTTTCAGGAAACACAAAAAAACTACTTAAGGCGCTGACAAGAGGCAAATGATATAAGTAGTCTTAAGGGATGCTATAACAAAAAAAAACGTTTTTCGTCAATTACTTATCTAATTTTTTTTTTTAGGATTAATTAACATTTTGATTTTATCACATGGATAGCTGAAGCCCAGAGTGTGATTTTAAATTTCTTAATATGGTTTGTTAAATAATAGGAAAAAAAAAATTACCGACAGTGTTTTTAAAAATCGGTTGATTGTCATCCTGATTTCCTGGGAGAGCGCATTCCACGGAGAGATAGACTGAACGAAGAAGGAAGACTGAATGAAGTCTGTGCGGTGAGTGGGATATTGAAGAAGATATGTACCGAAAGTGGAATAGATCAAGAATAGTCAAGACATGAAAACAAGGTGGTTAGTGCCCTTTGTTCTCTGCGCTGGGGTATGGGCAACCACTTTAGAAGCGACCGATGCACAGAGATATGATCATATTTGCGCAGATTGAAAACAAATCGAATGCAGTTATTGAGAAGACGATCAAGTTTGTGGAGGAGATCTTCATTCAGGTCAAGCAGCACACATCACCATAATCGATGATAGGGACAATTAAGGACTGCACAAGCATTGTCTTCGTACTCGATGGTAATAAATTTTTCAACCGGTACAGAGTTCGCAGCGTCCCAGTAACCTTCTGGCTTACCTTAGCGACTTGAGTACGCCAGCTCAGGGTACTATCAATGTGTAAGCCTAGATCCTTCACGTCAGTGCCAAAAGGAACGATCATACCATTGAAAAGAACCGGACGCAAGGTTGCACCATCCACCCTGCTAATGCCACGAGGACACTTCGGTTTACAGCTACACCGAATCTATCAGCCCAGGTTTTTATGGCTATCAAGACCCTATTTAATTTGTCGATAGCGTCAGGTAACTCATCACGTTATACTTAGCTACTAGCTCTTAAATATATCTATGACTAGCTCCTCAGGGTTCTATAATATACTTTGAAAGAAAGAAAAGTATGTATTGGGACTCGCTCATATCACAAATTAAACTAAAACACACTCATAGAAACATAAAGAACAATAATAAAACAAAGTAAAAAAAAAATAGTCCTGTACGAGGCCAAAAGGCCCTAAGGGTACCAAAGGGCCTTTGGTACCCTTCGTGTGCCAGTACGACTCGCACTTTTTTTTTTGCTCTATTAATACCTAAGACAGAACTTATTACAATCTAGCTAGTCGACTCGCGCTTAGCCACTTTTTTGCCACATATTCATAATATAATAATATTTCTGCCTATTCTTTCGTGATTGTTACCGAAACCGACTTTTACGATAGGTACTTACCTACCCCGAAAAAGAAAAACAGTAGGATAATAATCTTGTTTTAAACCACAGATAATATTTAAAACTTAGTAGGTAGATAGTTTAGATTTAATTCAAGACAACGGAATCAAGTCATTTTGGCTCTCACATCCGGGCGGTAAGATACCGTGACCGATTGTCCATCAATAATATCCAATCGGTTTAGTTCCGAAAGTGACCACGGCCACAGGGCGTAAAACAAAACAAAATATTTTTCAATAAACCCAGGTTGGCTACTCGATAACGCAAAAAAAGTAAAAAAGCAATTTCCCAAAGTTTGAATTTATTTCGTCGTAAAAAAGTAATAAAACAAATAGGTACCTACATTTCAGTTTCCACGTGTAATGTCTTATTATTATGTAATTAAAAGTCGTGATTATTACCAATCCTGTTTCGATGCAGCAAGACGGAAACTAATTCCGATTCGTTGCTAATGTTAATACAGTTTAAAAACTGCAGGCTGCACCCATTGGATAAGGTTATTGAAAACTAGAGCATTTTCTCGACCCAATTTGAATTTGGAATCGCATTGCGTTGACCTTTCGACCTGTACGCTCCTTTGCAATGTTTTAAAAGAACTAGAATTTTTAATTCCTCTTTCACATCAAAGCAAACCTAACCCTATTGAAACAGGGTTGATTTTCTTTTACCATTAAAACCTTTGTATGTTTACTTTGTATAATTAATTTGTAACTTTATAGCGTGGGTTGTAAGATTCAATTTAGCTTGTACCTTCGTTCGCGTTATGGCGCAATGCTGTACTGACGTCACACTGCGTAGCGGGAAAATAGGTCAGTAGGTTTACAGTATGGCTTTGTGACCAGTTAAGTTAGACCTCTGTTGGAACAAAATTACTAAACACAAGAGCTCTTTGTAAAGTGGCTATCTTTTTTTGTAATGGCGCCTGAATGATTGATGCCTTAATCATTAATTATTGAATAAAAATGAAAATTCTATGGTAAAGGTTTGGCATATTATGTTTTCTTACAATTTCAGCGTAAAATCTGCATAACATTTTGATTAAAATGGTTTTAAATAACAATGATTGCCACCGCATGACATGTTTATGTCATCTCTCGGTACCAAGTACCAACATGATAATTTCATTGAATAAATTATCTTCCCCTATTCATGAATGTAATATAGGAAACAACTGTTGCTGTCTCGTTCTATTGTGTGCAAAATGACAGTGACAAACTTATCTGTGTGAGTTGAGATTTTATCGAACATGCGTACGTCTTTGTCAGCTTGAAATGGCTATTTCTCAGCCTTTTCTCAAATTCTGGGCTAAGATATCGGTACTTTCTATTGACAAACTAACTGCTAACAAACCAGTTATTAATTAAAGCAATGTTATAAAAAAGTCTCCACGACTGAACAAAAAAAAAAAAAAATACTTCGGCCACACCCTCCGGGGTTTCATTTTGACAGTTCTACAACATTCATTGCGTTATTTACGTTGTTGAGCAGAAAAAATTGTCGAACATATGAATCAATGGATTAGCAATATCCTTCAAAATCATTAGTCACACCACCTTGCTGATTTTTACCGCATATGCTAGCTACTCATTTGTCTAACGCTACGCTTACAGTTGGTACCGAAACCATCGAAGATCCAGCTAAATGGTTGTTTTTGGATAATGTGAAAAAAATCATGGCAGTAGTGCATATTAATATAACGAACTTAAAAGGAAAACTATCACAGCTAAGTAGGCTTTACAAGTTAAAGAGTAATAGTCGACCAACTTACATTTGCAGTTTATTTAATTAGGGAAAACAAACAGTTACTTACACAAAGATCTTCATAAAAAAAAGACATTACATAATTATGACTTTATCCACATCTTAAATACTATCTATTTGCTATGGAACTATTTGCAGTTGGAGAACACCCCAACTTCGAAACCCTTCATTGTGCATGGTCCGACACACACTTGGCTGGTTTTTACAAAATTCCCACGGCCCCCGACCCGCAAAGTCGCGTCGCATCGATTGATCATTTTTTTTTCCCATTGCTCAGGTTGTAGCGTGATTGTTAAAAAGCCAATAATCTTCCTCAAGAATTGGGCTATCAAATGCAAATAAGTTTTTTCCAAATCCGACTGGTAGTTCCAGAGATTAGTGCATTTAAACAAACAGACAAACAAACAAACTCTTCAGCCTTACCTATGTTGGGTCAGCTTCCAGTCTAACCGGATGCAGCTGAATACCAGTATTTTACATGGAGCGTCTGCCTATCTGACCTCCACAACCCTGCAGTAACTGGGTAATACGATACCCATTGGTAAGACTGGTTGTTAGACTTTCGGGCTTCTGACAACTGTCAAAGATCTACAAATAAGAGCCGGGATCAACGGCTTAACGTGCTTTCCGAGGCACGGAGGGGTATTAGCATGTAAAGATGGCCACCCTTCCACGGACCATTAGCCAAAAGCTCTTCATTATTAGTTTAAATATAGATTTATTAGCACTTGCTACATAATTAAAGCCTTAAACAACTTACAAGATGCCAAACTTACTCAAGAACACCCTTATTACACTGTACACCACCCGTAGTGTCGTGTATAATACAGCCCCTTATATCGTGTATATACAGGCCGCTCCTAATCGTGGATATACAGGGTGCTCTTAAGTAGGTCGCCGCTAAGTATGTAGGGCACTGCGGATGTTGCAAAATGTATGGAAAGTGATGAGCCAAAGGAATTTGTACTTAATTAAAGTTTTCGGGGAACCTTTACAGTATTTAAGGAGTTACAAAGCGCTTTTGTTGTTGGATACTTTATGGAAGATTATATTTTGACACTTTGAATTTCTAAAGCAGGCTGTTTTTCTACCCTGTATTTATCCAAAAACCAGCCATTTAACTCAAGCACAGAATTAAAGTTTATTTATTTATTTAAACTTCTCGCACACAATTAGGTAGAAAGGCGGACTTAATGCCTTAGGCATTCTCTACCAGTCAACCAAGGGTGGTGAAGAGATAAGATGGCGGGTGCTCTGATTGAGAGAAAATAATAATATTAAATTATAACATAATTAATTATAAATAAAACGGGTGCACAAGTACATAAATAGGTCATAAACTTATAATACACATACATACATAATTATTTACTATAATATTTATATCCCAACATAATATATATATATATAATATAAGTATAAATATACATACAAATTCAAGGAAAAGAGGTAATTGAGATGACTCTACGCTATTTGTTTTGTAAATAACTCTGCAATTTCCGCTTAAATGCATACCGACTGGTGGCCGTCCTGATATCAAGAGGAAGCGCATTCCAGAGAAGAATGGCCTGAATATGAAAGAAAGAATGAACAAAGTCAGAAGTATGAGAAGGACAGAGTAGAAGAAGATTGTTGGAAGAACGCAGATTCTTAGCGCGTGAAGAACATAGATACTGCAAGTGAGACATAAGATAAGAAAGAGGGCTTGGAGAGTTGAGAAAGGAGAAAAGTGAGGTCAAAGCGCGCAAACTTCTAAAGTTTCATAGCAATTTAAAGCCTGGCATATACATGCCAGTTACTTGCATAAAGGTACGCAAGTAACTTGCATGCCATTCTGACATAATAACTTCTGATTGGTGATAATATGGGTATGTCACAACCCAAGGAGCTCACATGGCTGTATTAAGCGTCGCTGAACTACAGAACTATTGAGAATTCGAGGCTGTATTGCTTTCTGTGCAAGCACTATGCAGCCGGCTACACAGCTCTTAAAGTTCTAAACTAGCATGACGCTTTCTATTTCTGCTATACGCTTTACATTTCTCGGTAGAAAACTGTCAACTGTCTACACGAAAACGTCATTTCTGTCTACTCTTCCGTCGACAAAACGCTTCTCTACGGTTCGGGTGCTAAGCCTGCTGGTCTTAGCATTAGAGTAGCTTCTCAACAGTTGTACAATGCCTTTCAAATACGAATAGGAATGACCTTGTGCCATATTAGCAAAATAGCACCTCGTTTACTCATTTTGGAACAAAGTCAGTGAGATAATTATAAGAAAAACAGATAACAACAAATTTAATAATAAGAATAAATTATTTTCTTTGCAAGCCCTCCTTTTCGAGTTACAGTTGACAGATCGAGGTCATTGACGTTTCTATTCTTATTTGAAACGCATTGTACAGAGCATTGCAAGAGCTGTACATGGGCTGTACAATGCCTTAGACGGCCCACGATCCAGCTCCTTAAATTCTCTAAAACAGCCAATATAATGTTTTATGGCTTAGTTACCACTTTTGCTAGATATCTACTATTTCAATGAAAAAATATTCGTGCAGTGCAAATAACGCATGATAGTTACTTGCATACTTTTGTGCAAGTTACGTGGAGTTGCAGACACCAGATCTATCAATTTCAACTGCCTTTTCCTTTGGTCGGCAGCAGAATACCAGTATTTTACATGGAGCGACTGCATATCTGACCTCCACAACCCAGTTACGGGGTAACACGATACCCCAGATTATAATCAAATCTACATTTTTATAATTATTAAATCGAGATTCGAGCTTAATAATAATAATAATAATAATAATTTCTTTATTTGTATAGAATGCAGGTATTACAATGATGATGTTAGTTTTAGATATGTTTCCAGTACATTCTGCCTGTTGGCATACAAAAATTTGTTAACTTACAGATAATATAAAAACTAGGTACCTACTTATATTCAAAATGAGATCATTGATCAGCTAAGTCTAATATATAATACATAATAAATGAGATAAGGTGAATCAAATATTACAATTCATCATTTATAAAATCGGTAACAGAGTAATAACATTTCTCTGTCAGCAACGACGACAGGAATTTCTTGAATTGTTTTAAGGGCTGATCCTTAATACAGTTTGGCAAATTGTTAAATATAATAGGTGCCATACCAATAATGTTTTTTTTAAGCAAAGCAGTGCTATATCTACCAGTAAACAATAGACTCTGATATTTTGATCGCAAGGAAGCAGTTCGCATCCTCGTATCATTTAATGACGGAAATAGATGTTTGTTAGTTTTAACAAATATAGCTATTTCGAGAATGTATATACTAGGAAAAGTTAGTATTTTGTGTTTTTTGAAAAAAGGAATGCAACTATCTGTAACCTTGAGACCAAAAATGGATCGTATGCACCGTTTTTGGGCTTTAAATATAGACTCCCTTTCGGAACAATTACCCCAGAATACTACACCAAACCTTAGAGCTTGAATGGCGTTCTAAAATACTGTCATTATAGTTTTCTAATAATAGTGAATAGTGATGATTGAATAATGCTACGAGTAGGTATATACACAAAATGGAGCTCAGGAAGTGACATCGAAATAGGAAACTGTATTGACAGATAGATCCTCTATCTCAGTGGCTCTCAAACTTTTTTGGAGACGGAACCCTTTTCGAAAACGAAATATTTGACGGAGCCCTAAAGTAATCAAATGGTTTTATGTGTATTCTTCATTAATAATCATATTACTTGACATTAAAATTTACATATTTTTTTACTTTTGTTGAAATATTTAGATTGATATTATGTTACTCAGGTACCAGAGTAAAATAAAATATAGTAGGTAGACACTCCTTTAGTAATATATTTTTATTCTGACCAGTATTTTTGCGGAACCCCCACAGAGGCTTTGCGGAACCCTAGGGTTCCGCGGAACACACTTTGAGTATGGCTGCTCTATCTAATCATCCTTTGACAGTGTAGTAAAGTAGTATAAATTTATGTCAAAATTAACTGACCGCCATTTTGTTAAGATGAAAGCTACAGGGTAGCCCGCGAAATTCAAATTTAATTAGGTTTTTTGCAATTTCCAGGTCAGTATCACATTGCTTATTGATCAAAATAAAATTTGTGACCGAAACAAATATGTATTTACGAAATTATAACAATTCAAATCATCAATTCACTCTCTTAGTTCAGATTACTCCATTAAATGACTATTTCATGAAATGGTGACATTTCATGAAATAGGTCAATTCTTACTTTGAGAATTGTATCAATGTGTTCATTGATTTTAATTCTATAAACACAAATTTGTTACGGTCGCCAATCGTATTTTGATTAACATACAACCTGACACTGACCTGCAATTTGCAAAAAACGTAAGAAAATTTGAATTTCCCGGGCTACCTCAGCGCAATCCGCTTTAAATGATCACGTCTCTAATCAGGGCCTCAAGTCTGCTGTTACAATAGTGTCAGAATGGTTGATCATTGATTTCATAATTGTTGATTTTGACAAGTTTGGTAATCTACTATTATAATGGCGTCATTATGACTTTCCAATGGTCGGCAACTGACACTACATTGAAAGAAATTGCTAAGAACATGATCGACCATTATGAATTTACCAGATTACGAACTTTTAGCAAAATGACAATGGCATGACAATGGGATCGTGTTGGAATGACAAACTTTATAAAAATAGCAGAATTGGGCCCCAGTAGCTTTAAAATCTCATGAAGCTGGTTGTGATTTGCTTTTGAAATAACATAAATCAATCATAAGTTGATATGAAAGATGGAACCAGGGAAAGGGGTAAACAGCGGGGTAGATAATTACATAGCACACTCGCAATAGTCGCAATCCCAATGTCATCCATTTTGAAATTCAACAATATTCATTGCGTTGTTTACGTTGTCGAGCACACGATTTTTTCAAACATACGAACCAATGCGGTGGATTACGAATTTCAATAAAAATCCTTCGGTTTGTGATTCAAAATTTGTTATGCAAAAATTGTAGCGCGGGGGTAAGAGAGGGGGTAGTATTTCAATATCAATATATATTTTCCTGCAATTCAGAATACTTAGACACAGTTTTTGTACTGTAAGACAATGCATTTGTGTGGATTCCTCGACAATTACAAGACTAAGTTTCTTAGGATTACGTGTTAATTGGTAAACATTTAGTTTTTTATCTGAATCCAATTCAAAGTTCGTAAGAATATAATTTTAACAGTTCAGAACCGCACTTCCCCCCGATTCAACTATAACTAACCTTGAAATCGGGGAAATCCTCATGGATACCCTCCGTCTGGGGAGAACGGAGGGTTATAATGATGGGGTGGGTGTGTGTTGGATCATTTAGCTCCCTTCAAAATGGTTGAGCTGGATGGTGCTGATCCATGCGTCATGTTCGTGAACGGGCGCTGTCAGTTGGGACTGGTCATCTCTTAGCTGCCACGGCTTATTTTTAATTATTTTAGTTTTGAATTGTTTTTTTTTTATCACGCACGCTTCAGACGTTTTGCATCGTTCTCACGTGTTTATTTTCAAGAAGAATGATGTAACCAATACTTTGTATCAAATATTTTATTTTAAAAGAGTGTCCGTGGAGTTTCTTGCCCGTTCTTCTCCATAGGAACCTACTATTTGGAATGGGCAACTAGCTTCATATTTGTAACTGACCGACTTGTTGACAATTCAAAAGTGCCTGTAAATGGTTTAATTGAAATAAATGCTTTGAGTTTGAGTTATGTCGGACTCCTTTTGACTAAAATCCCACTGTTATTTCTCCTACCATGAGTAGTGCATAGCACATGTGTGAGCACTATGAACCTACTTTAAAGCTACCATTTACTGAGTACGTCTTTCATTGATTTGAATGCGCCCTGGCGACTGAGAGTATGTCATGCTCACTTTTAAAATAAATGTTTTGAGTTGATGGCCCGGGAGATAAGTCTTTCATTGATTTGAATACGCCCTGGCGACTGAGAGTATGTCATGCTCACTTTTAAAATAAATGTTTTGAGTTGAGTTTTGAGTTGATGGCCCGGGAGATAAGTCTTTCATTGATTTGAATACGCCCTGGCGACTGAGAGTATGTCATGCTCACTTTTAAAATAAATGTTTTGAGTTGAGTTTTGAGTTGATGGCCCGGGAGATAAGTCTTTCATTGATTTGAATACGCCCTGGCGACTGAGAGTATGTCATGCTCACTTTTAAAATAAATGTTTTGAGTTGAGTTTTGAGTTGATGGCCCGGGAGATAAGTCTTTCATTGATTTGAATACGCCCTGGCGACTGAGAGTATGTCATGCTCACTTTTAAAATAAATGTTTTGAGTTGAGTTTTGAGTTGATGGCCCGGGAGATAAGTCTTTCATTGATTTGAATACGCCCTGGCGACTGAGAGTATGTCATGCTCACTTTTAAAATAAATGTTTTGAGTTGAGTTTTGAGTTGATGGCCCGGGAGATAAGTCTTTCATTGATTTGAATACGCCCTGGCGACTGAGAGTATGTCATGCTCACTTTTAAAATAAATGTTTTGAGTTGAGTTTTGAGTTGATGGCCCGGGAGATAAGTCTTTCATTGATTTGAATACGCCCTGGCGACTGAGAGTATGTCATGCTCACTTTTAAAATAAATGTTTTGAGTTGAGTTTTGTGTCGAGGGCCCGTGAGATACTTGTACCTACATTCACCGCACCCCCGACTGGTATCAGCCCGCCATGCCTAGTGCGCCCCATCACACCTATACCTTTTTTTATTTTTTGTCGGGGTGGAAATCCTCGTAGTTGTCTTCCGCCCTGGGGTGGGCAGAGAAGTCTGTCGACTAAAACCACCCGGTGTGCCCACGCACACTTGCGTGAGGATGCGTCTTCCGCTGCCCCGGAATGGTAACGGACAACGTGCTGCGGCCCCGACCTGTAGGAAGGGTCAGGTGTTGAACTCTCCTCCCGTTACGTCTTAGAGAGGCGCGCATGAAACACTACGCGCCCCATCTCGGGTCCTGTGTGGTGGTGTGGTGGGGCGCGACGGATGTTCCCGAGTCCGTCGCCCCTGGACCTATTTAGGGGGGCTGGGCCTCATACCTATACCTAACCTAACAATACCTATGCCAAAGTTAGTTTAATTGGGGGTCCGTCTAAAAAAATAATAAGACTCACGGTCCGTTTGGTAGACGATTACTAGAAACCAAAATTAAAAATATCAATTATGGAATAAAACTAAAGGAAACTTTAGTAATTTTTTATTAGGTAATAATACCTAAACAAATATTATGTAAGGAACAAAAATAACAAAGTGAGTTATTAACTTTAGTAATGTGAAAAATTTCATCTTTTATTTTTAACAGTCTGAAAACAAAGCGAGGGCTAAATTAAATTACAAAAAAATATGTTTTATTATTTTTAGATTAAGTTATAATAAATAAGGTGCATACAAAATAGATCTTTTTTTTTAAAAAAAAACCTTGTCCCACACTAGGAAGTTCTTCTGTATCGTGGGTGTTCGTAGGTGGGTGTATCGACGGTTCGGACCTGGGGCCCAAGTCTGCTATTTTTATAAATTCAGTCATTCCAACACGATACCATTGCCATGCCATTGTCATTTTGCTAAAAGTTCGTAATCTGGTAAATTCATAATGGTCGATCATTGGTCGGTCAATGTTCTCGTAATATAATTGTGTTATTATAATGGCATTGTCGTATTGCCATTATTATAAACCCATTAGTAGAAATGTCATTCATTCATTTGTCATTACGTACGAGATTACCAATATATGCAATTTCTTTCAATGTAGTGTCAGTGGCCGACCATTGGAAAGTCATAATGACGTCATTATAATAGTAGATTACCAAACTTGTCAAAATCAACAATTATGATATCAATGATCGACCATTCTGACACTATTGTAATAGCAGACTTGAGGCCCTGAAGAACTGTCAAAATGAAACCCGTTCCTACTGATAGTGTGTTACGCAATTAGAGTGAGACCGCGGTCCGCCATTTGGTGACTCCTGTACCTGTCTTAGGGTCTTCCAGTGCCGGTTGGTGGATTACGGCCCGCTCCCTCTCATAGAGAGCGGGCCTGCGTCCCAGGCTCCCAGCAATAGGAACGTTATAGGCTTATTGATTATGTATGTATTTTATTTATGTACTGCCTTGGTATAGTCACAAGCGCTACTGGTGAGCATGAGGTCCTGGGGTCCAAGTCTGCTATTTTCAATGATTGGTCAGTATGACAACCATACCAAGGCAACGCCATGACCATCGTGCCAATAGTTTGTAACCTCCTAAATTCATAATGGCGTGACAGTGGTCCATAAGGAAGTCAAAATAATAGGAGCTTGTCAGTACGAGATTACCAAATACAAACAATTTTTCCAATGGAGTATCAGTGGCACGTCATTGAAAAATCATAAAGACGCCTTTCAATTAGGAGATTAGCAAAACTGTCAAACCCTACAGTTACGGTGCCAATGATCAGCCATTCGGTTACAACTGCGTTAGCAGACTTGGCCCCCTGGGTTCGATTCCCGGGTCGGCAGTGTTATTGGAATTTCTCAGTAGCAGCCCGGAGTCTGGATTTGTGCCCGGTAGATGGCAATAGGCTCGCCCCCTAAGCTATTACATGGGCCTTAAACATAACTGGTGACATGTGGTTCACCTCTGCCGAACCCTTTGGCGATTCGGGCGTCATGTTATGTACCGTTTCCCTATAAAACAGATAACATAAATAGGACAATATCGTTCATCACGTCAGTCAGATAAGATCGTGTTTCCTCTAACTGATAATAATGTTTTCATATAATATTTTAGTTACATTGTGCCCAGATTGTTTTATAGGCAGCCTATAAAATAGCCACAAACTGAAATGAACACATAACATAACAACACACATGTAATCCCAGAAGGGTTAGGCAGAGGTGTACCTCCTAATTTCGCCATTACTCTCAAAACGGTGAAGGAAACAGGCACGTCATAAAGAACCAAAAATTCGAAGACATGTGACATCTACCAACCCGCACGGGGTGGAATGGTGGATTAGAATAATTATAATTCTGTAAATAAATATCTGATAAAGTCGTGAATCATATTTTTATCAAGATACAACCTGACACTGACCTGCAAATTGCAAAAAACGTAAGAAAATTTGAGTTTCGCGGGCTAGCTGCGGATTCAACCTTTCATTCACAGAAAAGCATACATACTCTTAACAAGCTTCCAGAATTGCCAACTAAACTAACAAGATCCACAATGCAGCCAATCGCAGAGCGCGACGCGGGAAATTAGGTTAGCTTAGCTATTCAAAAATAGAACGGAACCGAGTCGGAAGTTGTTACTTTTTTTTACAGTTGGAGTAATTGTCGTTTTGCCATGCTGCGTGTTTTCTTTTCTTTCGTTTTTCATTTACATACATTGGCTTTTACCAATGAGGTTTTGTTTTCTTATCTTGAAATATGTATCTCGAGCCTTGTTACATAATAATGCGTCTGCGTGCAATACTTTACTAGTTTTAAGAGGTTATTTCTGCTGCCATTTGGGTTCGAAGACATAATGTACTTATTTAAAAATCTTTTTATTCGCTGACTGACAACGCACAGCCTAAACGGAATGGATCCTAATGAAGAATTTTTTAAAATTCAACCCCTTCAAGGGGTTGAAAGTTTCTATGAAACTTCATAATTTTTGCCGATAGGAAACCCCACCGAGAACATGACTTATGAAATGAATATCTTAGTAAGTAGAGTCTTTACAAAACACATGGCCTATATGTCAAGAAATTCCGAAGTCTTGACTCGGCAGAAGATCGCTATTCATTCTAGTTAATGCTGCAATTTACTTAACATAACCCCACTGAATTCCCCGAAGGGATAGGCAGACGAGAGAGAACTCCCGCATATTTCGCTAGTTATTTTATACGTCCCCTAAGTTATAATTGAGGGCTATTCCCAGGACTCAAGTCTGCTCCTAAGAATTTATAAACGGCAAAATCCAATAACCGTTAGGCCGTTTTTCAGGCATTATTAATTCATGTGAGTGTCTTTGTAAGTATTATTTTAATTATATAATAATTTAAATGTAATGGTATCTTATTTTATTTCAATTTGAATTTTTAACATTTATTATGATTTTTATTACTATTATTTTATTCCATTGTATTATATTATTAGTGTTATATGTTTTGTAAATTGACTTCTATGGGCCCAGTTACCCGAAATAAATGAATTTTATTTTATTATTTAATAACATTTTCGCCGACCCGAGGATCGAACTCAGAACTCTGCGCATGCGACCACTAGACCAGCATAATATACTGCTATTTCCCGAGTAAATAATACCCATATGGCGAGGAAGAGCTGTTTTCAACATATCCTTTTAAAATATCGAGTACCAGACAGTTTTGTCGAAACATACCTGTTTGTTCCCATTATCACGTCTTATCTCCTTATCAGCCACTATCATAAACCTCTTATCGTCGCCCAGATGATCTCTCAAAGTATTATCTATTTTCTACTCTCATAGTGGGTTGATATACCCACCTGCTACACGCGGTTATTACAATAAAATAGAGCTTGGAAATAATCTTTTGGCATTTTCAAAATGTGGCTAAATAATTACAGTTGCACGGGTCGATCTTCAGCGATAAGCAAAGCTTGCTGAGGTCGGTCGGTGAATGGGTGACCATCTATCTATAATATACCGAGATCTCTCCGTGCCTCGGAAAGCACGTTAAGCAGTTGGTCCCGGCGGTCATTCATAATTAATTAATATCTTTGACATTCGTTAGGGGTAGTCAGAAGCCTGAAAGTCTGACTACTAATCTTGCCAAGAGGTATCGCATTACCCAATAACTGTATGAGAAAAATGGAACCCCTATAGGATCACTGGTGTGTCTGTCTGTCTGTCTGTCACAGCAACACTCCGAATCTGCTGGACCGATTAAGTTGAAATTTGGTGCACATATGAATTTCCGTGACCCAAACACGGACGTGTAACGTAAATGAATGAATTTTGAATTTGAGGGTCACTTTTGGGGGGCAAATAAGAAAATTAAAAAATAAAGTTTTGCAAACTGTACCGTCTGTCATATCAAATGAAAGGGCTTGTTGTAAGAATTTGAGATATATATTTTTTATAATTTTAAAATAAATAGTTTCAAAGTTATATAACAAAAAAGATGAAAATTTACCATTCCACCCCGTATCTCCGAAACTACTGAGCCAAAATTTTTAAAATGTTGCTAACGATAATTCCTACACAGATATTTTAGCATCAAATAAAGATCACGAATTCGTTTTTTAGGGTTCCGTACCCAAAGGGTAAAACGGGAACCCTATTACTAAGACTCCGCCGTCTGTCTGTCTGTCCGTCTGGCCGTCTGTCACCAGGCTGTATCTCATGAACCGTGATAGTTAGACAGTTGAAATTTTCACAGATGATGTATTTCTGTTGCCGCTATAACAACAAATACTAAAAAACAGAATAAAATAAATATTTATGGTGGCTCCCATACAACAAACGTGATTTTTGCTCGTTTTTGCTCGATATTGATAACGGCAACAGGTAGACGCTTGAAATATTCACAGAATATTTAGTTATATATTCACTTTAAAAATAAATAATATAAACAAATATTTAAGGGGGGCTCCCATACAACAAACGTGATTTTTTTTGCCGTTTTTATAGATCATGGTACGGACCCTTCGTGCGCGAATCTGACTCGCACTTGGCCGGTTTTCAAAAATGGAGAATACCATAATATTCCTTCCTGTGTACGAATAGTTTTGCCAGTACAATAATTATGTGTACACAGTTCGTCGTTCTCTCTTAGAACGAGGTTATGATACTTAGATAACTGACCAATCTGTCACCCAACTGTCAATGAATTAGGAAAAAAACGGATAAGATAAACTGAATAACAATATTTGAGTCTGGTACAAATCACACGATGTTCCGACCTCCTTTTGGCTAAGTCATAAAACACCCGCACGGGTCGATCGATCAAGTTAAGCTACGCTTGCCGTGGTTGGTCCGTGGATGGGTGACCATCTTTACATACCAAGACCCCTCCGTGCCTCGCGGAACGCACGTAAAGCCGTTGGTCCCGGCTGTCCTTCGTGAATCTTCGGCAGTCGTTACGGGTCTTCTGAGTCTTAACAAGGGGTATCGTGATAAACAGTAACTGGGTCATTGGAGGTCAGATAGGCAGTCATCATTCATTCATCATAATTTCAGCCGAGAGACGTCCACTGCTGGACATAGGCCTCCCCCAAACGGGGGAGGAGGGGGTTGCCATAATCGTCACGCGTGGCAGGCGGGTTAGCGATCGCAGTATGGTGTTAAAATGCATAAAGAACGCTGCTGCCCATTCTCTAGTAAATCCCTCAGTCGCCTTTTACGACACCCACGGGAAGAAATAGGATGGTGCTATTCTTTATGTCCGACACCACACGGACGTCGGATTTGATAGAAAACAAAAAATAAATTAATTTGATGAGTTTTTTTGGGGTCATCAACGGCCTGTACTTTATTCACTTGAAATATCATTGCAGTTAAAAAAAAAACTTTTTTTTTTTTACACTTCACAGACGTAATGGATATCGTTATAGAAACCCGATAAAAAAAAATAAGAACACTATCAGCGGTTATTGAACCCAAAAAAATAATCATTAAGTCTATTAGGACTTCTTGGCGGGAAAGTGAAGCGCCATGTTTTTTGTTCCATTCTTTTTTTTTTTTTTACTGAAAAAATAAGAATAGGGTCAGTATAGTTCCCAAGATAATGCACTACATACAAACTCACAAGTCGGCAGGTAAATTCAGGATAGTTTTATGTGCGAGATACCGTTAAAATGTTGTTATCAATATGTTTATCAGTCACTTGGGAGACAGGTTCCATTTTATCTATTTTTTGCGGATCAATGTCCCCCTGGTATTCCCGATTTCCTATACGCTCTTATTGATTGATCCCTGAATTTATTTCGTGAAGTAAAAAAACCGGCCGAGTGCGTGTCGGAATTGGCACATTTAGGATTCCGTTCCGTGTAACAGGAAAAATGAGGAAATTTCAAAAAAAAAAATGATTTATCAATATATTGGTATTTGTTAGTAAAATATACGTAATAATAAACATTATCACCCAAGCAATCATGTCAATGGGAAGTTAAAAAATTATTCGGAACAAAATTTTGTAAAAAGCTGAAGGTGAGCTGACTGTGGTGACTTCTCATTCCTTTGTTTCCCAATATTTTTTAAAACTTAAAATACATTATATATCTACTCAAGGAGCTCTAAAAAACGATTAAAAAAAAATTCGCCACCTCCTCCTCCTTTAGCTGTATTGCCCTTAAAAACATTTTAAGACTGTAGCTCTAACCGTTTGGCTGTAAAACCTGTGTGACAGACGGACAGACGGGCACGTGAGAGAGCAATAGGGCTCCATTTGGACCCTCGGGTACAGATTCTGTAACAGAACCATGCCTGAAAACAACCTCGAATGGTCAAGTTTCGATTTTATTCAGCCATGGCCCTTTACTGCCTGCCAGGGTTGCGAGTTTGTCCGAAAGGGATATCGTGGCCCTGGCACACAGGCAAATGAAGGAACACGGGTGGGTTTTAGTCAGTAAAAGTCTGACACGCCCTCCCGCTCCGCCCATAGCGGGAGAAGTTATTAGATAATTTCCCACCCAAAAAAAAAAAAAAAATGGCCCTTTACTATGTTTTTTTTTCAATATCTTGATCTGCAGTAAATGTTACTTGGAACCTCACTCAACTGACCGCTTACAATTTCGAAACCGAATTTATTTATTTTCAAAAGCAAATCATCACAGACTCACCGTCGACACGTTCCAATTTCGAAGTGACGTTTTGAGAATAATGTTGCCAGATTTTTGTGATATTTATGACAGATATAAAACAATCTGAACTTCGTCCATAGAGATATCCTCCCTACCTCTCTCACATAAAAAAATAAAGTTTCTATAATAATCTTCAAGTCAAATCGTGTGACCTCTTCTTTTGAACTGATAAGTGCCGTGCAAGTTCGAGTAGTAACGAATTTGCATTCATATCGGGTTAATGCTCGATAAACACCTTACTTTGCTGTCAGTACCCCCCCCAGCTTGAATATGGCTAACGTTACCTTATCGTTACGTGTTTTTCCAAAGCAGGTTTTATAAAAACACATCATCTAAGAGTTGTTGCGTTAGATTAATGTATCTTTGTGACATTTGAGTCGTTGTCTGTGCCTCTTTTTAGGTTTTCGTACCAAATGCCAAAAAGGAACTCTTATGGTGAGACTAAGTCCGTCTGTCTGTCTGTCACAGCTGGATATCTCAAGAACTTCTAATGCTATGAACTTGAAATTTGGAATACTTTTAGATGACATTTACCCAACGCAAAAGGGCCTGAAAGGGGGTCTTAAAAATTCGAATGGAGTCTACTAGGGCATGTGGGGTATCATATGAAAGAACGCTGTTTGCACATTCTCAAACATTTTTTGTTTAGGCTTCTTCGTTTCGACTTTTGATGAAAAATGTAGGAAAAATAAAACGATGTCTCTAAATAGCACAATTTTTCAAAAATCATCAACATCATATATACTTACGGAACCCTCGGTGCGCGAGTCCGACTCGCTCTTGACCGGTTTTTTTTTGAATCTTGAATCCTTTGCTATTGATATCTACTGTCTAGTTTGCCCTACTTCACCTGATCCTTTGCCTAGTCTTTTTCCGACTTGAACTGGTCAAATGGAAACCGGTTCCTCCTGATAGTGTTTTACGCAATTAGCCCTCAGGTCTCCCAAACTTCAAAAGCCTAGTTTTCAACCCAAAACTTGCTCATGCCATATAAAGTTATATCAATGTTGACAATATTCGGTGCGCTTGCGTCCCAAAACATTATGATAAGGTGTGTTTGCGCATGGTGTCAAGTGTGCTGATAACCCAGATATTGTACCAACGCAACGTGTGGTAAGCAGAACTGGTGGAGATGTTTGGAATAATCTTGGAGTGACGAATTTAAGGGGATTGAGGCGAAATTGAAGGTGATGAGCAGTGATCGGAATAGTAGAGCTAATATACCTAAAGTTCTAAGAAAAAAGTCAAAAAAAGTGGAGACTTCCTTACGACATTTTTTTTTTTTTTAATATTTATTACACACACATACATACATAAACTCACGCCTGCTTCCCACGGGGGCAGGCAGAGACTATAGAACGCCACCCGCTACGCTCCTTACATACTCCTTTTGCTTCGCCTACGTTCATACATCTGGTCATACACACACGCCGATTGCGAGTACTACGCACCTGACCTTTCTGAAGAACATCACCAATTTGGTCACTATATGTCCTCCTAGGGCGTCCCCTCCTGGCGTTTCCACTCACCTCTGCTTTATAAATACCTTTTGTTAGTCGCGTTCCACTCATCCTCTCAACATGACCAAACCATCTAAGCATACTCTTTTCAATTTTTGTTACTACATCTTCTTTTAAACTGCACCGTTGCCGTTGCCGTTGTTGAATATTTATTATTTATATATTATCATCATTTTAGGCAAAAGACGTCCACTGCTGGACATAGGCCTCCCCAAAAGGGAGGGTTTGCCATAATCGCCACGCTTGGCAGGCGGGTTGGCGATCGCAGTATGGTGTTAAAATGCATAGAGAACGCTGCTGCCCATATATGTATATTATTAATGTTGTTTTTTTTTTTACTGAAATTCTTGTTGGCATGCTTGCACGGGGTGACACAGAGGGGACACAGGGGGGTTACATTTCTGAATTTTTTTGCCTAGTACGCACCGTTTTCGAGATATTAGAATTTCTATATTTTTTTTTTACCAGTTAAAAAAAAACATCTTTATTATGATCATTATTGCATGTCGTAAGGAAGTCTCCACTTTGTCTCTGTTCTTTTTAGAACTTTAGCTCACCTTTTCCGATCACTGTGGTGATGAGTTATGATCAAAATGGAATTTGATTTTATTATGACCCTGGAATTGATACTGGGAGTGTGGGACTTACAAAGAAAATGTAGGTACCATCTTATTTGTAGCATATTCCACTAACTGCCCACATTACGCCAGTTATGTTTTAACTCCTTCGTGTCTCGGAAAGCACGTTACGACGTTGGTCCCGGCTGTCCTTCGTGGATCTTTGACAGTAGTTATGGGTCGTCAGAAGCCCGAAAGTCTGACAACCAGTCTTACCAAGGGGCTAAGGTCTTATATGAAGTCGTCTTAATTGGGGCGCGGGAGTTTGTGGAGGGGGTTGGGGGGGAGGGGTAGCGTCGTCCCCCACCTTTTCCGCCCGCCGGAGGTGCGTAGTTTTTTTTAATAACAAATGTCAAAGGTTAAGTCCGCCTTTGTACATTATTGTGTGTGAGAAGTTTAAATAAATAAATAAAGGTTAAAAATGTTATCGATTTTTTCTGAGAATTTTCTTGTTTTAACTGCATTTTCCAACAATAATGATCTGGCGCTCGGCGGCCGCTTGTAATTGTTTAGTGAAATTTAAGTTCCGTTTCAAGCAATAGTTAATGATTTAGGTACCAATATTTTTAGAAAATATTTCGACGCTGCTCCGGCAGCTAAAATTGCATGAGATAAACCCCCTCGACCCCCCACAGTGACAGACCTTTTCAAATTCAGGCGACTTGATATAAGACCCAACCCTACCAAGGGGTATCGTATTACGTTGTTGGTTGTTGTTGGTTTCACCAGGAGAACTGCCACTCACCATATGCATAATGACGAGCATAAATTATTTAATCGCAACCCGTTAAATAGGTGTGTGGCGATTGACACATCGTCCACCTGAATGATCGGGCAACACCACTAAAGGTTTTTGACAGGAACAGATGGTTCTGTCAGTTGAGATTTTAGCTCTATGATAACCTCAACCTATTAGACATGTATGGTGATTAATTATAAACGGATTATATTGTACTTACAGTGGGTCGTTATAGGATCACTAAATTAAAACCCCACTGATCTTACTCTGAAGTACGTTATCGGGCCCTAACGACGAATCCATCGGAGCAGATTAATCCCACAGGTGTACTCAATATTATATTGTTCCGGTGGCCATATGTGGTCTCCATCATCAGTTCCACTTCACCAAATGTTGCTTTCCGAGACCAAATGCACGAGTTACTATAAAAAATACCCAAATCGCTATACGTTTGCTTATAAAATTTGAGGGTTTCCCTCGATTTCCATGGGATTCATCTGATTCCGATTTGGTGGCAATGGGACCACCTTGGGAGTATACCCTTTCAAACAAAAAAATAATTTTCAAAATCGGTCCAGAATTAAGTAATGGCGTAATCGCGTAACAAACATACAAAAAAAAAAAAAAACATACCGCCGAATTGAGAACCTCCTCCTTTTTGGAAGTCGGTTCAAAAGATAGGTAAAGATTAACTACGATAATATGGCCCGCCCCTCCAAAATTCAAAACGTTTGAAAGTATTTGTACGCATGTGTGCGTAATGAGACGGCCGTCAAACAAATCACGGATTTGTTGCTCGACTAGTGGCGTCATTAATCGCTCATTATTATTAGTATGGCGCAGCACTGACGTGCTCTATGAAAACGACACGTGCGTTGTCTTGCGCGATCGGCTAGTTTTGATTAGTTGCCCAACAAATCTGGTAATAAGTGAGATATTACGAGTACTTACAACTACATACAAACTCTTTCGTAAGGATGTGACTACACACATTGAAACAATAATTTGGAGGGGCGAGCCATGTTATCGTAGTTTATCTTCTACCTAAGTATATCTTTTTCTACGTCATGATCAATCATATAGGAACGCTTTACGCTACAGCTTCCTAAAGTTAGCTGCCTCTTTGATCGATCGAGATACTACACACCTAGCCGTACACCTATATCAGCGGGGTAATATCGTAACACACTATCAGGGCCCCGAGTCTGCTATTTTTATAAATTCAGTCATTCCAACACGATCCCATTGTCATGCCATTGTCATTTTGCTAAAAGTTCGTAATCTGGTAAATTCATAATGGTCGATCATTGGTCGGTCAATGTTCTCGTAATATAATTGTGTTATTTTATTGGCATTGTCGTATTGCCATTAGTATGAAACCCATTAGTAGAAATGTCATTAATTTGTCATTATGTACGAGATTACCAATATATGCAATTTCTTTCAATGCAGGGTCAGTGGCCGACCATTGGAAAGTCATAATGACGCCATTATAATAGTAGATTACCAAGCTTGTCAAAATCAACAATTATGAAATCAATGATCGACCATTCTGACACACAATAGCAGACTTGAGGCCCTGGGCCTGCACTACATTGAAAAAAATTGCATATATTGGTAATCTCAAATCACAAATGAATGACATTTCTACTAATGGGTTTTATAATAATGGCAATACGACAATGCCATTATAATAACACAATTATATTACGAGAACATTGACCGACCAATGATCGACCATTATGAATTTACCAGATTACGAACTTTTAGCAAAATGACAATGGCATGACAATGGGATCGTGTTGGAATGACTGAATTTATAAAAATAGCAGACTTGGACCCCAGTAGTAATGCGATTCATTTTGACAGTTCAACAAAATACATTGCGTTATTTATGTTGTTGAGCAGACAAATTTTTCGAACATGTGAAGCAATGGATAAGCAACATCCTTCAAAATCATTCAGATTATGTGTGATGCAGTTCGAATTATGGTGCAGCTTTAAAACTATCTACTTTCCACATGCCTTCTTCTTGTATCGTATCGGACCGTGGTGGTCAAAGCCGAGGCTCTCTTGTACATCTGGATTAATTAATTTATTGTTTTTTTTGCATTTTACATAATTATATTATTATATCAAGAGTCTGACCAACGAAAGGTGTCCCAAGAAAAAATGCGGCAGTTTAAAAAAAACACCCTTGCTGCACACTCTTTAAAATAATTCAAGAAATATTCTACGATACTTACATGAGTAAATATTTCATATTTTGTATCGCAAGGGTTGACAACTCTTGATTTTTTAAATTGCCGCTTTTTTTCTTGGACAGCGTTCGTTGGTCAGACTCTATTTTATGGATTACTAATTATGTATTTCTGTATCTGCCCTTGACATCCTCGTATCGGGCCCTATCAGGGAATTTACAGGTCAGTTCAACGATCCTGTATTACTTTTCTACTTAAGTACGTACCAATCATCTGTGATTGATTGAAATCTGAGAAACCCTGACAATATATGCTTTCATATCTGCATACAGCAGAGAGCAGTGGTGGCCCAGTGATTAGTGGTGGCCCAGTGCGCAGTGGTGGCCCAGTGCGCAGTGGTGGCCCAGTGCGCAGTGGTGGCCCAGTGCGCAGTGGTGGCCCAGTGCGCAGTGGTGGCCCAGTGCGCAGTGGTGGCCCAGTGCGCAGTGGTGGTCCCGTGCGCAGTGGTGGCCCAGTGCGCAGTGGTGGCCCCGTGCGCAGTGGTGGCCCAGTGCGCAGTGGTGGCCCAGTGCGCAGTGGTGGCCCAGTGCGCAGTGGTGGCCCAGTGCGCAGTGGGTGGCCCAGTGATATCCTCCCTGATTTATGACTTATATATATAATACTATATAGGTCATGAGTTCGAACCCAGGCAAGCACTTTACTTTGTGTATTTAATTTCATCACCACTGCTCTCAAAACGGTGAAGGAAAACATCGTGAGGAATCCGGCATGTCCTAGGAAAAATTCGAAGACATGTGACATATACCAACCCGCAATGGATCCGCCTGGTGGATTACAGTCCACTCCTTCTCACAGACAGGAGGCCTGTGTGACCTGTGTCGGCAGTGGGAACATTATAGGGTGATATGCTTTTTAACTAGGTTTTGCCATTCAGCCGACCAGGGGACCAAATCTGCTAACGCAGTTGTGTCCGAATGGCCGATCATTGGCACCGTAATTGTAGAGTTTGACAGTTTTGCTAATCTCCTAATTGAAAGGCGTCATTATGATTTTCCAATGACGTGCCACTGATACTCCATTGGAAAAATTGTCTGTATTTGGTAATCTCGTACTCACAAGCTCCTATTATTTTGACTTCCCTATGGACCACTGTCACGCCATTATGAATTTAGGAGGTTACAAACTATTGGCACAATGGTCATGGCGTTGCCTTGGTATGGTCGTCATAATGACCAATCATTGAAAATAGCAGACTTGGCCCCCCATAGTGACTAAGTAATTGAATACCTATTATACAAAATATTAGGTATGTATGTATATGATTGAATATTATTGTTTGTAGGTTTCGAAGGTCATTAGTTTGTAACTATTACATAAATTGCCGACGCCGGACAAAAACTTACAAAACCCCGGACATTTAGGTAATATTGAGATTTTTTCAAAAAAAAAATTGAACACAATTTTTTTTTTTTTTTTTTTATTCATTTAAAGAGCTTGTTAGCGCTTTGTTTAACAACAATGTTAGACAAAACTTAACAAAGACGACTACAGCGTAACAAATAAAATTATAAACTGTTCTTTTTCTGAGGGAATCAGGTATTCAGCGAAGATCACCGTAAGTAGGTAATCTGGTACCAGAATAATTGGAAACACACTTCTTTTTGGCATCAAATCATCAAATTAACTAAGGTTTGTTTTAATTTATTGCTTTAACATCCAATTAGGTAATTGGGATTCCTCTGACACAAAAGTGTCCGGACACTTTTTAAAAACCCCTTCCGGACACTTCCCGGACGCCTTCTTAACTAGGACAAATCCGGGGAAACCCGGACGGATGGCAGATATAGGTATCTACATACGAAGTTTAATTTACAGTCGTATTGATACGTCTCATAACTGCCAGAGCTTATTTGTAATCTATTAATCTTACATTTTTGAATTGTTTTTAATTAGGTACTTAATTGATTTTTTTACATTGTTCTCACATAAAGAAGCGACAAGAATAATGTACCCATGATTTTGTAATATCTTGATTTAAAAGAGTGTCCTTGGAGTTTCTTGTCTGTTCTTCGCCATAGAGATCTACGTTTTGGAATGGGCAAAAATAGCTCTTCAACTTTCTGACTAACTGACCGACTCTTTGACAATTCGAAAGTGCCTATAATTTGTATACTTGAACACAGGGGGGACTCAAACTCAAAGCCTTTATTGCTTTGAGTTTGAGTCCCCCCTGTGTCAAATTAAGCCTAATTTTATTACTTAATATACATAAGAAAGTCTTTTCCTTCAAACTAAAACACTGCTCATATTGCCATTTTCTTTCTACCAAGCCACTAAAAATACTAAAGAACATAAAACATAAAAAGAATAGTAGCATTATCAAATGAAAATGAACGATTTCCACATTGAACTCGTAAAATGAAAGCCGTCTCGCTTTAACGTTGTGTGCTAGAGCGAGATGGCACACATGTTGTTAGCACGTGCGATGACGAAATCAAAATGGCTGACGACCTTGAAAAACTATGAACTGATAAAGAAGAAATTTCTAACTACGAGTTAGTGCATATTTCCTTTTTCATATTTTTCTTTATAATTCTGGAAAATTGTATTCGCTGTGGTATAATTTTTCAGGAGGAATATATGATTTCGGATTTGGGAGGTATATAATTTGATGTTCAAAATCTTTATTGGAGATGACATCTTTTTGCTAATGCGATATATTATGGCCTCTGAAAATATTTGGCAGTGCATTTGATTTAGAGAGCTTGAAATTAAGTAGAGTTAAAACTGTGGTTTAAAGTTTAAAACATACCTACTATTTACGAGAAACTACAAAACAAATGAATATAAAACAAATTAATGTACCAGTGCGCCGCGCCAGTTGCCTACATTTATATAACCTACCTAAACATTACGTCAGTTATGTCGTGATGGGAATGGGACCATGCCAAAAGGGGTTAGCCTTTACACATCGGGCATAAATCCAGCGTCCACTCCGGGCTGCTACTGAAAACTTATTTAGTACCTAATGAAAGGGATGTTACAACTGAAAATCATTTGTTTTTAAGTTTTAGTAAATTATATAGGTAGACATTTATATATTATGTCGAAGCTAAATTGTGTATTACGATAATAATTATTATTTATTACAAAACGTCTAGCCGAAATACATAAAGGCGTTTTTAGGGCCCGCCAGCTAAATGGTTGATTGAGGATATGTGAAAAAAATCATGGCAGTAGCAAAATTGAAAGGAAAATCACAGCTAAGTAGGCCGTGCAAGTAAACGAGTAATAGTCTCATAGTAATTTTACAATTGGAAAATTGACCGTGACGTATATCGATGTATGGGAGAACATGTTTTTCAACTACAATGAGAAGTTTGTTTTTGGGATAAATTCATCCCAACTTCGGAACCCTTCATTGCGCGTGGTCCGACGGCTTAACGTCATATATCCTTGTGTATTTAAACAAAACAATTGAACATAATATGTGATATCCATGAACCTCTTTGGCCCACTCCTTGTCACAGAGAGGAGGCCTCTGCGGTTCAGCAGTAGGAACGTTACAGGCTGATTATTCGTATTTATACTTGAACACATCCCTGTTTGTATCCCTGATTTCGGCACCATGTCACAGAATAAGTAATAGTACTAACGTAACCATGTAAAAGATGTGTAAATGTTTTACAATCAGTGTAAATCAAATCAGGGGCCCCAATAAAGTATCGAAGCACTAAAAATCATGGCAGTTCACTGTTATCACAACAATGTAAAGTTATCAACGAATCGGGTTTAGTTCACTGATAATGTGCTTTGTTTTTTATTTTTATGGTGACGACTAAGGATTGTTTTGATGACTGAAATTAAATAAATAATGAGGGCTTTCATGAAAATTTAAGATTACGTTCATCATTTATCACGACTAAAGAAAATGTATCCACTTTAACGCTTTTGACAGGTGCCCCCCGGACCTGACATCTCAGTGCTGCCACATAGAATTCGTTTTTAGGGTTTCGTACCCAAAGCACCCAAAGCGTAAAACGGGACCCTATTACTAAGACTCCGCTGTCCGTCCGTCTGTCTGTCCCTCTGTCACCAGGCTGTATCTCATGAACCGTGATAGTTAGACAGTTGAAATTTTCACAGATGATGTATTTCTGTTGCCGCTATAACAACAAATACTAAAAAACAGAATAAAATAAATATTTAAGGGGGCTCCCATACAGCAAACGTGATTTTTTTTTTGCTCGTTTTTGTTCGGTATTGATAACGGCAACAGGTAGAGGCTTGAAATATTCACAGAATATTTAGTTATGCACTTTGAAAAAAAAAATATAAATTAAAATAAAACATATATTTAACATTTATTTCCCATACAACAAATGTGATTGTTTTGCCGTTTTTATAGATAATGGTACGGAATTCCGGCAATTCGCAAGGCAGTGGATACAATCATAATGATGGTCCTTTAACGTAACCACCTCCCAGTCCAGCAGTGGTATCCTGCATATATCACACCGTGAATACTTGAGTGAAGTGACCTTGAAGTGAGCTGTCAACAGTGTCACTCCCTAGCATATTTGGTGGAATGACAGCTCACTTCACCTAACATGTGAGATTTTTAACAGAATTGACCGGCTGATCTCACGCATCTACACTTTTTATGTGGCGCTATTTAAAAATCGAACTTTATAAAAACGAATACAACAGTGTTCAGGAACTCAAACATTTACTTACCACGATTCGCTATGGAAGCTGCTACCCACTCTGTAGTAAAGGGAATAAACCTATCGTCAAAACAGCTACTATTCTCAACACTTCATAACTTAGAGCACAAAAGTAAAATTTCTAGGTGAGTCCAAATGTAAAGTTTCAAGGTTTTAATTTTAAGGTGAAATAATACCCAAAGTAGAAGTTATAGTTTTTGTATTTGTTTTTCGATCAGTCTTTTTTGTAGCGGCCAGTTTATCGATGGTAAAAAATGTAAGTTCGAGTCTCATTTCCTACGAAATGTATGGGAAAAGTTTTTTGCGATTTATGACTTTTCTAGTACTCAAACCTCAATTGGTCCAATAGAGGTGTTTGATCCTTATAAGAAAGAGGATCGATTGCCATAAAAAAAGTTTTTGTGAAAATTGCTTATTTTCCTGCTGACTGTACATTTTTTTCAAAATCTGTGAACGCAGATAAAAATTTCTCAAAAAGATAAGGATAGTCTCCTAAGACCATTTTCGCGTAGCTGCAACGGATAAGGTACTTCCCCTTACTGCCCCGCTGAAAGTTTCCACCCTGTATAGTGAACGTCATTTCAGAAAACCTCCACTAATGCAGGGGTTATTCACAGTAGCAGACTCGGAGTCTGGATTTCTCTCGCCCCCTTGGCGAAATGTGGGCGGTATAGCCATTACTGTAAATTCCTTCGGGGATAGCAGTGATTTTGTCTAATCATTATTTTTCAACTTAATGATTATCAGTGGTAGTATTTTGTTAAAGTATTTCATTAGATATCTGAAAGATGACTGGGGCAGATTTGATGCGGAAGGCGGCGGACAGTGGGTTATGGCACAGCGTGGGAGAGGCTTCGGTCCAGCAGTGGACTACGACAAGCTGAGCTGATTTTCTAATCAATTCAGCCTATCGCAGTCCAGTAATTTTAGTCAAGATTTATCGACAGTACCTACCTACCTAGATAGAAACCTAAGTACAGCCCGATTCACACTTCATGGCGGCTCGGAACATAAGGCGAGTCGCTGCGCAGTAACCAATTCACGTGTAAGTAGGGGGGAGGTACCTTGATTCTTGAATTACAGGAGTCCTTTATCGTAAACTTTGAAAACTATGGCAGATTTTTTTTTTATTTCTTACTAGCTGCGCCCCACGGTTTCCCCCAAATTAGTCTCGATCCCGTGGGAATATTGGGATAAAAGTATCCTATGTCCTAACGTAGGTCATGGTCTATCCTTGTTCCAAATTTCATCCAAATCCGTTCAGCCGTTTTAGCGTGAAAGCGTAGCAAACAAAATATACAAAAAATCAAATCTTTATGATATTTATTGGTACTTATTTACTACATGTTCAATTCGTTCTATGCTATAAGAACCAACGCGCAACCCCGGTTACAAATACAATTAAATAATGTGTTACATTACAACATTGATAAATGATTATTAATTACATTTCATTATGATAACAGTTACGCAAGAACCATGTAGGTTTAATAAGTAGGTATTTTTTACCACAGATCATAAAAACACAGGTATTTACTAAAACCCTAATTTAAAAAAAACCCATTTAGCATTTGTATGACAAATTCTCAATACTCAAGTCATTTATTTAATTTCATGTCATCATCTGCCTAGCTTTTTCCCAACTATGTTGGGGTCGGCTTCCAGTCTAACTGGATGCAGCTAAATACCAGTATTTTACATGGAGCATCCCTTGGAAAGACTGGTTGTCAGACTTTTGGGCTTCTGACGACCCGTAACAACTGTCAAAGATCTACAAATGACAGTCGGGACCAACGGCTTAACGTGCTTTCCGAGGCACGGAGGAATCTTGGTATGAACAGATGGTCACCCATCCACGGACCAACTGCGGTAAGCGTAGCTTAACCTGATCGATCGACCCGTGCGGCAGTTATTCATTTCATAATGTGTGGTAACTTAAAATTTACATACAGGGTCAAATTAAATTAGCTAGCGAAACTCAACAGACGTGATGTGTTACGATGTATAAATATAATCAAAACAAAAAAAACTAATAATTTTTTTGGGGTCATTGAGAAATAAATTCAGTTTCTTTTTGTTTTGTCGTGTTTAGTTATCGATACCCATCACATCTGAATTTTACACAAAACAAATATATTTTTAAACTAATATTTCAAGTTACTACACTAAATACAGTCCTTGACGCCAAAAAAATAATAATTAAATACAGAATATATATTTTTTGTTTTGTCACGTTTACATATCAATACCCACAGTTTTGCTAACTAATTTAATTTGACCCTGTATAGACCCTGACGGGCACAGCAAAATAGTAAGAGAGAGGAAGCTTTAAAACTTAACTCATATAGGTATTACTATACAGTTAGTATTTTAACCCCAGATATTAATTTGACAGGTGCAAATGTCAAACTCCAAATTGAAAAAACAAACAACAGTCATTTGAAATGTCACGAAAATTATAATCTCTGGGATTAAAACACGAACTTATATCCATAACGGAGATCCCTCATCGGGAGCATTCGTCTGTAATGTACCAGTGAGTGGGAAAAACCGAGAGAATGCAAATAATAATTCTCTAAATCGAATCTTGGATTGTTACATTAGGAGGGAGCGCCTTAAGGTTATAAGGTTTTTTTGTCTAATGTGTATATTTTTTTTTAATAAATATAATTATTTGTGTACTTCTAGGCAAGCGGGCACTGTCGTAAACCGCAGCATCGTTCACCATCAGCTGAGATAGTGGTCAAACATAAGCCATTAAATAATATTACATTTAAAAAAAATTATGTCCTACTTTACCAAGTGCAAAATAGTAAAAAAAAAATATGTCGTCTAACACGCCTTCGACCTGGGCTTAGATCTAACCTTTCGGGGAAACAAGCTTGATGTTATGATACGCCATGAACTATTAAATCATTCATTTTAAAAGACTTTAGAAGCTTTTAACGATAAAACATTGTACCTAATCCGTGTTCCTCTAAATCGAGGTGCTGAAAACCCTGAACAGACGGTAAAAATAGTAAAATATCAACGAGAGCGATAAGATTAATCGTTAATAAGGAAAACAATGGCAAAAAGTATGTACTTAACGTGTACTATGGGCAGTGTAAAGGGCGCTTTGCTGATAAAATGTTCCAAATAGGGTCCATTCATTAAAAAAAAACCCTTTAAAACTGCTCGTAGCTAATCAGAGATTACCAAATAAGAAAGCAAAAACTGTAAATTCTTCGGAAATATCAATTACATTCACGAACACCATTCCCGCAAAGAGTTTCAAATACAAATTGAAAATAGCAAGATTGCATTTATATTCTACAATTTATTTTTATAGTCAAACATCGATCATTTATACTGCACCATACCAGAGTTGCCAGCATAATAAATACATGGTAGTTAAGTAGAAATTTTTCGCGCGCACAATCTGGGCTCTCGAGCGGCGTCGCACTGCGGTGTGTAAATGTAGGTCAGAGCCAGCCTTGAAAACATGTTATATAGGCCGCCCTGGGTACTACAGAGGGAGTTTATGTTATATATATTTATAATATCGGAGGCAGTCGTTAGGAAAGAATAGAGAAAGATTATAGGTGATTTGATGAAGAGAAAATTGGTTCGTCCCTTGCGTGGGTCTAAGTTGTACTTAGCAATTGAAATGTGGGTGTACCTACACCTCTGCTCACTCCTTCAGAGAAAACAGACGTCTTTCTATCAATGTATCTTACTATTTAGGCGCACTCCTATCGCGGAAATAAAGTTTGAACTTAAATAAACCCCTGCATTGCACGGGAGCAATGGCGACACGTCAAAACTGTAGGTATTGCCTAACTGTATGAATGTATTGAACACTTATAACTTCCAGAAGCTCTAAATGATAGTAAAAACAGTGAATAATTCCATTATGCAGACCATCCGCGAACATGTCCGGCTTTTTGGCCCCCCGTCTAGACATTTTCCGACCTTGTCATTTGTCCGGACTCTTCAACTTAAGAGGATTAAAAAATATATACTTATAGTTAAATACTTTCCGAAAACAGAATGATTTAAAACTAAAATGTTAGGACTCTTTTGCAAATGTCCGGCTTTCAGTCATGACTTCGAAATAGTAGGTAATTCTATAAGCAGATGCATGATACTGCATCAGATAATTATTGAATCACGACGTGGGTTGTATTAAAAAAAAACTCGCGTGTGGCAATATACAGTACATCAGGAGTAGCCTGGACAGTCAGCCTCACTCGAATGTTGCCTTCATCGTCTGCCGAGCCTGTTCCCATTTATTTAGGGGTCTACTTCCAGTCTAACCGGATGCAGCTGAATACCAGTATTTTACATGGAGCGACCGCCTATCAGACCAAATAAGATCGTTGTTACTACGGCTTCTTTCCCATTGTTATAGTATGATAATAATGTATTAGCCAAATAGAGATTTATTTACATAATCTAAGCTCATTTCTATTATAATCCCCCCGCCCTCTTTTATTATAGCTGTCATAAAATCAATGACAGCCCCCGCGCATCAGTAATACCGAACTAACAAATCGCTATGTACGGAGAGTGGGTCAACCCGGGGTAAGGGCTGCCTTCAATGGCCGAATATAGGGCACCCGGGCGACCGGGTGGTACATAGTTTATAAAATTTATAGCTCATTGTCGGGTGTGTAATTTAAAATCGATGTTAAGGCTAGCATAATGGCGAAGGCGAGTGAGATTTTAGATTCCAGCCGCTAGTAATTTTGACGTGAAACTACTATTTTAGCGGTAGATCCGCAGCTGTAGGCGCTGTAGCCCGCAAAATTGAAATTTTCATACGTTTTTTTCTATTTGCAAGTCTGTGCCAGGTCTTACCTTGATCAAAATATGATTGGCGACTATAACAGATATGTATTTACAGAATTGTTATCATTAGAATTCTCTAAGTTAGATTTGTTCCATTGAATTACTTTTACAAGAAATAATGACATTGGGGAATAAATCTTCACAATTCAAATTTTTAATACGTTTTTTTGCAATTTGCAAGTCGGTGTCAGGTTGTATCTTGGTCAAAATATGATTCACGTCCATAACGAATAGGTATCTATTTACAGAATTATTATCATTAGAATCATAAATACATCTCTCTAGTTAGATTTGCTCAATAAGAATAATAATAAATTAAAAATAAATAATGAATAAAATATAAAATAATAAAAATAATTAATGTATAGATAATATATTGTTTTTATTTTTAATTTTCAATATGAGCAAATGTCATGGAAAAGTTCGTAAGGAACAAATCGAACGTAGAGAGATGTATGAATGATTTATTACAACAAAACTAGCTATATTTTCTCTGCCATTTCTTTTGGGGAATACATGACGATGTGTGTTTTATCTCTGTCTGTCTTTTGGGAAAATACAGGGTGATGATGTTAATGATGTGTTGTTCGTTCTTTCTCTGTTTCCTCCAAGAATATCATAATCCAAGATGGCGAAATGTGACTGTGCATAACACTTCTACCTTTCGGGTATACATAATCAGCCTATAATGTTCCCCCCACTGCTAGGACACAGCTATGAGAGGAAGTGGGCCGTAATCCGCCACGCGGTGACGCAGGCCCAGTGCAGGTAGATGTCACGTGTCTTCGAATTTTTGGTTCTAGGACATGTTTTCCTTTTCCGTTTTGAAAGCAATGGTGATGAAATCATTTCGGTACACAAAGTAAAGCACCTGTAAGGGTTCGAACCTACAACTTGTAATACACGGTAGTTACCTCTGGGCCACTACTGCTCTTCTACCTTTCGGGGAATATAGCGGGGTAATTACGAAACACATAATAACGACAATCGATTGCAATACCTTTTATTTTGACACCCATAATTCCTTCATAGGTTTTAAAAATTCAGCAGCTTAACAGCGTATTTTTCTCAAACATGCTTGGAAATCGAGCATTATTTTGACAACCTTCTTCGAGATAAATCGAAAATACTGTACTGGTCAAATACATGCGGCAGGCAATGTTAGTATGAAAATCTATACCTGTCGTGTTTAGCGGCCGAATAAAACTATGAAAACTCATATCTGTCGTGTAATTTAAAAATGGAACGAACTTTTTACTTTCATACATGGCAACCAAGGAGGTAACTTATCAAAGGATTTGTTTAAATTTCGAACTGGTTTGCAAATAAAGCTAAAAAAGAAACAAATGAACAGAATTATTGGCGCGTGAAAAATTATCGTTGTTCGTCATTGAGTCTGGAATTTATAAATAATTTACTTAGTTTGAATTTCCACGCATTATTTGAGAAAAGCACTATACAAGCCTTGGCCGCAACCAGGCATTGAATGACTCACGTACGTGTGCCTGGCTTCGCTTCGCCCCACATTTTCACGTTCGTCCATCAATGCCCCTTTTGCAGGCCGCTGCAGTAATGTACTATTAACGTAGCTGAACTATCAAAATGAAACGCATTGCAATCGGCTGTCATTTTATGTGTTTTACGCAATTACCCCGCAGCAGATCTAGCATGACGCCATGACGCTTTCTATGTCTACTCTACTGTAGAATATAAATCGCTTGTCTATCAAAAATGTTGTACTGTCTACACAAAAACGTCATATTTGTCTACTCTTCCGTCGACAAAACGCTTCTCTACGGTTCTCCGTGCTAAGCCTGCTGGATGATTTGTCTTCTTCCTTTCCCCCAAGTACATAATGATCGAAGGTTAGTAGAACAGTTTACACAACAATTAGTGAGCGTCTGTAACATAACTCGGTATCGCCACAGTTCTATTGTTCAACAGATTGTTTGTGCGCACAGCGGACGCAAAAAAGCAACACTTTAAACATATTGTGTACACATTTGGACGAGAAATGTGGTAAAAATGTCGCTTTAAATCGCTTAAGCATATCTTTGAAAAAAAACCGGCGAATTGCGGGTCGGACCATGCACAATGAAGGGTTCGGTAGTTCGGATGAATTTATCCCAAAAACAGACATAACATTGTAGTTGAAAAACATCGTTATAAGCTACGGTCAATTTTCCAACTGCGAATGTAAGTTTGTAATCGCATTTTTATTTTTTATGTGATAAAACTACTAATTAACGATTTTTGGACTTTTTCTTTTACTTGTGCTGTGAGACCTTGCTTTTTGCCAAATTTCATGGTTCTAGGTAACGGGAAATACCCTATAGGTTTTGATTTATTTGCGAGTATCAAAATATGTCGCATAAATCGCCGTATTTTTTTATTGCGTTGACTTTTTTAAGAGCTACCGACGTAGACTTACGTCTTCATCTGCCTAGCCTTTTCCCAACGATGTTGGGGTCAGCTTCCAGTCAAACCGGATGCAGCTGAATACCAGTATTTTACATGGAGCGATTGCCTACACAACCCTGCAGTTACTGGGTATACGATACCAATTGGTAAGACTTGATGCCTCCACGCGTTCCTAAGAAAAAGAGTCTTGACACACAGACAGACGGACAACGAAGTAAGTGATCTTATAAGGGTTCCGTTTTTTCCTATTGAGATACGGAACCCTAAAAATGTGGTGTTAAATCATAGTAATTGGCAGGACTGAGTAATTATTTAAAAAAAAACAAAATGACATACCGCCACTTGCATAAATAAGTCCATTAAAAATTCCCCATCAAAAGTAATGCTGTCACTTTCTGATACATTCCATTAGATAGAGACAGCATTACTTTTAATCGGGAATTAAATTTAATGGACTTACGTGCAACTAGCGGATAAAGAGGTTAATTTAAAATTCACTAACAACAACAAAAAAAAAAATCACGTGTTCACAATATTGTGACACGTGATTTTTTTTTG
>OY992808.1:8664426-8734952 GCA_963921375.1 Tiliacea citrago
GGCTTCCAGTCTAACCGGATGCAGCTGAATACCAGTAATTTACATGGAGCAACTGCATATCTGACCTCCACAACCCAGTTACTGGATAAAACTATACCCCTTAGTAAGGCTGCTGACTACCCGTAACGACTGTCAAAGATCTACAAATGACTGCGGGGACCAACGGTTTAACGTGCTTTCCAAGGCACGGGGATGGTCACCCATCCACGGACCAACCTCGGCAAGCATGCTAACTTTAATTGAATAGGGTTGACTGAATAAAACCAAACCAAAGTTCTGGAGCCAACCTAAAATTTGTTTATTGTTTATTTGGTTATCATTGTCGGCCAAAAAATTATATAAACGTACTTAATAATTAATCGATCTGTCATTTCACTGCAGATACCTATTACATGATATTTTCGTCACAAACAAATTTGCAACCCTGGCACACCCCTAAAACATAATTATAGCTCCGTACTTGTCAGGGGTGTATCACACAAGGGTTGATCCAAATATCCGTAAATAGGGCGTTGGATTCGCATCTAAATCAGCTGATCCGATTGCTGTGATACGGCCGGATTTGGGCTCGGTGTCGGTAACTTTTCAATCGAGGATTTTTCTCAATTAAGAACAAACAGGATGAATTTTAGTTCCGGACTTGGTCATCCTCATAGCCTGTATAATTATAATGGATCTACCTACGGAACTTTATAGTTTTACGTTTTTTTATAACTAAAATGTTATTTTTCATCTATTTGGTAACAATTTTACAAAAATATGTAGAAACATTTTGTTAAATATAATATGGCAACTCCCAGGTCAACTTAGGATGTTGTCCGGGCTGGCCTGTACCTCAATAAATATAAAAAATATAATAAATTTAGAAACAACTATTGAATCATTACTTTTATGTTACATAGGTACCTAAACTATGTTACGTAATTAAAGAGTCAATTTTCGTAGAATACATATGGTTTTTTTTTTAATAAAACTAAAAAACCATTTTTGAAACTGTTATCATAAAGAGATGGAGTTCTAATGTCAAATCTTTCTACGGCTGATATCTGTCATAGTTGTGTCATTATGATCTATGTTAAAAACTCTCAGTAAACGGATTTAAAGGACATTAGTTCGAATTTTACTTTCGAACTGGGGCCCAAGTCTGCTATTTTTATAAATTCAGTCATTCCAACACGATCCCATTGTCATGCCATTGTCATTTTGCTAAAAGTTCGTAATCTGGTAAATTCATAATGTTCGATCATTTTCTTTGCAATTTCTTTCAATGTAGTGTCAGTGGCCGACCATTGGAAAGTCATAATGACGCCATTATAATAGTAGATTACCAAACTTGTCAAAATCAACAATTATGAAATCAATGATCGACCATTCTGACACTATTGTAATAGCAGACTTGAGGCCCTGGTGAAATGTGGGTGAACTATATACACAATCAAATCAAATCAAATTCTTTATTTTCAGACATTTAGTCCACTTTGTCAGTAACACTGACTTATACACTATGTTAGTAAGAACAGCATAAATAGAAAACATTATAAATTAAAAATACATTTAGGACGATTCATTTTGGTTTCGATCGAATATCCTACTAAGAGGTTATTCGATCAAAACCCGGACGAACGCCTTTATAATTGGAGAATCGAATTTCTCCGCAATAACCTGCAAGATGTTGTTAGAACTACCGCGCAACCTGCTCAATAATGAAGCAGTTCTTTTAGGTCTGATGGCGTGGAAGCCATCAAGCCTGGCTTCCGCAAACATATTCGAAGCACTACAGAAACGCGGCAGCCCCAACAACATCCTAAATCCATTGTTATATTGGACTCGCAAGGCACTGAGCGATCTCTGAGTATATGTGGTCCACAGGCTGCTCGTGTAAAATGTAGGCACACCTCTACCTAAACCTTCGTTGAGTACAGGGGTGATGTGTTACTTCAATTTTCGCGATATTTCCTCATAATTGTCTAGTCCCTCTAACGCTCTGCGTGGCATAATATTTACAACAGGACAGGAGATTTTCTTGTTTATTTTTGTTTATTAATTTTAAATTAATAAACAAAAATAAACAAGAAAATCTCCTGTCCTGTTTATATCATAACAAACGATAAAATCGTAGCATTATGCTAAATAAAACACCATTGAACAGATATGACCTAAGACCAAAGATTAAAAATAAATATTAAGACTTTTGAAGGAGATAGAGAGAAAAGAAAGAGATGAGAGTGTTTGAGAGTGATGTGAAGCGATGATATGACTGTGTGTGAGGGTGTGTGTGTGTGTGTGGTGTGTGTTGATGTCGTGTGATCTTTACCTACATTATAAAGAGTTAACATTTGTGAGTTTTTATGTAGGGGGTCCCGTGTGATGCCGGACGTAAAGAATAGCACCACCCTATTTCTTCCCGTGGGTGTCGTAAAAACTAGAGAATGGGCAGCAGCGCTCTCTGTGCATTTTAGGGCAATTATGGGACCCCCCTCCCCCCCTTTGGGGGAGGCCTATGTCCAGCAGTGGACGTATTTCGGCTGAAATGATGATGATGATGTAGGGGGTAATCTTCGGAACTACTGATCCGATTCCGAAAATTCTTTCCCTAAGGGGATGCTACTGTCGCGTGCAGAGACTTTTTTTTTAGGTTTCATCGCCTTTTGTATGAGACACTTAAGCGCTTAGAGTAATTGTGTATTGTTTTTAAAATACCTACTTGAATTTTTTATTGTTTTTGTAATATTAGTGTAACTATCCTGCATGAAAAGTTCACCTAATATTGACTAAGGTTTTATATTTTATTAATTTATTTTATATTTATTAAATTTGTGAACAGCGCTGTGGGCAACATTTTACTTAAGTCATTTATGTTTTTCTGTTTGGAATATTGCATAATGTAGCTGTTTGCTGTTCCTATATCCCAGTAAATACCAGTGTGCGGCACTGTGCGACACTGCACTGCACAGTGTACGGCACAAATTTTTCATTCGATGGACTCACTCAAGTAAACATTTACAAATGTGCTGCACGCTTACAAAAATTACGTACAGCTTTGCCGGTGGAAACGGATCTGGAACTCAGTTCGTGTACTGTTGGAGTTCTGCACAAAATGTTTGATGTGATGAACACAATTTTGGTGGAATCGTGCCTTTGTTTCCCGGCCTCGTTGTGCCGACCCGAATATACGTTTGCAGCGCCCCCTACCTACATTGTAACATAATAATGATGTTCATTTGTTTATCAATTTTTACAATCGTTTTTTTCTTAACTTTTGCTATCGGTCAAATTCTTTCGTTTGATAACAAGATTAGCTGTGTATAAATACAATTTTAATTGACAAACAAATCTAAATCATAATCTTTGACAACAGCTAAAGCGCGAATCACTGTTAGACTGCATACAAAAGAAAGAGAAGCGCGATGACACAACGCTTGTAATTTATTGCAAAATATGAAGGAATTATCAATTTACTCAAAAATGAGTTGGGTAATCACAAAAAAAACAACCAAGTTATGCAATCAAATAAGACGTTCTTGTTATTAATTAAAAACTCAAAGTAAAAGGTTAGTTTACCGTTAAATTGTATCGAGATTTTTTTTTCTAAACGTGTTTTGGTAACAACTAAGTTCTGAGAAATATGTTCAAGAATAACATATATTTTTTCTGCTACCACAAACTATATAGATTCCTACTTAGATGATTTGCTTCTTGACACCGCCTTCAGTCTTTATTTTGTTTATAAATTTAACTGCCAATGTCAAGTAAACAATAATTTTATTAACCTGTAAATTTTCAATCTAAATCAAGTCATTTATTATTCAAAACAGGCTGAGAATCAGCACTTTTTGAACGTCAAAGTCCCCGGGCCCAAAACGCCCGTTCACCACTTCCTAGTGCTTTAGTTGGGAAGAAGAAGTGTCCCAACAACTCCCCAGAAGCCTGTCAAATTGTAGGGCAGAGGCCTCGAGAAGGAACGAGCATACCACATTTGCTCATTGTATGTCGGTTATTTCAGATAGCCAGCGTTATTGTTAAAGAAAAATATTTCATGACGTCAAATGTCACAATTTCAATTCACTGTACTTACTTATGACACTGACAGCCATTGTACCTAATAACAAAGTCAAATGACGTAATATTCACGATGTTTAGAATTTTGTTCCTTAATTCGCCACTTCAGCTAAAATGGCCATTGTAACAGGATAATTGTCAAAAATTCATAATGAATGTGTCTTTTCTCCTAGCGCACTAAGTTTTGTAATATATTTATATGGACACTTCTCATACTGAGAAGACACTAGCTTTGATCACCACGCTTGCTAAAGACGGGTCTGTCGTTCTCAGACTTATTTAAGTTTACGTTTTAGAAGTAAACAATATAATACCATGTAATCTTAACTTAATAACCTAGATAAAATCAAGCCTCTACGCGTAATAATAGAATGTTAAAACGTTAAATTAATAGGTTACAAACTCACAAGTATTGATTTTGTTAAGCTTCGAGAGACAGAGACAGAAAATATCAGCTGACTGTCAACCGACACGACTGTAGAGGCGGGTTTACACGAGTAGACACGCTTGCTGGTCAGTATAACGTGTTACTCTTTGCGTCATTTAATTTTTTTTAATAGTACGGTAATGGCGACGGATAATTGATATTCAGCCGTTTCTGGATAGACTGGTCGTCAGAAAATATGGTTATAAAAAGCTGTAATCTTATTATGAGACTACGAGTCTTATGACTACCTACCAGTAAATTCGGCGGATAATTTCTTCCAATTCTGTTACATTTTTATGTTATTACGTAGAAAGTACCTACTTAACCGGACACTATGAAAGAAGCTCATGTCAAAATAAAAAAATAAAATAAATGCCTTATTTTACCAAGGTATATTATTTTCTTTGAAAAATAGAACTCAGTCACAATCTGTTTGTCAACAATTTAGGTAAATTACAGTTATTTTTGATAATCGGCCCAGTAGATTCGGAGCAAATCAGCTGTGACAGACAGACTGTAAGGATTCCGTTTTTCCTTTTGAAGTATGGAACCCTTAAAAATTGCAGTTCAGCCTCAGTTTAAAGTTTTGATGTCATTTAAATACAAATACAAAAACTTCTCTTACTTATTTTTACTTTATTTGACAGTAGGTTTTTTTTTTTACTTGAGTAAGGTTTGAATCCTCATAGTAACATAGGTAACTGGTTTCCTATAATATTTTGTATCATGTTTTAGAGTTTGTTCATGTAAAATGATTTTTCCGTGACGTAAGCCGCAGAGTGACGTGACTACGAAATGCTACGCGCTACGAACGCTACGATTCTTACATACTTAGTTTTATTTAAGCATTTCTTTTGCTATTCTCGTTTCATAGTACATATTCTCATAAGTACATATTTCGACCTATTCTTTTTATAAAATCTATGGCATAGTAGGTACCTACATGTTTTTTTTTTGTATTATCGAAACAATATTTTACGACACACTTTTTATAGTAAATATTTCTGCTACGATAGAAATGATGACTTTACTATCCAATGACAGATAAATAATTGAATAAACTCCTTGAATACTGAATTGTTTACTTTAATAAAGTAATACAATAGTTAATTAGTTTTTTTTTTTTGGGCAAAATCCTCTTCTCGTGCACTGATCACACACTGAGTCTTGGCGATTTCAGACTTACAAATTTATTATATTATATTTATTAATTTTATTTATTGTAAACAGTTTTTGAAATAAAGGTGTTTACGAAATATAGTGATGATTCATGACAGATGTCAGATTAATATTAAGTAAGCATGATTAAATTAAAAACAAAAAATAAAAATCACGCGATTGGCCGCGTGGTAAGTACCAGCTAGTAACAAATGCGTCTTAACAGCCACGTGCCTATGTTGCGTATAAAAATCAATATTTGTATAAACAGAAGTGGAACTGTGCTGGCGACAGCCTTTACACGATGGCTTATGCTGTTCTGAGATGACCGAAATCTAATTTTGAAAATGGAATTAAGAATTTAGTGGTGCTGAATGCTGATGAGATTTATTGTTTTTTTTTTTTTAAATAGCAAGTAGCGTATCTATTTTTGTCATACAGGTCATTTAATTTTTTCGAATGTTTTATTTTTTGTAGTGTTATCTGTTGCAAATAAGATCGTCTACAAAAACATTAAAGTCAATAAGCTAAAATAAAATTAGTTGGAACATTGAATTCCGTGTAAGGTAAAAAAGTCGATGTCATAACTCGAAAGGGAGAGGCACGAGGCCAAGATTAAGGATTTTATTTTATTTAATTACTCCTAGGTATTCAATGTTTTAAATATTAAGTAATTGTATTAGTTAATTCCCGATACGTCTTATAGTTTGTTTTATCTTAACGAGATACAGCATTAAAAAGGTTTTTATACGTGAGAAAATAGGTCACCCATAGAATTCAATATAAAAACGTAATTAACCATTGCCTTAGCAAAATGATTTCAACAAATGCCTTCAGAGGAGATTTCAGACAGTTTTAAGATAAAAAGACACGTATTTTCAGTCACACGTCTGTCTTTTTCCTAGGGCGAAAAGGTGCCTTAATTATGTCCATAAAATAGTTTCAAGTTACGTGTCTCTCGAAAATTCATTGGAGTCGTTGTACAGCCTGAAAACGTAGCCCACAGACAGGAAAACACAATCTCTCATTTATAATTTTATAATCATTTGTATCCAAATATCATCATCAGTCATAAATTCATAATATATATCAATTATGAGGCAATTATAACTTAGGGGACATAAATACTTACAATTAATTTTTTTATCAAGTCTTGCACGTTACTGCAGGTGAAAATGAAATTTTAATTTAATCTAATCAATTAATTTAATCATGAAAATCTGAAACTACTCCCCACACTGAAATATGTTACAGGTAAGTAAGTAAACGTAGAGAAATTAATTAAAGATGTGAATTAATTCTAAGCCCTGTTAAATCTGCTACGAGATTTACCTACGTAAACTTGTGAATTTCTTACAGTTTTCACTTATTTTCTTTACAGGTTTGAGATAAAAATCACGTGATATATATCGATTTCTCTATTAAATTGTTTTAATAACCTATTTCAAAAAATATTCTACATATTTAAATAATTAACTTAGTAAATTATGACTAGGTAAGTGAAAAGTCTTTTTTATGTTTTACAATGTTTCATTAAAAGAATCTTAAAAGGAATTCAAATACTGATCTAAATTAATTCTTAGTTATAATTCCTGGGCTTAACGACGGATTCTCGTTCAACTTGATAAAAAACTGCTTTTATATTCTTTCTCATAAATTAATAATACTCTTTTTTATTGTTCAGTACGAACATCACTAAAGAAACTAGATTTTCATTTTATTTAAACACTCTGTCCGGTTGCTTGAGCGGCAGGGATGAATGTAAATTGACGAGTCCTTAGTTAATAATTACTAACCCTTAGTTGATAAGTTCTTTGTGGACCTATATGTACCTACTACGTACTGTATGTGGACCAGTGGACCTATGTTGTCAAATGAAATAAAATAAATTTAGAACAACGACAATTTATCGATAATTTTCTATAAAAACCAAAAAAAAAAAATTGTAACAGTTTTTCCATTTTGCACACAGCTCACCCTTTTCAGTAATACGCCTGAAGTTTCAAGTATTGATAACACAAACTGAAAGTAGACATCTGTCAAACTGCGCAGTCGGAATATGCTAAACAGTTGACAAACGACCCAAATCAAGTGGACCTAGAGCATAATATCAGCCTACACCACTATAAAAACTAACTATGAAGATAACACCGTAAAAACCGCACACAATATGTAAAAAACCACAACATATTTTTTATGACAGACGTGGCTGTATGAAAAAATACTTGTCTCAAAAAAAAACATAAAAAGGAGGGAACATACCTGGTAGGTCTCATCAGGTTTTCCAGGGTACGATGCACTTCGTCGGTAGTCTGGAGGTCGTGGTGGGGCCGGTGCCCTCCTCCAAGGGGCGAACGCCGAGGGCTGCGGAGGCTGGGGCGCGGGCCACCTGTACTGCGGGGCCCGACGGAACGGCGCCCTGTACTGTCTCTCGTCATCAGTAACGCTAGGGGCCCCTGGGTATTGCAGTTCGCCCATCGGGGCATACGTCCAACCGGAGCGGCGGTCGGACTCAAACTGGCGATAACATATCGGTCGATGTAGGATGCGCGCGCATGCCGCGTTCCGTATTTGAAATCGGGGGACAAAAAAAATATAAATTTCGTTTTTTTTTTCTGTATCTTTCTTCTAATGCGAAATGGGTGCTTTTTTGTTAAATTTGGCGCAACCCTATTTAGAATACATATGTTTCACTTACGTCATTACTTTCGTGACATGTTCTTTTCCATGCTCTGAAATTCCTGTAATGTTTTCTTACAGCTTTCAATGCAGTATTTGACTATACACACGTATAACCGCGCTATACCCTTAAGACGGGAAAGCAGACTTTGAAGTGCTGAAATACTGCCTGAAAACAGCTTGCCTACATAAACAGAGTTAGGAACAAGCTGAAAATTGATCTTTGCAGCAAAAATGTACGTACTTAAGCTACGTTATTACCTAGTTAAACTGAATTTCAACAGTTTCACAAGAAAAAACTCTATGCAGATTTTACATAAAACCTTCATGGTTAGTTTTCAAAGATATAGAAGGTTATAGAATTACTGTCTTCTCATTCACTCACAATTTCATTTCCGCTTTTTGAAAGAGCCATCGCGAGTTCTAGATATGTTAATAAGTAGCACGGTGAAGAACTATAAGCTATCAGAGGCTGTATAATAGTAAAAGGATATACTAATATCCACTTTCCCCTATTGCAATAAACGGAAACAAACAAAATTAGCTGACAGATATTCAATCTCATGTCATGTGATTTCATTGGTTGTGTATCAATGAACCAATGACAGCAGTTTACATGAGTTTGACATCACATGGAGTTATAATGGTCTGTTGTAATCGTAACCTTGTAACAGTCTCTGATGAAAATGTCAATAAACGGATCAGAACACGTACGCCATTTTGTAGTTCCACTTACAAAAGTACAAATTAGATTCATAATCAAATCAAATGATTATAATTATTTGAATACTTAAAGCATGCTTACCACAGATACCTAATATTATACTATCTACTAACCGACGAAATCCTAAAATCCTAATTTAAAATCATCATAATAACTAGTCTGGCCATAAATACTGTTACATAAAAAAAAAACTCTTCAATTATTTTCAATTTGGAACGCGTTTATTACTTAAAGTTTTTTTTTTTTTTGGCTTCGCACGGTTTGTGCATTTAGCCAGTGTCATGTAAAATTAGGTAACAAGTACAAAGCTATTTAAATAATTATGAAATGAACTCCACTCAATGCATGATAAAGATGATAGATGATATCCCACTCCCCTTGTGTTTCAGTAAAGACGTGGCATTTTACTGAAACCTCGCGCGGACTTCTTGAGAGAACTTAAAGTGATGTTGCACTGTTTTGTTTCATTTGCCTACATTAATGCAGGTTCACGAACACTTAATGGTTAATAATCCACCACTATTACACATTAATATTCGGCTAAACACAAATTTTAGAAAATAAAACAAAACTGCTAACATGACGCTTCACTTTCCCGCCAAGAAGTCCATTACTTAAAGTTAATAACTTCTTTCGATTTCCCGCCATTTCACATATTTTTTTCGTGTTTATTATCAAATTACAATATGGAATGGAGTGTTAAAGAAAATAGGATTGCAGTGATTGCCTTGCACAAAGTGGGTATGGAGCCGTCGGTCATATTCAAGACACTTCAAAAGCTAATGATGATGTTATCGATAGATATACCAACACTTCATCCTTTGAAGACCATAAAAGATCCGGGCGGCCGCGTGCTGTTAGACCTACAACGGCTGTTAAAGCCAGAATTCACCGAAACCCCATTAGGAAACAAAAAATCTTATCGCGAAAAATGAAGATTCCCGCTAGGACTCTATTATATATATTAAAACAAAACCTGAAGCTCGCCGGCTTTTCGTCGATATACAGGACTTGCCCTAAATCAATCCCTACAGTTAAAGAGAGTGGATCGATCAAAACGCCTTCTGGGGGAGGATATTTCTGTGCCTTTCACCTGCGTATCGGGAAGCAGGTGAAACGCACAAAAATATCCTCTATACTGATGAAATAAATTTCACGATTGAAGAGCACAACAACAAGCAAAATGACAAAGTGTACCTACGCTCACAGTTCTAAAGAAGCCGCCCAAGTGGTCGGAAAGGTACAACGTGGTCATCATCCTGCGTCAGTAATGGTTTGGTTTGTCTTATCAAGGAGTCACAAAGCTTCATTTTTGTGAAAAAGGAGTGAAAACTTCAGTCAAAGTGTATCAAGATACCGTCGTGAAACCTCTCAGCAATAAAGTTTTTAAAAATGTACCGTGGATTTTCCAGCAGGTCTCTGCACCTGGGGGCCAAGTCTGCTATTTTCAATGATTGGTCATTATGAAGACCATACCAAGGCAACGCCATGACCAATGTGCCAATAGTTTGTAACGTCCTAAATTCATAATGGCGTGACAGTGGGTCATAAGGAAGTCAAAATAATAGGAGCTTGTCAGTATGAGATTACCAAATACAGACAATTTTTCCAATGGAGTATCAGTGGCACGTCATCAGAAAATCATAAAGACGCCTTTCAATTAGGAGATTAGCAAAACCGTCAAACTCTACAGTTACGGTGCCAATGATCGGCCATTCGGACACAACTGCGTGAGCAGACTTGGCCCGCTGGGGCCCAAGTCTGCTATTTTTATAAATTCAGTCATTCCAACACGATGCCATTGTCATGCCATTGTCATTTTGCTAAAAGTTTGTAATCTGGTAAATTCATAATGGTCGATCATTTTCTTTGCAATTTCTTTCAATGTAGTGTCAGTTGCCGACCATTGGAAAGTCATAATGACGCCATTATAATAGTAGATTACCAAACTTGTCAAAATCAACAATTATGAAATCAATGATCGACCATTCTGACACTATTGTAATAGCAGACTTGAGGCCCTGGTCACAAGTCACGAACTACCCAAGCCTGGCTCGGCACCAACGTTCCGGACTTTCTATGAGCTGAATATTGGCCCTCGTCTAGCCCAGATCTGAACCCCTTAGACTACGAATTATGGTCAGTTTTAGAGGACATGGCCTGATCTAACGACACGCCGACATTGTGTCTCTTAAGAAATGTCTAGAGCCAGCAGTGGCTAAATTTCCCATGGAAACAGTGCGTAAATCCATAGATTCGTGGCCAGACAGATTAAAAAGGCCTGTATCAAAGCCAAAGGTGGTCATTTCGAATAGAATTATTTTTTATTCGAGACTTCATTAAATATGTACTTACATATAAGTTTTAATAAGATTACATTACTTAATAAAAAAATAAATGCATTTTCATTTGTAACAGAACTTATGGCCGAACTAGGTAGATGTTTTTGTTTTGACAATTGAGGTTAATTTTCGAAGATACTAGAGGCTACCGACGGAAGTAAAAACTTATCGCTCGACGCGCCTAAAGAAGTTTCCACTTCAATAAAATAATGATTATCTAAAACACAGTTTAAACAAACCACAGTACATTAAACTTTTCACGTGGTCAATTTAACTTCACTTACTACTCCTACAGCATGTCGGTGCGGGCATTTCGGTGTCGCGAACCCAAGAGTTTTTCTCCTACCGAAAATCGCTCAGCGCGCCATAGGTACTGTAGAACTATTTACTTTTGTAACCAGAGAGTACAACCTCTTTTCTTAGAGCTTAATACTATTTTCGAGCCTCATACAAACTTAAAGTAGGTATATTAATATCACATCCTCCGTATCAGCGTTGACAGACGTCCCGATTTTTTGCCCGAAATTAAATGTCCCGCGCGGGACAGTCTCAGTCCCGCTTTTCGGGGATTACTCGACGCTGCGGTTGTTATTATTATAGTAAAGTAACGTATTGTCATTAAAATACATTTCCTACGGCTGTCTTTAGTCATTGTAAACTTATCTAATTTAGAAGGCTAAGTAAAAAAATAACTACTGATTATTTACGTTTTTAGGGTTCCGTACCCAAAGGGTAAAACGGGAACCCTATTACTAAGGCTCCGCCGCTTCTGGCCGTCTGTCACCAGTCTGTATCTCATGAATCGTGATAGTTAGACAGTTTAAATTTTCACAGATGATGTATTTCTGTTGCCGCTATAATAACAAATACTAAAAAACAGAAAAAAAAAATATTTAAGGGGCTCCCATACAACAAACGTGATTTATTTGCTCGTTTTTGCTCGATATTGATAACGGCAACTGGTAGACGCTTGAAATATTCACTGAATATTTAGTTATATATTCACTTTAAAAATAAATAATTAAATTAAAATAAAACAAATAAACGGGTTTTAAAATCCCGCTTTGGTCGTTAAAAAAATCTGGCAACACTGCTTCCCACACACAAACAGACGCATGCACCTTCACAACCTCCCTCCCTCACACACACACACACACACACACTGATACTGCTAGAACTATTATTAATAAAATATGTCTAGTTCTAGTTTTATTATTATTAAATGTTTATGTCTAGTTTCTATCTATATGTAGAACCAAAATTGTTGCTAAGGAACTCAGATGTCTTTCGCACCTGGGGTGGGCGCAAATAACTGTGACCCAGTTACTAAACTAACGCAGTACACAAAAATTGTTATATGTTTTTGTTCCAATAAAATAATTGTATTTATTTGTATTTGTTTCTGCTTCCATTACGCCTTCACACCTTTATTTATTAAAAAAATGTTCCTGTTCTCGACAAAAAAAAACTCCAATGCAGAGAGTTGTATGCGTAGAGATATAAATAAATATATCGCAATAGGAAAGTAGAGGTACATACGCCAGCAGGTCAAGCCACCGGAAACTGTCAAGTTTTCCCAATCAACCTTGAACCATAAGTTTTAACGATACAGTTGAAAATCTTTTAAAGAAATTCGACAGATTTTAGTAGCTTGATGTGCTCCAGTCTGTACCTTGATAGGTATAAAACTTGCTTAATTTATTGGTAGAATTTTGATGATATTGACCAAGTTTGGTAATCTACTATTATAATAGCGTCATTATGACTTTCCAATGGTCGGCCACTGACACTACATTGAAAGAAATTGCATATATTGGTAATCTCGTTCATAATGACAAATGAATGACATTTCTACTAATGGGTTTTATAATAAGGGCAATACGGCAATGCCATTATAATAACACAATTATATTACGAGAACATTGACCAACCAACTGTTTAACTTGTATGTAAATGACCTCATAGTCGAGCTCAGCGACATGCGTGTCGGTTGCCGGGTAGGGGGGGTGTTTGTGTGAACAACATCAGCTACGCGGACGATATGGTGTTGCTGGGCCCGACTGCGAGGTCAATCAGGGAGATGCTGAAGGTTTGCGAAAAGTACGCCGCATCACATGGTCTTATTTATAATATAAGGAAAACCGAGTTCATGGTCTTCAGGGCCGCCGGCAAGTGCCCAGACACCATCCCTTCAATTTCGCTGAACGGCGCCACTATAAAGCAGGTGAAGAAGTTTAAATATCTGGGCCATATACTTGTCGATGACCTTAAAGACGATGAAGACGTGGAGAGGGAGCGCAGGGCGTTGGCGGTCCGTGGCAACATGTTGGCGCGCAGATTTTTTCGTTGTACCGATCAGGTCAAAATAACCTTGTTTAATGCGTATTGTCAAGGCCTGGACACGAGAAGTCTGTGGTTCAGCTGCTCACGGGGGACGCTAAGCGCCTTGTGCGTCCAATATAATAATGTTTTCAGGATGATGTTGAAACTCCCTCGTTTCTGTAGTGCCTCAGGGATGTTTGCCCAATCAAATACAGATGGTTTCCATGCTGTCATTAGGAAAAAGGTGGCATCGCTTGTGAGGAGAACTCCAGGGAGTAGCAACAGCATCCTGAAAGTAGTGGCTGAGGACCTGAGAGCTCCTGTGCTGAGACATCTCATGCGGAACCATTGTCCGTATGACATGCCTCGTAAGTACATGACTCACTAATTGTTAAAATTAAATATGTTACTTTTTAATTTTATTATTACTAATCCTAGTTTATAAGTTTTAGTATCTAAGGTGTGTACTAACAAAAATGGTTCCTATGTTGTTCCGAATAAAATAAATTAATAATAATAATAATGATCGACCATTATGAATTTACCAGATTACGAACTTTTAGCAAAATGACAATTGCATGACAATGGGATCGTGTGGAATGACTGAATTTATAATAATAGCAGACTTGGGCCCCAGCGCAGCAGGGTAACTACGTAACACACTATCAGTTTGGTTTTACAAGGGGTCGTTCGACTACTGATGCCGGTGTTGAACTGTTAGGACATATTTATAATGCATGGGAAGATAAATGCGATGCCTTGGGCCTTTTTTGTGATTTGTCCAAGGCTTTCAATTGCGTTTTTCATGAAACGTTAATCAGGAAACTCCGCCACTACGGGATCCGGAACACCGCTCTGGATCTTCTTACTTCATACTTGAGTAATAGGATTCAGAGCGTTGACGTCAATGGAAAAAGATCTCTCGGATCTATAGTAACAATGGGAGTTCCACAGGGCTCAACTCTTGGTCCTTTCTTATTTATATTAATGACTTGCCTTACCTCATAAAGGATAATCATGATATAGTGTTGTTTGCAGATGACACTTCACTTTTGTTTAAACTTAAACGTCAGCAGCTGGTTACTGACGATGTAAATAGCGCGATCTCAAAAGTAGTTCACTGGTTCAATGTTAATAATTTACTTCTAAATGAAAAAAAAACCAAATGCATTAAGTTTACGCTACCTCACGTTAGGCAGGTGAAAACTGATGTGTTGATAAAGGGCGAAGAATTGAATCTTGAAGATAGCACAGTATTCTTGGGCTTAACTTTGGATGCTAAGCTTCAGTGGGGCCCACATATAGATAAACTGTCTAAAAAGCTAAGCTCCGCAGCATATGCTGTTAGAAAAATTCGTAATTTAACTGACATAGAGACAGCCCGTTTAGTGTACTTTGCCTATTTTCATAGTGTAATGTCGTACGGTATTCTGTTGTGGGGAAATGCCGCCGACATTCAGACTATCTTTGTTTTGCAGAAAAGAGATGTACGATCAGTTTATAAATTAAGTCCAAGACACTCTCTCCGAGAGAAATTTAAGGAGATTAATGTAATGACGACATTGACCTTCTCAGTATATTTTTGAAAATCTTTTATATGCCCATAAAAATATAAAATTGTTTAAAAAATACAATGATATCCATAATATAAATACTAGAAATAAACATAAATTTGTTGTACCTACAACAAGGCTCAGGAAAATAGGTGGCTCGTTTCGATGTCAATGTATACGCTTTTATAATAAACTTCCAAGCCACGTTCAAGATCTAAGCCTTAATAAATTCAAATCATTCATTAAACGTAAGTTGTGTCAGAAAGCCTTTTATACCGTTAAAGATTATATTGAGGACAAAAAGGCTTGGGATTGAGCTGCTCCAATTTTTACTTATTGAAGTGGTTTATTTTTATTGTTTGTTGTTTTTTTTGCTAACTTTTATTATTTTATATACGTAACGTAATATATACCTAATGTAACGTAATGACATGATTATTTACTTGTAAAGTATTATATTATTGTGAATGTGAAGACTATGTGGGTTATTGCTCTTTTATTTTTATTTTCACTTTGTCTTTTATTCTCAGTTAGTGTTAATCATGGTCTGGCAGTTTGAGTCATTTAAGCAGCCTACCCAAATGTCCTTTCTTTGGTATTGATCGTCGCATCGTTGAGCTCCTTAAGTTCTGAGTAGAGCTGCACAATTACTGACAAATGCGTGCACTGACTGGTCAGGTCCACTCAATCTGTGTGGTTCTTTCCTCAAAAGACCATTTCAGACACCAATCTACATGGCCTTCACATGATCTGACCAAGATTATGTCTGGACTTTAAAAGAGACTGTGACCTCTGAGTTTGTTTCGGCCTTTCTTCTCAGAGTAGTCAGATAGGAAACGCCGACCTCATCTAGTTTTAAAAATATGACTGACGTGTAAAAGTGTTTGTACAAACCTACTTACAGAAATAAAAATCATTTATCAGTAGGAATCGGTTTCAACTTGACAATTCAACAACGTTCATTGCGTTTTTAGTTGTTGAGCAAACAAATTTTTCGAACATATGAACCAATGGATTAGCAATACTTATACTTCAAAATCATTCAGATTCAGATAGTGTGTAACGGAACTCGGGTATACCAAAATTAAAATCAAAATATTTTATTTCACATAAACCTACATGGGCACTTATGAAACGTCAGAACTCAGAAGCTAGGTGCACGGTTCCAATTGGTCGTTTCCTATGGAGAAGAGCGGGAAGAAACTCCACGGTTACTCTTTTAAAAATAATTGGCTTTTACAATGTTTTCAAATTACAGGTATGAGAGGACAGTGCATGCCCGTCAAAAGTACCAGGTACTTACTTAACAAAATAGAAAATGGTCTACAAATCTACAGTCTAAAGCTTACAACGTTCTCACATTAACATAAACATTAAAAAAAAACGGGCCAAGTGCGAGTCTGACTCGCGCACGAAGGATTCCGTACCATTATCTATAAAAACGGCAAAAAAATCACGTTTGTTGTATGGGAGCCCCTTCCATATTTATGTTATTCTGGTTTTTAGTATTTGTTGCTATAGCGGCAATAGAAATACATCATCTGTGAAAATTTCAACTGTCTAACTATCACGGTTCATGAGATACAGCCTGGTGACAGACAGACAGACGGCGGAGCCTTAGTAATAGGGTTCCCGTTTTACCCTTTGGGTACGGAAACCTAAAAACGATATAAAATAGTATTCAAATAAAGAAAATATTATTTAAATAAGTTAGAACCCTGTTGAAGTTAAAATTGTTGGTATATAATGTCAAAAATACCGCCACCTATGGTCCCAACACCTTTGCAGTCATCTTATTGGAACATTATACTAAACTTGTCGTTGTGATCTTTGTTCTCGTAACTGTAATTATTTATATAGTCTTCATTTATTTTCGTTGCTATATTTATTAGTATTTATGTACATATTATCGAGTTAAATAATCTATTACTTATATTTTACAGGTATATCATTACTTTTAGGTACATTATATGTACAATAGATCACGCAACTAACTATTTGCACTAGGTACTAACGAGGTAAACAAAAAAATAAAAGGACACTTAAGCGTCGAAGTACTCGCCCGCATCGCTGTCATCCGGAACTGGCAGCATTGCCACGTTGAATGGCAATGCTAATTCTTTGGCCAAAGAACGCGAGCCAGCCCTCTGGTCACGTGAAGTGTCGATCAGTCGGCGAGATATTTCCTTAATTAAAAAACTTTTTACAAAAAAAAAAACAACCGACTTCCAAAAAAAACACTACAAAGTGAAATTTAACAAAGTTTAATTTCGGAAGTCGGTGTGTTTGGATCTGTATTTTAGATATTTGCCACCGACTTCGGAAATTAAAGTTATTTTTCACTTTGTAGTGTTTTTTTTGGAAGTCGGTTGTTTTTTTTTTAGTTTTTTTATTTTTCACTTTTTAGTGGGTCAGTTTGTAATTTATCCAATTTACAATGGCCTAATGTCAAATGCTCATCACCTTTTACAACATATTGCTTTTCCCGATGCAGGGGCGTTAACTGTTGAGGAGTTCTCCTGGAAAGAACCAGGAGAACTGATGGTGACTTCACCATATGCATTTTGATTAGCATAAATTGCTTAGCAACCATATTAAAGTGCCTAATCGAATCGCAACGGTGAAATACTTATTATTAAGTAGTTCCGGTGGCCATCTGTGATTTTCATCATCAGTTCCACTTCACCAAATGGTGCTTTTCAAGTGCAAATGCACGAGTTACTATAAAAAATACTCAAATCGTTATAGGTATGCCTATAAAATTTAAGGATTTCCCTCGATTTCCATGGGATCCCCTCATCAGATTCTGAATTGGTGGCAATGGGACCACCTCGGGAGCATACCCTTCCAAATAAAAAAAGAATTTTCAAATTCCGTCCACAATTGACGGAGTAATCGGTGAACATAGAAAAAAAAAAAACCAACATACAGCCAAACACCTCCTCCTTTTTGGAAGTCGGTTAAAAAGGTAACGCACTCGGGCCCCATGACCCGAGCGTTTCGATCCCAAACGGCTCAAAACTGTAGTTACCCATATGATTAGGCACGCCGCTTGAGGGGGGTCTCAGGGTTTTGTATATATATTATTTAGGATGTAACTGTGTATCTATTTTAATATATTATTTGCACCATCAACAGCCCCCCTTTATGATGATCTCAGAAAGCAATAAGGCCGCCGCGGCCATTGTATATTTTATAGTGTTTAATTTATTTTTTGTTATGTATTTATAAAGTGTACAATTAACTAATAGGTACCTATATAAATAATGCTACCTGCCTTTTCCCAACTATGTAGGGGACGGCTTCCAGTCTAACCTGGAGCGACTGCCTATCTGACCTACTAAAAAAATAATGGAAATTTGTTCTATTACTGATACAGATCCACCAAAAAAAGCACACTGGTTAAAAAAAATCCTCTATATCCAGGATGTAAAGTCGTCATTATCCCCCCCTTATCCCACTTTATTTGTAGTCGGCGCAACATGTCCCTTTCTTCCATACTTCTCTATTAGTCGTCATCTCGGTAGTCACTCCTTTCCTAGCCATATCATCTTTCACACAGTCCATCCATCGTTCCTCTGATCTTCCCCTACTCTTATAGCCATCGACATTCATACTCAAAACTTTCCTCATGACATTTTCCTCATTCCTCCTCATCACGCCCATACCATGATAACCGATTTCCGCACAACTTTTCAGTCACCGGTGCCACTTTCAGACTTCCTCTTATGTACCTACTCATTTCTAATTCTATCCATTCGTGTCACACGACATATCCCTCGTAGTATTCTCATTTCACCTGCATCAGCTGCAGTGGGTCTTCTCCAAATCCCAGATCTGTTCTATCTGTCTTTCATAACAATTGGTTCAGTAATTCGGCGTGAAAAGGTAGGTAATAGACACATTCTATCTGCCTACCTGCCTCGCCTTTTCCCAACTATGATGGGGTCGGCTTCCAGTCTAACCGAATGCAGCTGAACACCAGTATTTTACATGAAACGACTGCCTATCTCACCTCCACAACCCAGTTACTGGGTAATACAATACCCCTTGGTAAGACTGGTTGTCAGCCTTTTGGGCTTCCGACGACAACTGTCAACGATCCACGATTGACAGCCGGGACCAACGGCCTCATTAACGTGCTTTATGAGGTGCGGAGGAGTCTCAGTATCACACATCCACGGACCAACCCCGGCAAGCGTAGCTCACCCTGATGGATCGACACTGTTGTTACTTAGCCACGAGAGTAACTGTCACAATAATAATAATATTAATATCTTGACTTGGCTCGCGAGGTTGTCGACATGTGGGACGTGGACTCAGCAATCATTGGGCCGATAGTTGTACCACCTAATGGCTTAATTGCCAAGAGCCTCGACCAACACCTAAGGAGGCTCTCGTCGGGCAGCTGGATTAAGTTAAGCTGTTCCTCTCTCTGGAGCCCTGACAGCCGGTAGCTTGGACCTTGTCCCCGATACCGGTGGGCTACTATTTTTTATATTTTTAAATGTTTTTTTTATATTCTAATATTTAAAAATGTAATTTATATGATTATGATGAAATAAAGGAGATATTAATATGGAGGCATTCAAGGCTGATGTCCAAATAGCTCCCAGATCGATGAAACTGCAAGGTTAAACCGTCCTTGCCACCGTCTGTCCCTGAATGAGAGGTCGTTTCATACAAATCGATACCTATCTACGCATCAAAATAGTCACGGGGTCTACTCCGAAGATAATTCTGAAGTATCGGCCGAATATTCGGCCGTTTCCTGACTACGGCGGACTACGGCTAAGTTCTACGGCGAATTAAAAAACCGGCCAAGTGCGAGTCAGACTCACGCACGAAGGGATCTATAAAAACCGGCCAAGTGCGAGTCGGACTCGCGCACGAAGGGTTCCGTACCATTATCTATAAAAACGGCAAAAAAATCACGTTTGTTGTATGGGTATTAAATATTTGTTTTATTTTAATTTAAAAAAAATCAGCTGATCCCTACATTTTAACAAATTATTCGAACATAAATGTAGGGAACAGCTGGTTTTTTTTCGCGATTTCAATTTTTGTTCCATAGTAAACGTTGTTCGTAATGATGAGTACAATGACCCCTTAAGAGGTTATTGACGACTTAAAAATAACCCTGTATAACTAAATATTCTGTGAATATGTCAAGCGTCTACCTGTTGCCGTTATCAACATCCAGCAAAAACGAGCAAAAAAAATCACGTTTGTTGTATGGGAGCCCCTTTAAATAGTTATTTTATTTTTTAGTATTTGTTGTTCTAGCGGCAACCGAAATACATCATCTGTCAAAATTTCAACTGTCTAACTATCACGGTTCTTAGATACAGCCTGGTGACAGACAGACAGACAGACGACGGAGCCTTAGTAATAGGGTTCCCATTTTACCCTTTGGGTACGGAACCCTAAAAATCGTGAATTTGAAAACCCTAAATTTACGTGCAACAGAGAACATACAACATTTTTTTATTCAAGATTCTATTTTACCATGTTGTCGGCGTGTTATGCCAAATTATTATTATTTAAGGGGGACTCCCATACAACAAACGTGATTTTTTGCCATTTTTATAGATTATGGTACGGAACCCTTCGTGCGCGAGTCCGACTCGCACTTGGCCGGTTTTTTTCTCGTCTATCACATGGTTTGGGTTGTCGTTGGACAGGCCGTTCAAAAATATTGCATAATGTCCCCCTGCCAGCTAAATGGGTTGTTTTTGGATATAGTGAACAAAATCATGGCAATAGTACCTAATTACCTATATATAACTTACATTTACAGTTGGAGAATTGACCGTGACGTTTAACGATGTATGGGAGAACATGTTTTTGGGATAAATTCATCCCAACTAAGTACGAAACCCTTCATTGTGCGTGGTCCGACACGCACTTGGAACGGTTTTTAGGGTTCCGTACCCAAAGGCTAAAACGGGAACCCTATTACTAAGGCTCAGCCGTCTGTCTGTATTTCTGTCTGTCAGTTCGTCTGTCTGTCTGTCTGTCTCTCTGTCCGTCTGTCACCAGGCTGTATCTCATGAACCGTGATAGTTAGACAATTGAAATTTGCTCAGATGATGTATTTCTGTTGCCGCTATAACAAATACTACAAAATAGAATAAAATAAATATTTAAGGGGCTCCGATACAACAAACGTGATTTTTTTACTAGTTTTTGTTCGATATTGATAACGGCAACAGGTAGACGCTTGAAATATTCACAGAATATTTAGTTATATATTCACTTTAAAAATAAATAATTAAATTAAAATAAAACAAATATTTAAAGGGAGCCCCCTTTAAATATTTGTTTTATTTTAATTTAATTACATACAACAAACGTGATTTTTTTTGCTGTTTTTATAGATAAAGGTACGGAACCCTTCGTGCGCGAGTCCGACTCGCAATTGGCCGGTTTTATCTGTGTGTTTCACTCGGATCCCTCCCTATTACCTACATAGAACTTAAACAGAACTGGCGAAATGTACGTGTGCGTACGTACTCTGCCGAACCCTTCGGAGAAAACAGCCATTACGCTTAACTTCACTTCAGAAATCCCATTTTTCTACAAATAATTTTATCTGTAGGTATCGGCACGCTCCCATGGGACTTGAATATACGAAATCTATATGCACAATAGGAACCTCTACATCTCTGCCTAACCCTTCTGGGAAAACCGGCTTTAAGCCTAATTTCAAAGTAAAATTAAAATTCAAGCACAAGCACACTTTTGAACGTCAACATTTTACAAGAAAACAGAATTCATTCTAATTACCCGTTCCAAAATCATATCAATTATTTCACTTCCAAAATCAAACTTTTCAATAAATATTTTTTATCTGTATTCTCTCCGCCTACCATAAAGGACGCATTGGGCCTGAGTTTTGCCCGCATTATGTCGGATCTACTGCATACACAGTATACAGTCTACCGCAATCTACTGACCTGCTTTCAGTCTTTACGGGCCGTACTCTGCCGTAACGGCCGTATACGGCAGCTTGGATGTCAGCTGGACGGCGGAAAATTGGTCTTTCATAGTTATACGTTGAGAGTTTTAAAAGCAAGTTAGCTCTGTTGGTTTTCTGAATTGGTACATAGGTTTTTTGCAATTTAAAGTAAGGTTTTGCAAAAAAAAAAGAGATTTTCTAATTTTCTATGACAAAGTTGATGATTAAGAGAATTATTTAAAAAAAAATTACGCTTTGTCGCCTGTAAGTATTCATGAATGTTTTGTAATTTAGATTATATCTACCGCAATTTTGCGCAGTCAATTAATTATTAGTTGTTTTATGTAGGTATTCATTTGTTCATGTTTTCATTTATCTAAAAAAAAACTGGTAGGTATTCAGCTGCATTCGGTTAGACTGGAGGCCAACCCAACATAGTTGGAAAAAGGCTAGGCAGATTGATTGATTGATTAATTTTGTTTTTTTTTGTTCACGTTGCTAATTAGTTTACGAATAAGGTCAGCTAAATGGTTTTTCTATAATAACCTCTGCCTTTTCTCTGTAGGTATTAGTAGCCTTAAGATAAGTAATTTGATTTGACCACTGCGGTAACTGCAATGCTACGAAAAATATGGATTTCACGTTGCCAAACTTCCAAATGTATTTTTTATCGTTTATGTAATAGTTTCGACCATGTTAAAATTTTTTTCAAGGATCTCTTTATTCCGACCGATGAAAGAATGCGTTCCTGACACGTGTCATCGAATTACAAAAGACAACGTGTTTTACGAATTTAAACTTTATCCCCCTTATTACAAAACAAGGTTTATCTTCAGACCCAGGTTTAAAACATGGAGCCATTATGGAATTTCGTACTTTATTCCGACTATGGTAAAGTTCGTAAACACAAAACTGACAACTTAGTACCGAACTAAGTTTTCAGTTTTGTATAAAGAACGGTATTTCAATCACTGTTACGTGCATATTACAAAAAACTGGCTGCATGGTTTAAGCCATGTCAAAATATAAATCTTGTTTTGTAATAAGGCGGTATTAGTTCATCGTGCGTGTCCAACTGACAGTTGTCTGGAACGCGTTCTCTCGGCGGCCAAAATACACATTTATTCATTTTTTCATTTTTTCATATTTTTTCATATTTTTTCACATTTTTTCATTTATTTATTTATTTCACCAGTTTTTCTATACTTATGTTATGACTCTATGTGGTAAAACAGAGTGAAACGTGACTGTTATGCTCTAGTACTAAGAACTTTAATTACAAACATACATAAACTAACGCCTTCTTCCCATGGGGGTACGCAGAAACTATAGAACGCCATCATTCTGCTACGGACGGTCCTTACATACTCCTTTTGCGTCGTTTTCGTTCGTATCTACATCTGTACCCTGATTGCGTAACGCAGTTTGAATCGGAATCGGAATGATTTTGAAGTATATTGCTAATCCATTGCTTCATGTGTTAGAACAAATTGTCTGCTCAACAACGTAAATAACGCAATGAATGTTGTTGAAGTGTCAAATTGAATCCGATTCCTACTGATAGTGTGTTACGCAATTAGCCCTCTGGTCATACACGCACGCCGGTTGCGAATTTCAATTAAGTGGTACAGAAAACTTTTATCTGAGGAATCCTCCCACAAGGCGGACCGATGACCTTACGAAGGTCGCAGGAATCAATGATTATAATTCTGTAAAGCCCTAATAGTGGTTACGGCTACGAATCATATTTTAATCAACATACCTACAACCTGACACAAACCTGTGGGCTAATTGCGTAACACACTATCAGTAGGAATAGGTTTCAATTTGACAGTTCAACAACATTCATTGCGTTATTTACGTTGATGAGCAGTCAAATTTTTCTAACATATGATGCAATGGATTTGCAATTAGATTAGAAAATTTTAATTTCGCGGGCTGCCTTAGCGCACCCCCCTTAAGTAGGAGGTAACTAGGTAGGAACCACTATACATACCTACCATTTGTTAATTTCGATGAATACTTGCCATCTGCAGTGCGATTATCTTTGCAGATCGTTCTCTTAATGTACAGATAGGGTAGACGGTACACAACCAAATTATTTAAAGTTTTTATTTTTAGGGTTTCGTTTCGTACAACCGAATTAGAAAACGGAACCCTAGGTCACCTTTTCTCAGGAACGCGTGCATGGAGATATCAAGTTGAAATTAATACCAAAAACGTTCTACTGGCCCTTGGAGATTTAAAAAAATCAAGCTTCTAAGTCAACCCAATAAAAAAATACGGCAATTTATGCGAAATTTTTGATACTCGAAAAATAAATCAAAACCGTTGACCTAGAATCATGAAATTTGGCAAAAAGCAACGTCTCACAGCAGAAGTAGAGGACAAGGTCCGAAAATCGTTAATTTGTAGTTTTACCACATTTTTTTAAGTATGTGTGTCACCGATTTCTCTGTCAATTGTGGACCAATTTTTCGTGGTCCCTATAATAAAAAGGTAGCTATGTCAATAAAGATTACACGTGGCTTTTATTAGTAAGAAGTTAATTATCTAAGAGGCCATCCGTTTTTTAGTCAAAGTAAAATCTACCTCCAAACCGAGTTCACATCCATTTTCAATCATTACATTCTCTGTAACGTCGCGTCGTAAGGAAATTGTTCTCCATTTAGCTTATACAAGAAGCAAGGTGGGCGTGTAACGCTCACAAATATACCTACTAAATACCTATACCTATAACGTACATAATAGAACTAAGTGTGTCAATGTAAACAGCAGTGTATAATGAATTGTTACAGCACACAGCACGCAGGCTCTGATCATCGACCATTGCAGATTTGAAAAGAACAATGTCTGCCGTGTTGCGTGAAAATGTGCAGGTAGTGTTGGTGGTTGGTGTTTCGGAAAAGTGATAACAGGTAGCGCTGTATAATATATTTTCTAAATCTAAATGTTAAATGAATGATTGTATAGTACCAAATAAATAAAATAATTACGAGATGGCTTTGAACATTGATTTTATAAAAAAATCAAACGTTTCTAAAACTGAATACTGGCTGATGGCTGGCTGGCAATGGCGAGCATGTTCTTTTCCGACACACCTTCAGTCAGCTGACACCTTATCATTGTCAAAATTGACAAATCTTACGTCACATTTCAAAACAAAGTGGAGTTCAGTTTACGTCTGTATTTATTTACAAAATAAACCACAAAATGACTGAACTAACAACGTTAGCAACGTTAAAGTGCAAGCAACAAGCGATTCGTGCTGTTAGGTTCAACGTGGACGGTACATACTGCCTAACATGCGGCGCAGACAAGAAAATAAAACTCTGGAATCCCCATCGGCAACTATTGCTGAAAACTTATGGAGGCCACGCGAATGAGGTTTTAGATGCTGCAGGATCCTGTGATAGTAGTCAAATCATATCTGGCAGTACTGATAAATCAGTAATTTTATGGGATGTCACCACAGGACAGCCCTTACGAAGATACCGAGGTCATGCAAGTTCTGTAACATGCATAAAATATAACGAAGAATCCACAATGGCAATTTCGGGTTCAATAGACAATACTGTATGCTTTTGGGACGTGCTAAGCCGTAGACAAGAGCCTGTACAAGTTTTAAAAGATGCCAAGGACACTATAACATCCATCCAGGTAACGGACCATGAAGTTTTGACTACATCAGTGGACTGCCATGTTAGATTGTACGATATAAGAATGGCCAAGATGGTTTCAGACTATATAGGCCATATTGTGACTTTTGGAAGCCTTACTAGAGATGGCCAGTGTTATATTTTAAGTTGTGCCGACAGTACTATAAAATTATTTGATAAGGAATCTGGGGAAATACTTAACACATTTACAGGTCATGAAGGTAGAGATTATTTATTAGAAAATGCTGTGAATGAAAAAGATAGTCATATTATTTGTGGTTCGGCCACAGGAGAAGTGTTTTACTATGATTTAATAAGCAGTGCATGTACGCAGAAATTAAAACATAGTGAGAATAGGCCTGTAGTGTCACTGAGTCATCATCCTACCGATAATTGTTTAGTAACTGCTTGTGAAGATGAAATTAAACTATGGGGAGTACAAGCTATGGAGGAATAAAATATTGCTAGTAAATCAAAGATTTTTTATTGTTCTTGATCTTTTCAGTATACCTACCTGTAAAAGTAAACCACAACTTGTAAAATAAAAACCGGCCAAGTGCGAGTTGGACTCGCGCACGAAGGGTTCCGTACCATTATCTATAAAAATGGCAAAAAAATTATGTTTGTTGTATGAGAGCCCCCTTAAATATTTATTTTATTCTGTTTTTTTAGTATTTGTTTGTTATAGCGGCAACAGAAATACATCATCTGTGAAAATTTCAACTGTCTTAACTATCACGGTTCATGAGATACAGCCTGGTGACAGACAAACAGACGGTGCGGAGCCTTATTAATAGGGTTCCCGTTTTAACCTTTGGGTACGGAACCCTAAAAAGTAATACCAAAGCATTGATCTCTATTTACTGCCAAAGCATAATTATTATAGGAAATATCTATCTTTGTTTGTTTGTTTGAACATGCTAATCTCTCCAGTCAGATTATAAAAGTTATTTTTGTATTTGATAGCCCAATTCATGAGGAAGGCTATCTAACATAGCACCCGTATGAGCTGAGCAAAAAGAAAAACACAAAGAAAAGAAGTCATTTCACGGAAGTGCGATGCGACGCGACGAGGTGGGTCAGGGGATCAAGAAATTACACGCGGACGAAGTCGCGGGCAGAAGCTAGTTATTTTTTTTATTATTATTAAGGGATACTTATTATACAACTACAACATATTTAATACATAAAGTTAACAAAGTTTATGTAGCAATGTTGCAGTCCACTGCATTATCCGCAGATAGGACATATTTATAGATCAGTGGTTGCCACTAGATGAGCATTACTACAATATTAACAAATATTTAGAAATAAATAATTAAGTAACTATAAAGCTAGCTACAAAAACAAAATTGATCAGAAACAGATTCAATTACTTAAATTATGCATTAAATAAGTATTAATAGTAAGATTACAATTAAGAAAAAAAAAAATATAGTAATATTACAATTAAGATAAAAAAAAATTATACAGTAAGTAAGATTACTATTAAGATAAACATTTTATAATATTAGATTTTAATTAATTTTTCGTGCATGCAAATAATAGGTTGGGGAAAAAGTTTCTTCGCTTTTTTTAAGAAAATTCAAAACATTTTTTTATACAGTTTATTCTAAAGTATGTAGGTACCATTTTGTTGGATAACTTTTTGCCATTTTGTAGGTAGGGACATGATCCCATTGCTATAGAAATTTTGGGACTTCTGATCAAAGTACCGCGACAAGTGGTTTTGGCAGTCCTCTCGTGATGTTAACCTGACACTGCCTAAAGAATTCTGAAGAGACCGAAACAGGTGGAAATCTGAAGGTGCAAGGTCAGGACTATACGGCGGATGCATTAACACCTCCCAGCCAAACTCTCTTAATTTTTGCTGAGTGGCTAAAGATGTGTGAGGTCTAGCTCATAATGAATAATGCCCTTCCAATCCCACCACACACACAGCATCACCTTGTTGCGAGTTAACCCGGGTTTCGCCAGTCTGTGAAGCCTGACCTGCCTTTGACCACGACCTTTTTCGCACGTTCTTGTCGTACGTGATCCACTTTTCATCACCAGTTATCAGCTTCTTCAAAAATGGTTCGGTTTCATTACGTCGTAATAAAGAATCACAAATGAGTACACGGTTCATTAGGTTTATTTCAGTGAGCTCATGAGGTACCCAAATATCGAGCTTTTTTGTGTACCCAGTTTTTTTCAAATGTGCCAAAACTGTTTTGTGGTCAATTCCCAGTTCTTCAGCTACGTCGTAACTACTGATATGCCGATCTTGCTCCACTTTTTCAAAAATGGCATCCATTTTATCCGTAATAGACCAGAGCGACGTTCATCTTTGACATCAAAATTTCCGGATTGAAAACGCTTAAACCAAATTTGTGCTACTCTCACAGACACTGCACTAGGTCCATAAACATCGCAAATTTTTTTCGCGGCTTTCGTTGCATTTTTACCTTTTTTGTAGTAAAATTTTAAAATGTAGGTATCGAATTTCTTCATTAGATTCACTCATCTTGACAGTACGAAAAACAAATGAAAATCACACATTTTTCTAATTTGTTTAACTAAATTTAATCGTGTCAAAATGCGTAAAATGAATCGCTACGGCACTACTTTGTAAAAAGGCAATTCTAAGAGCAAGGTTACACGCTCAGTTTGGCGTCATTCTGGTCCATCAGTCTGGATTGACTTGACTGACGCCAGAATGATGGATGATGAAAATTATTACCGTGAAAATCATCCATCATTCTGGCGTCAGTCACAACAAGTCAACAATTCAGACATCATTCACAAGTCAGACAATTGCACGCCATTCAACTCGATTCTCGACTTTTCTTATCTTTTGACGATTCTTAAAAACGCCGCGCTCCTCTGATCACTGCACGGGTACGCTCCCCGAGGGGGGTGCGTCCCACCGTTTGGTTGATACCTGGTATACCTAGGGCATAATTAGAGAATAACTGGAACAATTTCTTGTCGTACGAACTCTTGTTTACGCTGCCCTATTCATAGAATGTTGGAATCCTATAATTCAAATTTCATTGATATTGATATAATAGGTTGGGGAAAAAGTCTTTTCGCATTATAGTATATATGAACTTGTAATAAAATCTCTTTGGCTATACTATTTGTATCTGGCTGGTTTTGGTATCATTGAAAGTTTAAATAAAGAACATAATTCCAAATTCAAATTAGAAAAATGTGTGATTTTCATTTGTTTTTCGTACTGTCAAAATGAGTGAATCTAATGAAGAAATTCGATACCTACATTTTAAAATTTTACTACAAAAAAGGTAAAAATGCAACGAAAGCCGCGAAAAAAATTTGCGATGTTTATGGACCTAGTGCAGTGTCTGTGAGAGTAGCACAAATTTGGTTTAAGCGTTTTCAATCCGGAAATTTTGATGTCAAAGATGAACGTCGCTCTGGTCGCCCTATTACGGATAAAATGAATGCCATTTTTGAAAAAGTGGAGCAAGATCGGCATATCAGTAGTTACGACGTAGCTGAAGAACTGGGAATTGACCACAAAACAGTTTTGGCACATTTGAAAAAAACTGGGTACACAAAAAAGCTCGATATTTGGGTACCTCACGAGCTCACTGAAATAAACCTAATGAACCGTGTACTCATTTGTGATTCTTTATTACGACGTAATGAAACCGAACCATTTTAGAAGAAGCTGATAACTGGTGATGAAAAGTGGATCACGTACGACAAGAACGTGCGAAAAAGGTCGTGGTCAAAGGCCGGTCAGGCTTCACAGACTGTGGTGAAACCCGGGTTAAATCGCAACAAGGTGATGCTGTGTGTGTGGTGGGATTGGAAGGGCATTATTCATTATGAGCTAGACCTCACACATCTTTAGCCACTCAGCAAAAATTAAGAGAGTTTGGCTGGGAGGTGTTAATGCATCCGCCGTATAGTCCTGACCTTGCACCTTCAGATTTCCACCTGTTTCGGTCTCTTCAGAATTCTTTAGGCAGTGTCAGGTTAACATCACGAGAGGACTGCCAAAACCACTTGTCGCGGTACTTTGATCAGAAGTCCCAAAATTTCTATAGCAATGGGATCATGTCCCTACCTACAAAATGGCAAAAAGTTATCCAACAAAATGGTACCTACATACTTTAGAATAAACTGTATTAAAAAATGTTTTGAATTTTCTTAAAAAAAGCGAAGAAACTTTTTCCCCAACCTATTATTTGCATGCACGAAAAATTAATTAAAATCTAATATTATAAAATGTTTATCTTAATAGTAATCTTGCTTACTGTATAATTTTTTTTTATCTTAATTGTAATATTACTATATTTTTTTTTTTCTTAATTGTAATCTTACTATTAATACTTATTTAATGCATAATTTAAGTAATTGAATCTGTTTCTGATCAATTTTGTTTTTGTAGCTAGCTTTATAGTTACTTAATTATTTATTTCTAAATATTTGTTAATATTGTAGTAATGCTCATCTAGTGGCAACCACTGATCTATAAATATGTCCTATCTGCGGATAATGCAGTGGACTGCAACATTGCTACATAAACTTTGTTAACTTTATGTATTAAATATGTTGTAGTTGTATAATAAGTATCCCTTAATAATAATAAAAAAAATAACTAGCTTCTGCCCGCGACTTCGTCCGCGTGTAATTTCTTGATCCCCTGACCCACCTCGTCGCGTCGCATCGCACTTCCGTGAAATGACTTCTTTTCTTTGTGTTTTTCTTTTTGCTCAGCTCATACGGGTGCTATGTTAGATAGCCTTCCTCATGAATTGGGCTATCAAATACAAAAATAACTTTTATAATCTGACTGGAGAGATTAGCATGTTCAAACAAACAAACAAAGATAGATATTTCCTATAATAATTATGCTTTGGCAGTAAATAGAGATCAATGCCTTGGTATTACTTTTTAGGGTTCCTTACCCAAAGGTTAAAACGGGAACCCTATTAATAAGGCTCCGCACCGTCTGTTTGTCTGTCACCAGGCTGTATCTCATGAACCGTGATAGATAAGACAGTTGAAATTTTCACAGATGATGTATTTCTGTTGCCGCTATAACAAACAAATACTAAAAAAACAGAATAAAATAAATATTTAAGGGGGCTCTCATACAACAAACATAATTTTTTTGCCATTTTTGATAGATAATGGTACGGAACCCTTCGTGCGCGAGTCCAACTCGCACTTGGCCGGTTTTTATTTTACAAGTTGTGGTTTACTTTTACAGGTAGGTATACTGAAAAGATCAAGAACAATAAAAAATCTTTGATTTGACGCCAGAATGATGGATGATTTTCACGGTAATAATTTTCATCATCCTCGACCAGACTGGTGGACCAGAAGGACGCCAAACTGAACGTGTAACCTTGCTCTAACAACCCGAAGAATTTTGATGATGCTATAGTCGCGGCGCGGCGCGGCGGTACATTATAAAATATATGCGGAAATAAATGGTTTACGAGAGAAAAAAAACAAAATCGCTTCATTTGGGTTAGGTTAGGTTAGCAGATCCCACCCGAGGTGGCGGCGCGTAGTGTTCCACGCGCGCCCCTTTTAGACGTCGCGGGGGGGTCTAACACCTCACCCCCCCGCAGACTTGAGGTGGCCCGCAGAGGCGGGCCGGCACTAGCCGGGGATCACGGAAGTAATACTAGCTCCCAAGATCCCCGGTGCAAGTGTGGGAAGGGAACACCGGGGTGATTTTTAGTCAGTAAGAGTCTGACAGACCCCTCCGCCCACCCCAGGGCGGAGGACATCCATGAGGATTTTCCACCCCGGCAACAAAAAAAAAAAAAGGTTAGCAGATCCCATGTCTTGTTGGTAAATTCAGTTAAAACAAGAAAATTCTCAGAAAACATTCGATAAGAACCTTTGACATTTATTATAAAAAAAACTACGCACCTCCGGCGGAACAGGTGGGGGACGACTCTACCCCCCCATAACCCCCCCCCCCCCACTAACCCCCGCCCTCCAATTAAGGCGACTTGATATAAGACCTCACCCGCAAAAGCCAAGAGCTAATATCAATAATTATTAACCATTTTAAGAACAGTCTTGTTATATGTCATCATGATGATATGAATAGGTTATACAACTTATTACTACTTTATAATACATTTTGTCCTTTACAAAACATCTCCATAAATAAACGTAAGTCATATAAAAAGTTCTAATATTTATTCATTGATTATTTCTTCGGTAGTTTCCACTTATACCTAATGTCTAAAGACAAGGTGTCAAAGCCATAATTTCCAAACGAAGCGGAATTTAAAAATTTAGAATACTAATGTCAAAATGCGTCAATTTAGTTGCGTTCCAATTAATTAATTACTAAAATTACGTTTTTTAAGCATGACTTTTTTAATTACATTTTATTAATAATTAAAAATTTGATGACGGCGCGTATATTAGGGGGCTTTAATGTATCTGCTACTATTTAAGCAAGTCTTCTAGATATGAATAATGAGTGTTCATGCCTAATTTCGAATAAACGATTGTGTTTAAATTATTTAAACAGAAAGACTAGAGCTACGATAAATGCTTAAAAACCTATTATTTGTCTGTAACTCTGGAACGCATGTGCTATTTAGTTTTTATCCGCCGACTCCGCCGTCTCTGCGCGACGATTTTGCCTAGCTTAGTAGCTTTGGCGTTAATTTGCCGTACTGAACACTCTTAGAACTAAATGTAGTGTATAAAATGGGAGCCAAAACACCAGAACAGACAAAAAAGCACAATAAGCCCCGTCCGCCGGTGAAATGCGATGAATGCGGGCGTAAATTCCTAAATGTCTCTGCGTGGAAGTCGCATTACAAATTTCTCCACGCAAAAACGGAGCCAAGTAAACGTGTGCCGTTTAAAAAGCAAGAAAATGCAAGGCCGGTTAAGAAGAAGATGGTTCCTTTGCATATGTTGAAGAGGGTCAATCCTCCACAGTCAAAAGAAGTCAATAAAACTGAGGTTTCTGGGAAAGCTGCGGAATTAGCGGCAAAATCTCCGAGTGGACCTAAAAAGCCTGAGTTTGAGTGCCCAGTGTGTGCATTTAAGTTCCCTGTGTATTTCACGGCATTCAGACATATACAAAAAACTCATTGTATTGACGGCAAAGGGGAAAAAGTGTGAGTATTAATGTTTGGTATTTACACTATCGTGTATGTTGGCTACAATGCCTTTGTAAACATGTATTTAGTATTTCCTGGCTATCTAAGCCTGCATACAGATAGGTATATGAAAATAATAATTTTATATACAAATATTTTTATCTCAGTAACCAAATAATAATTATGTGTTTATTGAAGTTTTACAACATCACATTTTAAATTTTCGATGTTACATGTGCCTTTTGATTTTTCAGACTCCCAAACTCACCGCAACTAGTAAAACCAATACGTATAGAAACCTGTGCGTCATGCAGCCAAGAGATTCGATCAACAACACCACATGACTGCCCAAAAATGCAGGCATGTAAAGACCAGTACTTATGTCTGGGATGTGACCAAATCTTTTGCGGTCTCGTGCTATTTCAGAATCATGTTAAAGGATTGCATGCGGATGAAGCGCAGAATTATTTCTTCCCAAGTAGAAATGGTATGTATTGCAAAATAACTGGAAATAACAGTTAATTGTACTCCGTTGTGTGAGCGGCTTGTGGCTAAATATCAACCCTTTTTTTTGGACAGTGAACGACTGATGATGTCATAACAATAAAACTTCTATTGTGTCTCATTCACCGCCTGTGAAAGCGTTAATGGCTGCACAGTTTGATCAAAGGTCAAGCTATTCTTGGCGCGGTCGGTTCGTGGATGGGTGACCATCCATTACATATTGAGACTCCCGCATGCCTCAGAAAGCTCGTTAAACTGTTGATCATGGCTGTCATTCGTAGATCACAGTCAGTTGTTACAGGTAGATGAAAGCCCAGTCTAACTGGGTTGTGGAGGTTTGCTGCATCCGGTTAGACTGGAATCTGATCCTGACATGTTAGGAAAAGACTAGGCAATTGATGATATACGCCTTTGTATAATACATACATTTCATCACCACTGCTGATTTGTGCCCTTGATGTCGAGTCGGCAGTAGGGACATTATAAGAATATTATACACTGCATTGGAAATATTAATGACATGACATTAGCTATTTATTAAAATTATAAACTGCTACAGCTTTTGCCCGCAGCTTCGCCCGCATGAGTGTCGGAACGGGATATTAATAATCCATAATGTGTTAATCCAGGATAAACTATCTATGTGCTAAATTTCATCTAAATCCATTCAGCCGTTTTTGCATGATTGAGTAACATCAATAATATTATAGTTTGACCGAAACCGCTGTACGCGCCTTAAGAATGCGCGGCGAGGCGGGGGCGGGGGGCCGTGAGCGATGATGGATGAGCGGCGGGAAGCCGCGCTGTGAGCAATGAGCATTGATGCCATTTGATGCATGAGCGGCCTGCGCTGCCCCCCCCCCCCCCCCTCGTTTTGCCGCGCACATACCTAAGCCGCGGTACAGCGGTATCGGTCAAACTATAGTGGGATATTAATGGCATGCTCTACGATAGTTTTACAAACATTAATGCCATGGAATAAGCCATTTTTACTGAGGCGAATCCCGCGCGGGATGCGGGACGAAATTCGCTGACGCTGATTGCGTCAATTAACTTGCGTTGAAATCAAACAAGGGACACGCGCAGACACGTTCCGCGTCCAGCAGGGACATCTAGACACGCTCGTTCCATCATAGACCTCGTCCATTGCTTTCCATCGGGCAAGATTGAGATCAAGGCCATTCGCAATAAAAAAATTAAAAAAATCAGGCAGTACTCTATACGTACGTAGGGGCCGTATCATATAACATTTTAGAGCTATCATTATTGTTTCAGTGCAAGATAGAGATAGAGCTATACCGGACATAGAGCACCATCCCTTTTTTACTATGAAACAATAATGGCTTTGGCGCTTCATAATATGGCCCCTGATTCCTTGTTCCTAATAGCTACTTTAAAATTGTTAATGGAACAAAGGAGCCTAGATCTCACAACACAGGGAATCCTAGAATGAGGTCTAGGAATTCAATCCACATGAATGTAAACTTAACTAAATAAATTTATTCCTGTTCTTATTATTTTCACTCACGTTAATGATGCACTTAACTAATATTTTGTATTAATATAGTGGCCACGGAATTTAGTGCCCATTCTTCTCCATGGTAACCTACTATGCTTTGGAATGGGCAACTAGCGTCATCTTTCTGAACGCCCAACTCTTTTAACAATTCAAAAGTGCCTGTAAATGGTTTAAATGAAGTAAATGCTTTGAGTTTCACTATCAACATTAACAGAACTCCTCAATTTTCAGAATTTGAATTCTGGAAAACAGAATTACAAGAAACAACAAACATTGTATTTGTACGTCTCAACAAGCCAAAAGCAAAAGAAATATACCACTGCGCGCACCAGTCCACCGTTCTATCAACCGCAACAAGACTATGCCCGGCCTCCATCATCGTGAGAGAATATTCTAGAGGCATCCACGTATGTTACTTTAAAGAACACTGCGGACATAGGGTTGGGAACAATGTACCGTTGAAAAATCACAACCAATACAGCATATCATTATACACAAAAGAAACAGAGGATTTGACACTAGAAGTGGAAGATTACAATGATCTGTACAAACAGTTCAAAAACATGATCATGTGTCTAATGAATGACGCAGTTAACGCTGATGTTGTTACACTTAGGGATTTGTTAGGTAGAGCTCTAGAAATGACGACAGTATTAAAGAATTATCATGGAGAAGATCATAGTACAACGTTGAACAATAAAAACTTATCTGATGACCAGATTTCTAAGACTTTAGGTAACTTGAAACCTAAAAGTAAACGCAAACAAAGTTTTGAGAAGAAATCTGAGACTGTGACATCAGAGATTGTGGTAGCGAAAAAGGTTAAGAAAACTCCATCGGCCGTTGAAAACGGTGTGACAACACGGCATAGGAGAAGCAGCACTGCGGCCAACAAATCCGTGTCTTTCAATAACAGTGTACCAAAAAAGAATGAGGTGAGAACAACAGATAAAGAACTAGAAGAATTACTTGAAGAAGAAATCGGGTATACACCGAAAAAATCCGCACCGAAAAAACCCGAGGAACCACTAAAGGGTGTTCTTAAAAAAGCTGGAGCACCACAGAAGGCAGAAGAATTAGCTGTTAAGAAACCAGAGGAATTCCCAGCCAGGTCCCTCATACAATCCCCGTCGTCCTTCAACGATTCTTACAAACACTTTGTAGACAAAAACTTCAAATGCGTTACAGACACGAGTACACCAAAAACAAAAACGAATGTGAAGAAAAAGGAAGTTATGAAAACTAAAATGGGTCAATTTAAAGTCAAACCGGCTTCACCAAAAACTGTGTCGCCGAAATCACCTAAAATAGTGAAAGAGGTAGTGAAGGAGGTAATGAAGGAGGTTGTCAAAGAAGTGCCCGTTACTCCTGTACCTTTTAAAGCGAAGCCAGATATTAAGTATGTGGTAAAAGAACAAGAAAATGACTGTAACATTCTTATTTTGAAAATTTGAAAGGGCCCGTTTTATTCTGTTATGGGTACGAGCAGCCGGTTATTATGACCATGGTCCAGATAAGGTGGTTTATACGCGTCATTGAGATACTACCAGCCACTTAAAGGTCAAATTAAATTAGCTGGCAAAACTTCACAAATATGATAAGAGTTTTCAAGTAATTACTGATTACGGGGTTAACGGCCGCTGTTAGTGTAACCTACTTTTTTCAGTCTATCGGGTTTTTTTTTTTACTATGGCCAGCCGCATGGGGTCAAACATATCATAGCATGCAGTCTGCAGTGGCCATTAACATGTTACCATATTCCACCAAACTAGCTTCTTCTTTATTCAAATCAGCACTTTTCGAACGTCAAAATTACATAAGACAGTCTCCCAAAACGCCCGCCCTTCGCCACTACCTAGTGCTTGAGCTAGGAAGATGTGGTGCAACAAAACCCCAGCAGTTCTCCATCATTAGGTATCGATGCCCATCACGTCCATGAAGTTTGGTCAGCTAATTCAATTTGTATATTCCGAACAACTAATCTTACGCGCGTAATAAGTTACACAAGTGAAAACTGCATGTCATCATCTGCCCAGCATTTTGTAACCTAGTTGGGGTTGGCTTCTAGTCTATCCACATGCAACTGAATAACTACTATTATAGCACCTGTCTATCTGACCTTTAAACCGCATATGTGCAAGGAATACATTGGCTCCTATAGTTGTCGCGGTTTAGCATGGCAGTAACGGTCACTAACCTTTTCCATATCTCTCCGTAGGAACCCAAACAAACTATGTATGGGTTTTACGTTATTGGAATATGTTGAAGATCACGTACAACGGTCCACTAGCGCCAGCCGCTTTTCTTTAGAGTTTAGATCTTATTTTGTTGCTTCGTGTCTCAATATAAAAGGTATTAGAAAGTTCTAGACACACTTACCGAGGGTCCCTACTAGCCGTTATTCAAAATTCCTTCTCAGTCATGAGATAATATTAATTTCAGGGGGATGCGCTAAGATAGCCCGCCAAATTCAAATTTTATTACGTTTTTTGCAATTTGCAGGTCAGTAACAGGTTGTATGTTGATCAAAATTCTAAATATGATTCGCGGCCGTAACAAATATGGCTTCACAAAATTATAATTATTAGAATCAGCATTACAACTCTCTAAGTTCATAAAATCCTACTGTATGATTATTTCAGAAATAGTCATTCAATAGGATTTTATGAACATAGAGAGTTGTAATGCAATCAGCATTACAACTCTCTATGTTCATAAAATCTTTGAGTTGTAATGCTGATTCTAATGATTATAATTCTGTAAAGCCATATTTGTTACGGCCGCGAATCATATTTAGAATTTAGATCAACATACAATCTGTTACTGACCTGCAAATTGAAAAAACGTAATAAAATTTTAATTTAGCGGGCTACCTTAGCGCATCCCCCTTAAAGGAGAGGCGCTAGTGTACCGTTGTACGCCCCCTTAACGGACTATATTTCCGTTTTTCGCTAGGAAATGTAGGTGGGTCGATGACCGCTATTGCCATTCTAAAACGCCAGAACTATAGTAGTATCTTGGTTTCGCGCGTAAAACGCTTTATCTGGACTCTGTGAAATGTCATGCTGTCTCTATCACTTTTAAGGTGTACAGTTGCGACGGAAACCCTTTTATGAAGGTCTTGAGTATTTGGTTGGAGATGTTATTTTAGTGGTTGACTTGTGACTTGAGTTGGGCATATTTAATGTATTTTATGGTCATACATTGTGCAAAATGTGGACTTTTTGACCACTGCTGGACTCTCTTAAAAAGAAGGTTAAATCTTAAAGACGGCTATACAGTAAACTGTGCATTGTTTAAATTGTGTTTTTGATAATCATTATTTTAATGAAGTGAAAACTTCTTTAGGCTCGTTGAGCGATAAGTTTGCAGTTCGGTCGGCATTCCCAATGACTGCCTGTTTTTTTATTTAACTCTTTTGAACCGATGTCGACGATTCTATTCTGTCAATGTCATGTATTGACGGCAGCGCAGCGAGGTGAGCCGTCAAACTATGCACTTTGTGGTAGACATGGGCGAAATAGCTCACTGAAACGAAAAAGAGCGATTAGCTCTTTCTCTCTACGGAGCTATATGACACTTCTAGCTCACTAGCTCTTCTATAGCTCAGTGACTCAGACGCCGACTGTAAGCTCATTTGACTCACGCCGCACGCGCTTCGCAATGGGTTCGCTCAATAGTCATTATCAAATTCTGAGTGAGCTAACTGAGCTAGTGAGCTATTCAGCGAGCAAGTGAGTGAGCGAGAGCGACGTCAATCGAAAAGAGCTAGCTCTTTTCTATCACTCTCACGAGCTACTCATATCTACTTTGTGGTAGTATCATTTTACTAGCTGAGACGACAGGACAGTTTTTTATGTTAGTTAACAAAATGAATAGTGTCTTTTGTGAAGGAGCCATATCAATAATTTAGCCAATGATGATATTACGTTACGTTCGATATTATCCACTATTTAATCCTGCAACAAAAGTATAGAATATTACTATTATGCCCAACTCATGTCAATTTCAAATTTTTGAAAAGAGCGACAAAATATTATAAAATTTTTCGTTTTGTTTATTTTTTTTATGAATTGAGTTCATAAAACTAAGGCTCGGACTACAACTCACAAATGGAACTCCTTTTTAAATTGCGTGGAAATCTGAGAGATACTCAGTTGTGTAGTCCGGGCTTTAGGCGTTAAAATAAGGTTTTATAAATAGTCTAGACTAGAATTAATTATTAGTTAAATATCAAAACTTGCACCACTCTGAATGATTGTGACCCATTGCTACTGTATGTGGGTCGCGGACGTGCTTTTTTTTTTTATTTTTTTGGCTTCGCACGGTTTTTGCATTTAGCCAGTATCATGTAAAATTAGGTAACAAGTACAAAGTTATCTAAATAATTATGAAATTAACTCCACTCAATGCATGATAAAGATGATTAATGATATCCCGCCCCGCTCCCCTTGAGTTTAAGTAAAGACGCGGCACTTTACTAAAACCTCGCGCGGACTTCTTGAGAGAACTTAAAGTGATGTTGCAGTGTTTTGTTTCATTTGCCTACATTAGTGCAGGTTCACGAACACCTAAACACAAATTTTAGAAAATAAAACAAAACTGCTAACATGACTTCACTTTCCCGCCAAGAAGTCGCGGACGTGCTTGACTTTGATAAACACATGACAATAGACATACCGGGATATGAAAGAAACTTTATTATCGATTTTAACCCCTATTTTAGTTGTGTTTTTAGCGACACATTGATTTGCAAAACTCAAACATGCATGTTGCATGTGTGCAGAAATTTCGAGTATCTAGGGGGAAAATACATCTTAGCTAAATTATACAGTGCTATGTATTTTTATTTTTCTCATCGAAACTACTGTCAAACTCAGTTTTAACCATTACTTTTTTCTCTTTGTCAACTAATCCTGGGTTTTGATATTTAACTACACAAATAAGGTAACGATGTTTGAAATTTAACAAAGAGGATAAGCTTTATTTTCTTGGTTATTTTGACATAAAGCGCTACTGTAGTGACTTAAGTCTTAATAAATTATTAAATTAATAGTAAAACTAAATTAAAAATAAACTTAAATGAAATTAATTATAATTTATATACAAAAGAACTTAAAACTAGACTTAGGTATAAAAAAATCCTACCACACCTGCACTACACTACAAGGTTATTTTGGCGCGTGGCCAAAATCGGCACTAATGCTGCCATTTTGATTTTTTGTGGCATTTCACAAACTTATTGGGATTGCACAAGACAGTCAATGTCATCCGTACATTCAATCGACGACAGCTACTAAAAAAACCGCGATGTGATCAAACTAATAGTCGTTTTTCATTAGAACCGAGCTTATTCTCTTTTTAAATTTAACAGTCGTGTGTAAAAACTATGCTGTACATTACATGATAATTACATGTTACATTTTGTAATAATTTAAATTGTTGTTTTATTTTAAACCTTTTTTACAACACTTATACTGAGATATCTGTCCTGAAAACAATTTTTTTTTTAAAATCTTAAGTGCTTGCAACAGACTAAAAAGTTCACATTCAAGAAGACTACACCAGACAGCTTGAAAGTGAGTTTGTTTTGATTTTTTTTGTTGCAGTCTGCTGTTTTGATTTTCGTTTTCAGCCTATTAGTGTGTTATAGTTTTGGAATCGTCTCTTCAAGCCCTTTTTTAGGATCCGTACCTCAAACGGAACCCTTATAGGATCACTTCGTTGTCCGTCTGTCTGTCTGTCAGTCTGTCAAGACCATTTTTCTCAGGAACGCGTAGAGGTATCAAGTTGAAATTAATATCAAATAGGTTATGGTCCCTTGAAGCTCTAAAAAAATCAAGCTTCCAAGTCAACGCAATAAAAAAATACGGCGATATAAGCGACATTATTGCGACATATTTCGATACTCGCAAACAAATCAAAACCTATAGGGTACTTCCCTTTGACCTAGAATCATGAAATTTGGCAAGAAGCAAGGTCTTACAGCACAAGTATAGGAAAAAGTCCTAAAATTGTAGTAGTTTAATCACATTAAAAAAAAATTGCGAATATCTCGCACATAAATCACAGCTTATAGGGTACTTCCCGTTGACCTAGAATCATGAAATTGGGCAACAAGCAAGGTCTTACAGCACAACTAAAGGAAAAAGTCCGAAAATTGTAAATTTGTAGTTACTTAAAAAAAAATTGCGAATATCTCGCACATAAATCAAAACCAATAGGGTACTTCCCGTTGACCTCGAATCATGAAATTTGGGCAGAAGCAAGGTCTCACAGCACAAGTAAAGAAAAAAGTTCGGAAATTTGTTAATTTGTAGTTTTCTCACATAAAAAAAAACATTTTTTGCAATTACAAACTTAAGTTTTCAGTTGGAAAATTTACCGTGGCGTATATCAATGTATGGGAGAACATGTTTTTCAACTACAATGTTAACTTTGTTTTAGGGATAAATTCATCCTAACTACGGAACCCTTCATTGTGCGTGGTCCGACACGCACTTGGCCGGTTTTTTTGATACGGCCACATGGTAAAGGTAATTAAATAATCCTCGTTACTAAATCTTCAGGACATATATTTCACATAGCTTTCAGAGTTAATAGCCACCAGAAAGATATTTTGTATTTTTATTTATTGAATCTAATGGTTAAAAGACATAATATATAATTATGTATGTTTTTCAAGACATTACGTCTAAATCCGCAATTCTGATTTTATAATAATAACCTAGCCTATAACTATCGCGCGACCTAGACGAGTCGATAGACACTAGTGTGGTAAAATTCACCCAGCGGCTAGGATGTTTCGAGCGTCTAAATAATTCCACGTAAGAAATATAAGGAATATTGCAATAAATATTGCCATATTATATTATGGAATATATAAATATTATATTCCACGTATAAACATGAAAAATCATATTCATCTTTGCTAGAGCGCATTCGGGTATTACGTAATAAGTGCAACACACACTTTCCGCCAATTAATTGTCCCCTGCAGCGCTGCAGTTAGGTCAGGCACATGCACATGGAATAGTATTCAATTCATTTATTGCATCAAATATGGTAGGTATGTACAGACGCCAGCACATCAAGCTACTACAATCTGTCAAATTTCTTTAAAAGATTTTCAACTTTAATGTTAAAGCATAAGGTTCAAGGTTGATTGGGAAAATTTTACAGTTTCGGGTAGCTTGACCTGCTGGCGTCTGTACATGAAGTTCTTAGATAAAATATTTTGTAACACATTTGGCCAATATTTAGCATAGAGTAGAAGTTTTTACATTCAGATAAATATATCTGTGCTTTGACGTATAAAATTTACAGGGACAATTTTGAAAGAACTCATAATTATATCGAATAAAAGCATTCTTTTATCAACCCCTTCCGCAATGCAACACAAAACTTAACAAACTTTTTCTTGTAACAACCTGACTTAGATAGTATGTACTTTATTATAATTACATATAGGTCAGGCGGTACTTATTCTGGGGTCAGGCAGTAATGCCGTGCCATGATTGGCTTTTAGCTCAACCCAGATGATCCATCATAACTCCACATTCCATAAACTCGAAACGTGTGCGAACACAGGGCTCCTATAGTAATATAAGTTATGAGTAAATACGTTTGTATGGAGTGTCCGGGGTGTCTCGAAGGTGAAGATGAATATATGAGGGTCATTAAAAATAAGTTTTAGTACGATTTAATGATGGCCCAGTCGGTAATAGAACTTCAGATCAGAAGCCCTGGTGCAAAGTAGAAATTGGGCCACATCAATCTCCCCGGCATATTTTTTTTTTCTAATTCATGTTGTCAACCATTGTTATTTTCTTCGGATAATATTAGTTTTATGGAATCAATTATCATTTTTTTTTAAAAGGGGAGCACATACGGCATCGGCGCGGTGCGGCTTTTTCATCGGATGCAATGTTGCGCTATCGACGAAAAAGGGTACCTATTGTCTTTATTTGTTATTTTATTTATTTATATGTACATATTTATATTATATTACAATAGTACTTTATTGTACACCACAACACAACAATACATAACAAAAAACAAATCATACACACACGACACGCATACGCACGCGCAGTCACACATACGCACACCACACATTACGTACATACCTATTATTTTAAGCATTTAAATTACTTTGGCGACATAATTATGTTAAAGTTTTTTCACAATTTTAGTCACATGCGCTTCAATCCTGCTCTTCACATGTACACACGGCTACACATCAAGCTATACATTTCCAGTATAAGCTGATCTCGCATTGTGTAGGATTTCCGTACAAGGAGAGGTCAGCGTATACTGGAAATGTATAGCTTGATGTATAGCCGTGGGTACATCCCAATATAAAAAAAGCTTCCCATAGCCGTTCCTTGTAAAAAGCTTGAATTTCTGAACGAAACATAGAACGTCAGCGGAATTTAAATTTCAAATTATGTCAAGCTGTCAACGGTAGGCGCTCCGCGCTTGAACGCTTGGTTGTTTGTTTTGAAGTTTTTGGAGAATTATTGAAAACTAAAGTTGTGTTAATGTGTGACGATATTTTATTATAGTGAAGAGGAAATAGTTATTAATTTAATTACGAGACAAGAGATTTAACGGACGAGTAAAATGCAGAGCGCCACCAAAGACAGTAAGTAAAGTACCACTCATTAAGTCATGCATGTAAATTCACGCCGTGTTACGTGAATATTCTAAAATCTAAATTGAACTATAAGAATATAGTTAAAAAAAAAAAAAAATTAAAAATGTTTTTATTTATGCTTCAGTTTACATATAAAGGGTTTCATGTCTGGAGCCTCCTTTTAAGCAAACAATGCCTGTGTTAGGAGACTCCGCTCTTCCATAGTACAGCATAATCTTAATCTATAAAACAATTCCGTAGGTACCTACCTAAAATATCTTAAAATATCAAATAAAAACAAGTATGTTAGTGAGAGTGTGATTCGAGTGTGAATACCAGTGCGTAGTGTGTCTGTATGTGTGATTGTATGTGAGAGTGAATGGGGGTGTGTGCGCGAGTGTATGCGAGAGTGTATGAGAGTGGATGTTAGAGTGTAAGGAGTGTATGTTAAAGTGTAAGTGAGAGTGTATGTGTGAGTGTATCTGCTACTTTATGTGCTCTAAAAGTGCCTCCGTTTCATCATATGTAAGTGTCTTTATCCAACTGGTTAGTGTTTTTTTACATTCATAACTTTTTTTTGAGTATATGTTAATATGTCTGTTTATTTTGTTGTACAGTTGAGCAGACCGTTTATTAAATTGTCTACAAGCAAACATGGTTTTGGTTTTAGGAATTTGTGCAACAATGTCGGTCCTCCTTTTTCGTAATAAGTGTGGATCATATTGCAGGGTTTTATGCTTTTTTAAAACTATTTGGATAATGTACAGTTTTCTTACGGAAAGCAGATTACTCATTTTATATAAGATATCAGTAGGATATCTTTTACTTTTGTAGTACATTATCTTTATCAGAGCTCGTTGGGATCGCTCCACGTCTATAAAATTAGTTTTCGCTGCACCTCCCCAAATAGGGATGCAATATAACAAGACAGACTGCACCAAAGCCATGTAGATCTCATTAAGAACATTTCTTGGGGGGTCTCGTTTACTCGTAATATTATTTGGAACAACATGTCGAAGTGTTTTAAAGATCCAGCTTAATCTCCTAACCCTATTTGAGACCTGTTCTAGATGTGGATACCAGGATAACCGCTGATCGACTATCACGCCTAGATATTTAATTTGAGTTACTTGTTTTATGCATGAACAATAACAGTATCTGTTATTGGTATCACCGCATGTGTGTATTCTTAGATTGAGATCCTCGCTTGGTTGACTACTTTTGTTAATACTGAAGCAAATGTAATTGGTTTTTGACGTATTTAAAGTGAGCAGGTTATTATTTAGCCAATTAGTTACTTGTGCCATGCCCATCTCTGCTTTGAGTTTCACGTCTTGCCAGGATTTCCCAGAGAAAACGACAGCGGTATCATCGGCGTATGAAAAAACTTTTGCATTATTGATATGCATGTTGCAGAGATCATTTAAATATACCAGGAATAGTGTAGGGCCCAGTACGCTGCCCTGGGGAACGCCATATGTGACCTCAGCATCACTACTGGTCAGTTCACCCACCTTTACCCTTTGTTTTCTAGACGAGAGATAGTCTTTAAGCAATTTCAGAGGGGTATCTCTTATTCCAGCTTTTTCCAGTTTACTCACAAGAAAGTGTCTATCTATTTATAATGCAAGAACCTGATATAGCTATTTATTGTCTTTTATAGTATAAACGCATCCAGCCAGGCACAGTTGTATAAAGTTTAATACCGTTTCAGAATTTAACTTAAATAAAAGTTGTTGTAACATCGCACCTAACGGATAAGTTTACAAATAATGCTTAAGTACAAGTTTACATCCTGAAAATAACCTTTTTGGTCGATAGCGCTGGTAGCATAACGCAACCAGCGCAATAGCGCTGAAATAAATAAAACAATACACAACAAACAATAGACCAAAACAAACACAAGATAAAAAACAAACAAACAATAGATGAAAAAGAGGCACATACTGCATCAGCGGCACAATGTTATGCAAAATTATCAATGTGATTTCATGCAAAAGTTCCAAAATACAACCCCTTCATAATGTTCCTTTTTTAATTTAAAGAGATATCAGAACTCCAACACATCATAACCAGAATGCCACTAGAGGTGTTCTGTGTTGCCGCGCTGCCAGAATTCGGCGTGCGTTGGCGGGAACTGTCGAAAGCGGTCCGTAATGCGCGGCTGCCGATGCAACCAACCAGTATTGCTAGGGTGCTGTGCAAACATGTGTCTAAGGCGCTCACCAGTGACGAGCTTGAAGATATTGTTGCGAGGTTGAGGTTGAAATGTAAGTATACCCCTAATGAATTTAAGGGCTCCGTTTACGAATTATATTATATATCATTCTGAATTTTTTTCAAGATGGTCAATGTGTGTTTGAAGCGAAATTTACTAGAAATCTGTACTTAACGGCTATCCGTTACAGATTTCTAGTAAATTTATATTTCTGGTAAAGTCTTTGTTTGAGGTCTTACTACTATTAGTGAGACCTCAAACAAAGACTTTGGAATCAGCAACATGTGATACAGCATAGCAGTAACACAAAAAAGAGTTGAAAAGGCAGCTGGACCGGAGCCAACCTGGCGGCGATGTTAAAAGATCCCATAGATAAATATCACCCGTCTCTCCACTATTCCAATGCTTGCTTAAGGATGCATATCCAGTATGGGTCTAATAATCCTTCCATATCCCAAGGACACATCTTCCCAACCATTATCGCACCCCCCGGTCTACTCTTTGATACACTATGGTCCAGTAGCAAGCTACAACGTCCATTAGAGGGAAGCCCAAGAAAAAATATTTTTTATCTTATGATGTATTAAATACCTCTATTCCAATGCTTGCCCAAGGATTCATATCCGGTAGGCTCTAATAATCCTTCCATATCCCAAGGGCACGTCTTCCCTACCATTATCGCGCCCCCGGTCTACTCTCAATGGTCTCTGTAGGCTTCATGGGCTAGGGTGAATCTTTGGGTTCATTCGAGCAATCGAGTCTGGTACAACCACGCTGGGGTCGGCGCACTTCATTCATTCATTCATTCATAATGAGATTATGTATGTACTATATTATTTTGTAATAGTAAACTCAAGTAGAGACGTTCTTCGGAAGGGAAGCCGGTAGGAATGGGGTTGTATGAAGTCGTCGCCACTATGGTCTCTGTAGTCCCATGAAACATGAGGCTCCAGGGGCTAGTGTGAATCTTTGGGTTCATTCGAGTAATGGAGTGGTTTAACTACGCTTGGTATGGTGCATTTCCAATTCCAATTCCAATTTTATATTAATGGCTCCATCGTTTTACTGATGATTCTGCCAATGTCAAGTTTGAAGGAAACAAAGTGTATTCGCTGAAGTTAACCGGTTGTATTGTCTTTAGTATGATTTTCCTAATTAAAACTGGATCCGTTTGTCTAGCCTGTAAGGACAACACAAAGTGCATTTCATTAATGCATGAAAAAACTCCGAAGTCTCAGAAATAAATTTTTACATGGACAAAACATTGCTAAATATCTTTTGATTGTCTGCGTAGAGGTGTACATCTTGTTACCAAATATCATCAATTGGGGGATTGGAACAGGGGTCTACTAAAACTAAGGGGGTATAAATCCGAAGTATTGGCCTAATGTTCGGCCGTTTCCTGACTACGGCCGACAATGGCTGACTACGGCGATAAAAAAAAAACGACCGTCAAAGACATAGGTCAAAGTCATAAATGTGACTTAAAGTCGGATAAGGACTCAAAGTCAAAAAAGGAAACTTTGGAAGTCAAGAAAAGGCTGAGCATTCGGCCGATACTTCGGATTATCGCTTCGGAGTTAGACCCATTCGGCCTTATGGCCGAACAACAAGGATAACAAGGTTCAAAACAAGGTTCATCTTAGACCCAGGCTTAAACCATCGTGTCATTTTTTAACTTCGAACGTTATTTAGTCTGAGATAACGTTCTTAATACAAATTCAGCAACTTAGACTCGGGTTTAAAATCTGTTTTTGTATTATGAACTTTATCTCAGATGGAATCAGGTTCGAAATTCAAAAATGTCACGATGGTTTAAACCTGGCTTTCTTTTTCTTTTCTTTTTTTTATAACGTTGCCCCACACTAGGAATTTCTCCTGTATCGTGGGTGCGTTTACAAACATTTAAACTCACATACACAAACAGCCAGACCCGGAACAACTACTTATAGGTCATACAAATATTTGTTCCGTGCGGGAATCTAACCCGCGACCCGCAGCGCAACAGTCAATGGCTTAACCACTGCGCCAACCGTGCCGTCGTCTTTAGAACCTTGTTTTGTAATAAGGCCGCCAGACTTTAGAAACTAATGTAAGTACGAAAAAGTACTAGAAAAAAATCTATAACAAATAATGCTATTTACACCTTATATTTCAGTGGTAGCCACCCAGCCTCGCACCTGGCATGTGATCAGACTGTCAGAGAAGATGATGGATGAGCCGGTGACTATGACCATGAGAGCCATCCCTGGGAGGATCAAACAGGCCCTCAGAAAGAATAAGAGGAGTAAGAGACCAGAAGTAAGTTAGGTTCTTGTAAGTTTATTAGACCTCATCTTCATGAATCATCAGCTGGTAATGCCTAAGGCCCCAATTATACAATCATATATTTATCATAGAAATATGATTTCATATCTGTCAAATTCTATGATCATAGTAAATTATGTTGTTCTACATTTTTACAATTATTACACATATGATCAACTTTTACTATGGCACCAGTCTGGTCCCATAGTAAAAGTTGTTCATATGAGTAATTTAATTTTTTAATCAAAATTTATCCAGCCGTTTGAGCATGAAGAAGTAACAAACACACACACACACACACACTCACAAACTTTCGCCTTTTCTTTTCTTTTTTTTTAAAAACGTTGCCCCACACTAGAAATTTCTCCTGTATCGTGGGTGCGTTTACAAACATTGAAACTCACATACACAAACAGCCAGACCCGGAACAACTACTTGTAGGTCATACAAATATTTGTTCCGTGCGGGAATCGAACCCGCGACACGCAGCGCAGAGTCAATCGCTTAACCATTGTGCCGACCGTGCCGACAACCGACCGACGGTGCCGATTTGTTTAGATTACAATGATTAAAGATTATATTAATATTTAATTTGATTAATAAGTTATATATTATTTCCTCAGGTACAAACAGTCCTCCTCGGCGACCTGATGTATCTAAGCATCCAGTTAGTATCAGAGCTCAAGGAAGGCTCCACACTGTACGTGGCGACTCCGCCCGGTGAGCCCGTAGCGTTAGTGTCGAGTGTCACCGGTGTGGGGCTGCTCAAGGCGGCTGTTGAAGGTATACACATGACAAAACTTCACGCTTGTAATCACAGAAGGGATAGGCAGACATGCTTCTACACCCAGGGCTGGAAACCGATTATTTTTTTATTTCCGAGAAACAAATAATTTTTAATACAATTAATATTAGCTCACATATGTAACAAAATATTAAATAATTAACGAAATATGTTCAAAAACCTTTATATTAACGGTTAAGATTACATAGAAAATTAACCGAGTTCCAAGCCCTGGCTAAACGCACTCAATAAAATTCTGATAACATTTCTACTTTAGGAAGCCAAATACATTACCCTCCTTTTGGACTCCGCCACAGTCGGGTAAAAATAGATGTTAAAAATATTATATTCAATTTATTATTAACTATCTGCAGGTTGTATCCTTACTTACTTAACTAGCTGCGTCCCGCGGTTTCACCCGTATAAATCCCGATCCCGTGGGAATATCGGGATAAAATGTATACTATGTCGTAATCTAAGTCATGGTCTACCCAGGTGCGAAATTTCATCCAAATCCGTTCAGCATTTTTAGCGTGAAAACGTAAAGTAAATAAATATAATAAATCTGCCAAGTGTGAGTCGGACTAGTCCACGAAGGGTTCCGTACCACAGTACAATATTTCGCAAAAAAACGCTGAAAAAAACATTTTTCTTTTGGGGGCTTTAATTTTTAACTTAATTTTATTTTTATTATTTTGTTGTTATAGCAGCAATATAAATGCAAAATCTGTGAAACTGTCTACCTATTAGGTTTCATGAGATACAGCCCGCTGAGAGACAGACAGACAGACGGACGGACAGCGGAGGCTTAGTAATAGGATTCCGTTTGGCAACCTTGGGGTACGGAACTCTAAAAAAATGTTCGTTCGGGATCACCGTCAGGAACGAAGTTCCTTAGGCCCGGCGCCCATTAGCGGCACGGCATGGCAAGGTATTTTTAGGCGACGAATAAAAATATAACTTAATAGTATGGAAATATAGTTGAAATTTCAATGTTCGCATACCGCGGTATTGTTTTTGTACTTACGACCGTTAACATTGAAATTTCAACTTTATTTCCATACCATTAAGTTATATTTTTATTCGTCGCCTAAAAGTACCTTGCCATGCCGTGCCGCAAGTGGGCGCCGGGCCTTACGCGATACTCGCACGCACACACGTATACAACATTATTTTTAGTATATGCGAAACCTGAACATAGTTTGTTCAGAATAAGGAACTGAATCGATTTCAATCATTTATACACCATGTTATATTTTGTCCCAAAAATATTTAAGTGTGATGGAAAATGTTATCACCATTTAATTACTTACAATACAATCGCCGTACGGTTAGGTACCTACTGCCAAATTATTATCAATGAGCGCGGGGCGCCGTTAGCATGTTTTTGTACGGACAACCCGGTAACATAACAACCTTATAACTTTGTGATTTTTCATGATACAGTTTTGAAATTTTGTACATAGATTCTTTACATAAAAATACTAGACACGTGTCTCGTGTTTCGCATATACTAAAACTAAATATTGTATAATAGAAAGAGAGAGAGAAAGGTCGCATGGAGCGGGCATAACGCCTTTTCCTTACGTGACGATTTCTACCAGTCAACTCCTACCGCAAGCCGCATTACTGAACTTCGTTCCAAAACTATAAAGGTGGACACAGGGACAAGTGGAAAGGGAGATTACACACACACCTTACATAGTATTTTATATTGTACTAGCTGCGCCCCGCGGTTTCACCCGCGTAACTCTCGATCCCGTGGGAATATCGGGATAAAAGTAGCCTATGTCTTAATCCAGGGTGTCAGCTACTTCCATACAAAATTTTATCAAAATTGGTCCAGCCGTTTTTCTGCGTGAAGAAGTAACAAACATACACACTCACAAACTTTCGCCTTTATAATGTGATAAATTCAATCTCTTAGTATTGTATAATTTTACGGTTTACATTCTTTTGCATTGCATAGCAGATGTGTGAGTACTATGTACTTACTATAAAGCTACCATTTACTGGGTACATCTTTCATTGACTTGAATGTGCCCTGGCGGCTGAGAGTATGTCATGCTCACTTAAATGTCTCGCTGATGGTGGCGTGTGTGTTGGACCATTAAGTTTCCTTCAAAATTGTTGAGCTGAATGGTGCTGATCCATGCGTCATGTTCGTGAACGGGCGCCGTCAGTAGGGACTGGTCATTTCTTAGCTGCCACGGCTTCATTCATTTCAGCCAAAAGACGTCCATACCGACATAGGCCTCCCCCTGGGGGGGTGTTTGCCATAATCGCCACGCTTGGCTGGCGGGTTGGCGATCGCAGTATGGTGTTAAACTGCATAGAGAACGCTGCTGCCCATTCTCTAGTAAGTCCATTAGTTGCCTTTTACGACACCCACGGGAAGAAATGCCACGGTTTTTTTAACAAATTTTAATTGTTTTTATCTTTTTATTACGGACGCTTTTAACATGCACGTCTTTCTACATTGGTCTCTAATTTCAACATGAATGATGTAACCAATACTTTGTAACAATATTTTAATTAAAAAAAGCGTGCATGGAGTTTCTTGCCCGTTCTTCGCCATTGCCCATTCCAAAGCGTAGTAGGTTCCTACTACGCTTTGGAATGGGCAACTAGCTTCATCTCTCTGACTGACCGACCCCTTCACAATTCAAAAGTGCCTGTAATTGGTTTATCACACCAATATTATAAAGGCGAAAGTTTGTGAGTGTGTGTGTATGTATGTTTGTTACTTCTTCACGCTCAAACGGCTTGACCAATTTTGATAAAGTTTTGTATGGAGGTAGCTGACACCCTGGATAAAGACATAGGCTACTTTTATCCCGATATTCCCACGGGATCGAGATTTACGCGGGTAAACCGTGGGGCGCAGCTAGTTTGAAATAAATGTTTTGAGTTTGACCTTTTAAAAGAACTATGCATGTGATTAAAATCTCTCTAGGTTCCCAATTTCTCTAGAATTTATTATCTTCTTATTCATTGACCCGATCATTGCGTTAACCGCGCATACTTACCTACGTATATTTCATCTTTCCAGGTCTTGGCTACAAAAAATACGAGAACGCAAACCTCTACGGTCGAGATATCAAATCACTCTTACGCATTAACGACCGCTCCTGGAACGCAAACGCCGAACATTTGGCGGAAATACCCGAATACAACCCAACACCCGTTATCACAAATACGGGCATAGATTATACTAACAAAACTTATGACGAAAACTACGTAGAGAACATTCTAGGCCCCGACCCGCCAGTAATAACTGATCTTAATATAAAAACAACTAAATACTTCTTTGATAGGCCTCGTTTGAATAAAACTATTAATTTGTCCGTTAATTTGAAAACGGAAGATTTGGCGAAGACTCTGAAACATTGGGTGGCAAAAGGCGCTATTGCTCCTACGTCTGATTTAATTCAGATTTTCCATCAAATTAAGTCGAATAAAACTAATTATATTAGGCAGGATTCTGATGAGGATTGAGAACATCAACTGCCTGCGTTTTCCCCAACTATGTTGGGGTCGGCTTCCAGTCTAACCGGATGCAGCTGAACACCAGTGTATTACATGGAGCGATTGCCTATCTGACCTCCACAACCCAGTTACTGGGTAACACGATACCCTTTTATAAGACAGGGGCCTACTCCGAAGCCATAATCCGAAGTATCGGCCGAATTTTCGTCCGTTTCTTGACTTCCAAAATTTCCTGAATTGACTTTGAATCCTTACCCGACTTCAAGTCACGTTTTGGGCACTGACTTATCTTTTTGACCGTCTTTTTTTTTTCTTTCGCCGTAGTCTACTCCGAGGCGATAATCTGAAGTATCGGCTGAATGTTCGGCCGTTTTATAACGTCCAGTTTCCTTCTTTGACTTTGACTCCTTACCAAGTACTCCTTCAAGTCATATTTTTGACTTTGGCTTATCATTCATATTTCAAAATTCATAATATCTTTACTTAGTTAATGTTTTTAATATTGTATTAGTTTATTATTTTGTAAGAAATATTTGTGTATTTTATCTATGGGCCTTAGTTGCCTGATAATAAAGCATTATTATTATTAGCATTATCCTTTATTAGCATTATTATAATGTTTGTTACGCGGTCCATTTATCCATCATAAAGAACTAAGTTGGATTATCATTTCTTACGAAATGTATATGAAAAGTTTTTTGCGATTTATGACTTTTCTAGTACTCAAACCTCAATTGGTCCAATAGAGGTTTTTGATCCTTATAAGAAAGAGGATCGATTGGCATAAAAAAGTTTTTGTGAAAATTGCTTATTTTCCTGCTGACTGTACATTTTTTTCAAAATCTGTGCAGATCAAAATTTCTCAAAAAGATAAGGATAGTCTCCTAAGACCATTTTTGGCGTAGCTGCAACGGATAAGGTACTTCCCCTTACTGCCCCGCAGAAAGTTTCCACCCTGTATATGTTTAGTTATTATAAATGTCAAAATATTAAAATACAGTGAAATACATGGCCACCAAATCAATCAATAATAATTCAAGAAATCTTGGATTGTGTAGAATGCTTTATCAATTAAAAAGTTTCGTAATTTATTTTTAAATAGAAGTTCCTTAGTGCTCTGAATGTCAACAGGTATTTTGTTGTATATTTTACTGTGTGTTTTTCTGTTGTCGTTTTTTTTTCTTTCGCCGTAGTCCGGAAACGGCCGATACTTCAGATATATCTTCAGAGTAGACTAGGATTTTTCCGTAACAAATATGGCTTTAGAGAATTATAATCATTAGAATCAGCATTACAACTATCTGAATTCAAAAAATCCTAGTGATAGATTATTTCTGAAATAATCATTCAGTAGGATTTTTTGAAGAGAGTTAGTCCTATTGCCGATTCTAATGATTATAATCCTGTAAAGCCATATTTGTTACGGCCGCGAATCATATTTAGGATCAACATACAACCTGTTACTGACCTGCATCTTGCAAAAAACGTAATAAAATTTGAATTTCACGGGCTACCTTAGCGTATCCCCCTTAAACTGATAAAAAAAATGTGCAATGTTTTTGATTATTTTTTTAATCCTTATTATCAATTGACTATTCTAGATAACGAATCTAGTCTTAACCCCACTATTGGACTCTTTTTCCTTGGACACCCACGTATGTATCTCTTTTATTTACATGGGACCTACAAGCTTTTGTACGTTTCTAGAGCGCTTCCTCGTCGGCAGTGGGAAAGGTGCCTAGGATAAAGATATTTGTTGTTGGAAAAATTGCCATAATTATCTTTAATGTTTATAATTTACCTCATTTAACAGCTATAAGGATATAAATAAAACTCAACAATTTAAATATCGATAAAGTTGGTTTTATTTAATTGAAGGATCACAATCGAAATGGTTCTGTTGCACACCCACCTAACTAGGCTTGGCCGAATGGGTTTCTCAGTCAAAGCTACTGTATTCTGGCGAAATAACAAATGAATAGTACCCGAAATAAAAAACCGGCCAAGTGCGTGTCGGACCACGCACAATGAAGAGTTCTATAGTTGGGATGAATTGCTGTGCCCTGACAGGGTCTACAACGGCTATTAGCTCCAAGCCTTTTGTTAACATCTTGTTTTTACCTTGTGCAACGGAAATAAATGAATATGAATTCATCCCAAAAACAAACTTACTTAAACATTGTAGTTGAAGAACATGTTGTCCCACATGAATGCCCCCCCCCCCCTCCCTTCGCTGACCTACAACTAAACTGGGCCTCAAGTCTACTATTACAATAGTGTCAGAATGGTCGATCATTGATTTCATAATTGTTGATTTTGACAGGTTCGGTAATCTACTATTATAATGGCGTCATTATGACTTTCCAATGGTCGGCCACTGACACTACATTGAAAGAAATTGCAAAGAAAATGATCGACCATTATGAATTTACCAGATTACGAACTTTTAGCAAAATGACAATGGCATGTCAATGGGATCGTGTTGGAATGACTGAATTTATATAGCAGACTTGGGCCCCAGGGCGGATGCTGGTTGATAAATTAAACAGAAGAATATGTTGTTCCAAGAGAGTGCTTCCTTACTATGTTAGCGGGTTTGGTATCAGCACCTAGTCCTTCATGTGGACCATTGTGTGTGGTGCTTCCTTACTTTGCTAATTTATTTTGGCGCAGCTAGAGCTGAACTGTTTTACGTGAACTTTGTCGAAATTAAGAGCTGAAATAAATCGATATACGTCACGGTCAATTCTACAACTGCAAATGTAAGTTGTAGTCTGCTAACGTAGTCGACCATTACTCGTTAAATTGTGAAGCCTACTTAGCAATTATAAACTACTGCCATGAATTTTTTCACATATCCTAAATCAACCATTTAGCTGGGCAGGATTATCACTTAGAAAAAAAGTCTGACAACCAGTCTTACTAAGGGATATCGTATGACCCAGTAACTGGGTTGCGGAGGTCAGATAGGCAGTCTCTTCATGTAAAATACTGGTATTCAGCTGCGTATGGTTAGACTGGAAGTTGACCCCAACACAGTTGGGAAAAGGCTAGGCAGATGATAACTAATCAAATTAATTTGTATATTTGTAATAATAATTTAACTCATTATAACAGCTTTAAGGACAAATAAAAGTCAGTGATTGAAATATCGATAAAGTTTTATTGAGGGATCACAATCGAACTGGTTCTGTTGCACATCCACCTAACTAGGCTTGGCCGAATGGGTTCACTTATCAACGATTATATATCCTGGCGAATCAACAAACATTAACACTACAACATTAAATTAAGCTTTGGTTTTATAAGAAATAGGTTTCGGCATATTATATCGGCCGTCATGAAAATCTGTCTGACATTATGGGGTCAATTAACGTTCTTTAGTTGGACAGCCGTTTTCGTGTAACCGTTCACCGCATTCTTAAGAAACCAAGGTTTTACAGGCTGAAGGTTTGAAGACGGCTCATAAAAATCAGAACCTCCTTTGTTGGAGTCGATAAAGTGTATTTTTTTTGCAGAAATAGGAGCCGTTTTACAGAACAAAAAGTCGTGTTAAGTTTTGCAATGTTACTGGGTACTGCCAAGGCGCTGTTCTAATGCCGCATATTCGTCCGAACGATTGCCAATTAGGATAGCGCCTTACGGAATGACTCCGACGTCTGTCTGCCCGTCACAGTCGATTTTTACTGAAACTATAATTCCCGCGTAAAATTCGGCCGCATCCAACGTTCTTTCCAAAAGTATACATCAATTTTTTTTTTTAAGTCGTCATTGAAATTTTTTTTTTCAAGCTCTTAAATATTTGTTAATTCACCAAAACAACAACAATTTACATTAAAATTACAACGTGGCAAGATACCTAGATTCTTTCAAAATTCACCTATCTATTAGAATTTGACATTAAAAGTTATCTTATGAGATATTGAGCGAATCTGCGCTTAGAAATGTAATAAAAAGTCGAATTAAAGCTGCGCTTTCACTAGACATGTTGCCAATATTTATGTGATAATGGACAATGTTGCCAGATAAAAAATAGTCAATTTTCTTAGTTTAGTAGTCGCAAGCATGAGCTCTGTGGTCGGTGAGAGGGCTTAGACAAAGTGACATTCATCAGCAATAATGGTTATAGAAGAGTCAAAAATGTATGGGACTGACTTCAGCTACCGAAAGCTTAAGTCAATCCTGCTGGAAGACTTCTCTTAAGGCAAAAGTACCCGGGAAGACCGCAAAATTCAAATTTTCTAAAGATTTTCGCAATTTGCAGAACAGTATTAGGTTGTATGTTCAACAAAATATGATTTGCAACCGTAAAAAGAACGTATTTACAGATTTATAATAATTAAAATCACCAATACAACTATCTAAGTTCAAATTATCCTATTGCAGGACTATCTTCATGAAATCATGACTTTTGAGGCCAATCCTAACTTAGAGAGTTGTATTGAGGATTCTAATGATTATATTTCTGTAAATACATATTCATCACGGTTACGAATGGTATTTTGATTAACATACAACCTGGTAATGACTAGCAAATTGTAAAAAACGTAACAAAATTTGAATTTTAAGGGTTACCTTTGCGCATCCACCTTAAGTCAGTCCTGCTGAAAGACTTCTAAGACCATAAATGCTCTCCAATGGACAGCTATTGTTTATCTAGTGAAAACGCGACTACAAACCAACTAATGTACTTAGTAAACTACAAAATGTTCCTAGTATGTTGGGGTAAGTTCGGCGCTAGGATAAGACCGTACGAATCAAATGGCGTAGAACAATATAGTCAGCACCAAAATTTATTGCCAAATTTGCCTGGTATTAAGAGCTCGCCCGTATTCCGTAGAAACTGTTTGTACTCCCCCGTCACTTGTTTCTAAAGGTTCATTAGAAAACCAGTGTCAGACAGCATCTGTCTGGCATTAATGCTGAAATTAACATTTTTGGCGCAGTGCGGGAAACATTGTTGTTGTTAAAAGTTTTTTTTCTTTATTTTGTGTTTGACGAACTGTGTCCAAATAAACATACTCTCTTTTTTTTTACGTGGGTCTTAAATATAACTGGCGAAATGTGGGTATACTATAGGTACACCGCTGTCTAACCCTTCGGAGAAAACAGGCATGATGACAGTTAAGTTTTAGCCGGGAGGTTCATTCGTACGGTCTATCCCAGCGCCGGACTTACCCCAACATACTCTAATTCTACTATCAAACAATGTTGATTCAACAAGCAATTATTGTAACATTGAGTGCAAATTAATCATAACATTCTAAAAGCTGTTGACTGACATAATTATATGACCACTAGAAATGGCATCAAAAGTCGACTATTTAGTCGATAATGCCAGCAATACACATACCAGTAACTTCATTATATATACTATTAGCTGCGCCCCGCGGTTTCACCCGCGTAAGTCTCGATCCCGTGGGAATATCGGGATAAAAAGTAGCCTATGTCTTAATGTTGTTGCGACTGCCCCGTTTCTGCAGCGCTTCGGAAATGTTTGCTGCGACCCACACAGATGGCTTTCATGCTATAATCCGTAAAAAAAACCGCGTCGCTGCTGAGCAGAGTGCGAGGTAGTCTCAACTATATCCTGAGAGCTGTGGCGGAGAGCTATACTCCAAATATTCGGCATTTTATCCGGAGGTTGCTCAGGTAGGAAACATGTTTTCTTGCCTGCTCGTCCTCTGCGTGGAGTGTGCGTCATTGTATTTTATTTTATTTTATACCTGCCTTTAACTACTACTAACACTAGAATATAAGTTGTTTTTGTAATACTAACATAATATGGATCCCTGTTATCTGTAATAAATGAATTTTAATTTAATTTAATCCAGGGTGTCAGCTACCTCCATACAAAATTTTATCAAAATTGATCCAGCCGTTTGAGCGTGAAGAAGTAACAAACATACACACACACTCACAAACTTTCGCCTGTATAATATTAGTGTGGTTTGATGAGAATTTTTACGACCGCAAATCATATTTAGATCAACATACAATTTGTTAACCTGCAAATAACAAAAAACGTAAGAAAATTTGAATTTCGCGGGATACCCTGACGCTTTTGCCTTAATTCTTTAGTCATGAATGATGAGCGAATGAATGAAACGAATGATGAACGTGGTCATCTATTTTATATTCATTGTCGAAATGGAAGACCTCTTGTCAAAGTGGCGCCAACTAGTGGCGTGAATTTTCATGAAAACCCTCATTCCGTGCTCTATGGGTATGCAACAAGAGCATGCAAGTTTGTATTGCTTGTACGTGTCCCAAAATTAAATATTTTTCTTTCTTAAGTCTTTCAAGCTACTAGTACACTCTAGTGTAAGTTACTGGCACGTATACTGCTAACTTATTAGTCCAATCGACTGACATTTAAAACTTAATGACAATTGGTTTGACAAAAACCGTCCTTAAAAGAATGATATCGAAATATAACCACACCATAAAACGCCTTAACCGAAATGAACAGATTTTAGACTAGATATACTTACAAAAATCACCAATTCAGAAGTTTGGAAGCGCTATAATAAAAATATCTTGTTGTTCTTGTTGTTGGAATGTGGGTGTACTACAGGTACACCTCTGCCTAACCCTTCGGGGAAACTATACGAGATGTTATGTTGGAAACTGTATTTCTTCTTTATGGAGCACACCATAGCAATGTTTTTCAAACATTGATCGACATTACAAGCATTAGATTTAAACTCGTGGTTTCCCAGCATACTATAATCCTGCCAGGGTTGCGAGTTTGTCCGAAACGGATATCATGGCCCTAGCACACAGGCAACGGAAGGAACACGGGTGGGTTTTAGTCAGTAAAAGTCTGAATAACTGAGAAGTTATTTGATAATATCCCATCCAAAAAAAGAAAAAGAAGCATACTATAATAGAGCTCCCAAACTTCTCATATTAAAAAAATATACCTATTCATCTATATACCACATTAATTCAGTATTTCTTACTAATCATTCTAAAATTCCTTCTTTTTTTTTCTATCTAAAACCACAGACACAGCTTTTTTCTTCTTTATGGTATATAGACGTTAAAAACTTAAAATTATCAATTTTATAACAAAAAAGAAAAAACATAAAAATATTTTTATATAATATGCAAAATGCATTTTTAACTTAGAATGCTGACTGGTACAATAACTAGCATTTATTAAAAAGTAGATGAAAATGATGGCAGTGTATAGCAAAAGGCCTTTTCTCCTACAAAGAATGAACGAACAATCATGACAATTGATAACGCTAACTCACTGTGTGTTGGCGATTTTGCCGACGGCCTGCGTAGTACCAGTAGCCATTGGTTACATTTTGACATTTCAACAACATTCATTGCGTTAGGCCATTAACACACGGCATGGCGGCACCGCGCACCGCCGCGGTAGGTGGTGAAGCGGATCTCATGTCGCATTGGCAAATCAAACAAATCCGTTGATGCCCAACACACGTATACCGCCTGACTGCGCGGTCGAGCGATGCTCTCACCGCGGCGGTGCGCGGTGCCGTGTGTTGATCGCCATAATAACCTTGTCGAGCAGACGAATTTTACAAACATTCGATTAGGATTTTCCTGCAAATTTCTTCGGATTGTAATAGAAAGTGAGTTAGGTACGTAATTTGGATGTGGTTCAGTTCCCTAATTGGAAAATTGAACTTGTTTTGTAGTGTCAATTATAAAACCTGCGTGAATTTTCTACTAACTATGACTGAAATAATATGCTAGTTTTTATATCAATCAGCATTGTTTTTAACAATAATATTTACAGACAAACAATTTACTTAAGGAACACAAAAAGCGCATTTTTTTTTATTTTGTATAATCAACTTTAATTTATTGTCTATGTGCGAAACGAGTTGTTCCCGCCCAAAAACATTCATCTTTTTTTTTTAGATTATTTTGTCGATTTATAGAAACAAGAAATTGCGCATTTTAAAAATCAACCAAACATTTTCAAATTCAATAATAATAATTGTCAAAATATCCTATCAACATTTCTTCCATTTCAAATCAGCACTAATATCACGTGCTTCGCATTTAAAAAGCAAGAATTAGGTATATGGAAAAATTATTTTATCTAATTTTTTTTAATAATAAAATTCTAAGTAACTATAGGAAAAAAATAAAAATAGTATATTTTTTAATTAATAGTATGGCAACACCCATAGATTGCACCAAAAAGATCCGATGACACATACTAGAGATCATTTGAGTCAAATATTTATTATTAAACGTTTTTGATGATTCTGGTTTATTGCTACTTTTCAAGAAGAAGAGACCATTGAAAAATAATTAATATTTCGTATAGAAACCAAGACAAACCAATAAATAAATCGTAAATATAGAAGCCAACACTCCGTCCCAAGGCATGCCCCATTTCATTTTCTGTTTCGGGGTGTATCATTCGTTCAAACCGCCTGTTTTCTACTCGGTAAGATCTTATTAGATGCACATAGGCATATTGCTTCGGAGCGTATGATACGCCTAGTTTCGCTCTTACACGAAGTATTATTTATTTTGGAACGAAGTTCTTTAAAGGCTCTTACAAACACACGCGATATCGCGGGCGCGACATGCACCGACAAAGGAATTGTCTTTGTCGGTGCCTGTCGCGCCCGCGATATCGCGTGAGTGTGTAAGAGCCTTAACGCGGCTTGCGGTAGGAGTTGATGGTAGAAATCGTCACGTTACGAAAAAGCGTTATGCCCCTCCATGCGACTTTCTCTCTCTGTCTCTTTCTATTAAACACGAATGTGGTATGGGTGCGAGTATCGAGATTCAAACTGACGTTTTGCGCGGCCGGTTTTTTTATTATTATTTACTCTCAAATGTTGTTAATTTATTTTATTATGCCTGTTATTTCATAAATAATATACAGTGTAATGAACTTCATTCCAACCGGGTGCCCCACGAAACAATATCTCGTTTGTTTTCTACCATTACGTTGATCATGAAATGGTAAATGTAACATACTGGAGGTCTCTTCTAACTTGAAATTCTTGGTAAATGAGATAATACTTAAGCAGTAAGCCTAAAGAAAAAGATTATTATGTGGCCCAAAAGATACTACCTCAAGTGGTCCCAACCTCTTAATACGGTCAGATCTAACTGACTTTGACTTAGCAAACAGTAGCCAAAATATTTGAAAAAGGATTAAAAAATTATCCCCGTTAATAGATAATTTTATAAATAGGCTAATTTATTATATCAAATTTTCTGTCTCTCGCTACTCAAGATAATCTTTTTCTTTTGATTTGTCTATGCTTTGTATTATATCTATTACTCTTTTTGTAGCAATTCTCAACCCTTTCATTTGGGGTTAAAAGCAGAGTTTTAACAATTTTCTACAAGAAGTAAAATGCTTTAAAATCAGGAATAATAATTAATGTCGAGATTATCAATACACTTTATAAGAAAATGGTATTTTGTTGAGAAGTTACTGAAAAAATAATAATATTGACTGCTTCCTTGATCTAGTGTGAGGAATTTCTAAAGTATTTATTATGTAAGTCTATTACATGGAATTTACTCATAACTGGCGAAATGGCGGTGTACTATCGCCGCCGTGAAGTGAAAACAGCTTAAAGAAAAATATGTAGTTTATTGTTTTTTCTTTTTATTTATTTGTTGAGTAGAAAATCTCGTAATGCATATTTAGAACAACAGGAACACGTGCACAGCTAAGATGCTTCTAATGCCTTATATTGTTTTCCTTCAACATTTTTTAAGCAAGTGATATTTATAAAATACGCACATGTGTGTGCGTATTTTACCGCGTGGTGGATTACGGCCCACTCCCTCTCACCGAAAGGAGGCCTATAATGTTCCCACTATTGGGACACAGGTCCCAACAGTGGGAACATTATAGGCTGGTGATACTAGGGTTGCGTGCCCGTCCGTCTATCACAGGGTCTATCTTTTGAAAAGTAACAGGTACATACTTGAAATTTTCACGGAATGTGCACTAATATGGCCGCTATAACAACATTTAGTTAAAATAAAGTTAAAAATTAAACGGGGTCCCCATACAAAAACGTGGTTTGTTCGGCATTTTGTGCTCGATCGTGTTTCATATTGTACGGTGGTACGGAACCCTTTGTGTGCGAGTCCGATTCGCAATTGGCCGCTTTTTTCATCTTCCTAGGACGCTTATTGCATTCACGAGGTTATACCTGCACGGGATCGCTAATACACTTCCATTTCCGTCAAAACATGATATTTTCAGTAACTGCTCAACTAAAGAACCGTTTTATAAACAAATACGCGCTAGGAACAATAAGTGGCAAACATTTTTAAACTGACTAGTTAACCTGCTAATATCCCGACTTAAATTAAAAAAATAGCACCGCGTTTACGAAAAAAAAAAACTTATTTTTTTCATATTGCAACACCCTTAACATTAAACCTTAACTGGCAACACAGCTAGACAGATCGGAAAAACTGTTGTTTTTTTAAAAATCCTTACGGCTATGTATAGAAGAAGCTAAATCCTAAGATTATTTTTTTTGTCAATTTAATTTTTATTTTCTCTTTTTAGAAAAATGACAGTTTCTTTCTCTTCCTTTTTCGCTAAATAGAATTTTGTACTTGTATATGCCGAACCATTTTTTTTATCTTTCAATAATTATTGGACATAGGTTTATTTTTATTAAAGTGATTGATTCATTAATGGCTTTGCCAAAGTTAAAATAAGATGATATAAATTTGGTTAAATTATATTTTACGTACATTACGTGCTTTACGTACATTACGTGCGTTACGTACATTACGTGCGTTACGTACGTACAAGTGACTAAATTTGGATTCGTAAGGAGCCATGACTATAGGCCCCGGTTGAGTCCGAAACTAATCGGGCAACCCGATAACATCATTCTTCTTGATATTCATTCCCTTTTCTTCTCAAAGACAGCCATCACAGGACAAAGTCCACTACGTTTTTTTTAATAAAAAATAAACCTACATCCTTCCTTCATTTTTCTAACCTACATCACAATGCGCCAGACGATCACAGATATTTTCAACCCTGCCGCTAAAGTACCAATGCTGTCATAATTTTTTTAAAGTAAAAAAAACGTTTTTCCACCTTAATTTTATTCTTTCAAAAGATTTGTAGCAATTTAATCTTGAACTAAACATTTCTTTTTTATAAAAAGTACCAACAATATTATTAAAATTTTAAATATTTTTTACCAATGAGGTGAATACTAGATTTAAACATTAGCTAAGCCAAATATGTCTGTGGATTTAATCCACAAACAAGGTTTTTTAACAATAAAGCATCGTGTGAAATATAAAATTGAGTCGAGTCTCCAATAACCGTCGTTATTTTAAGTTTACTTGTTATGACTAATTTTACTTTTCAAGCAAAATAAATAGGCCAGCCTATTTATTAACACAGATATTGCCAGAAGACTTTTTGAAATGTCTCCCAAATTATTCCCGCCCCACTCAGCGCTTGGCAAACCATATCTTTAAAAGATGACTTTTACCGTTGCTGAATGGCTAATATTTTAATCATGGCTTGAATTATTCTCACATACGTGTCCTGGAATTACCACACACCACCAAACACCCTAATAACAATATTATGTAATGACTCTGCAATCATTGTACCGATAATTGTAACAGTAAATGGCCTAATAGCGGAGAACCTTGACCAACACCTCAGGAGGCTCTCATTGCGCGGCTGGATCAAGGGCTTGATTCAGAAAGCAGTACTCCTGGACACGGCACGTATAGTGAGGAGGTTCCTCTCTCTAGAGCCCTAACCACCGGCAGCTTGGACCCTGTTCCTGATGCCAATGGGTCACTATTTTTTTATATTTTAAATGTTTTTTTTTTTTATTATGATTTTATAAAAATATTTAAAAATGTAATTAATGCGTATACAAATGTAATAAAGGAAAAAATCATAATATTATGTAATAATACATTCACTGAATTTTTACCATTATGTATAAAATATTGTTTATTTATTAAATTAGTTATAATTATAATGATTTTGGGAGAAAATTGTGGTCACATTACAAAAAAACGCGCGCACACTGTCGCACACGTATAAGGGTCTAGCGTAAGGGGGTCGAGCATGGCACCGGTGGGACCTGTGCCCATCTTGCCACTCCCTTTCGGCTACTTACGCATTCTGGTAAGGAAACGCACCAGGGCCCAACATCACTAACTATGGTCGGACCAAGGTGAGTGAAGGCAGGCCAATGAAGCACTCCCTACAATTGATGGCCGCCTCACGAAAGGTTCTCCGACTAACTAAGCAACAGCTGCGTACAATGACAGCAGCTTTAACTGGCCACGGGTCATTTTATAAACACCTCTTTGTCATAGGAGTCACAGACAGTCCGCTGTGCAGGGCCTGCATGGAGGATGACGAGACAGCAGCGCATCTGCTACTATACTGCCCAGTAGTCGCCACATACAGGGCAAAGTACTTCGGTAACCCAGGTACCCTCTGTGAGATTGTCAGTAACACCAAGGCGTTGCTGGCCTTCCTTGAGGAGCTGGGGTGGATCGAATAATCGATTTTCCCACCCGTACGCAAAATACGCGCATATTGACTTGGAGTTGCGGAAACCAGCCCGTTTTACCTATTACCTAAGGGTCTAGCGTAGTAGGTACTTTGTCCATTTTAGTTTGTTTTGACTGTACAGCGGAAATGTGACTGTAATTTATGTAGTTATAACTATTTTTAGCATTAAAAATACCTATATTCGAAATGACAGAAATCGATTCAGTAAACGCTTCTGTACAAACTTTGATAATGTGCATTAATTCCGTCACACATTGTAGTTGATTCCGTTATGAGATAAGATATAACGTTAATCTCTTAGAGAGCGTAGTGCCTTATAGACGGGTTAAGGCATTCTTATTATAACAGCATTGGCACTAAAACTTTTACGAAGTATCATCATTTCAAAAAGTACCGAGTGCATACAAATATTTCGGGATTACACTTTTAGTGCCAAAGTTAATAAACATTTTGATATCATCCAATGACGTCGAGATTTAAAAGATATTTCTAGAAACTCATTGTTTGTTTTTCATTTGTTACACTTTTAGTGTCAATTTTATTTCACTTTATCTATAAAAAAAATTGCGAGTGCACTACCGTACAAGTGATAGAAGAGAAACTTCTTAAGGAATAAAGAATAAGAGAAAGAGATATATATCTTTCGCCTTTCTCATGTAACGAAATGTGCCTACACGTTGACGCGTCCTTGAAATTTCACTCGTAATTCTCGTCCAATTATCGAAGCGCCGCCTAAGAAGTTGCACTTCAAAAATAATGTTGCTTTTAAAAACATTGGATTTCTAGAATGGTTGAAGTGATTCCTTAGAAAAATCGCTATTACTGGTGATGCAAATGCAAATTCGAGGAACAGCATTTGTAATATTACAGAAATTATTTTATGCACTCAGTTTTTAGAAAAAAACATACTCCTATTACACGCCATCCCACCATCCCAAACCCTTTAATTTACAATATTTTTTAATAAAATTACCAAAAAACTTCAAAACTAGCTTTCCATAATAAACTATGTTTAAAAAACATTTATAATATTAATATAATAAAATTTTGACAGGTCGCCATTTTTTTTTTTCAAAGCGGTACTAACAATAACATTAAAAGGTACCAGTTGGACGTGGAAATATATATACATTTTATAGTAGGGCCATTACGAACGCAAAGTTAGAGGCATAAATCATTATATTAACAATAACACACACACAACACAATACTAACACTGTTCCATAAGGCCAGTTGTACACGGCACGGTTTCTCTACAGTACGGCGCGCTAGCTACCACAGAATAATCGTGTGAGCTTGTATAAAACACGACAAAACACCGATTTACCGGCAATGTCCATGAGATCCATACAACACTGAAACCTTTAAAATTAACCGTATTTTTTCACGGCAATAAAACCTGTGTGTACAACGGGTCTAAGAGTCGTAAGTGCGAACGAGAGGTCCGATAAAAAGATTAATGATTGTAACTTTGCGTTGTCGGAAAAACACGTTAAGCCGTTGGTCCCGGTTGTCATTCGTAGACCTTTGACAGTCGTTACGGGTAGTCAGAAGTCTAAAAGTCTGACAACCAGTCTTACCAAGAGGTATCGTGTTACCCAGTGACTAGGTTGTGGAGGTCAGTAGCTCCATGTTAAATACTTGTATTTAGCTGCATCCGGTGAGACTGGGAGCCAACCCCAACTATGTTGGGAAAAAGGCTAGGCGGATTGATTTGTCTCTTAACTTTCCTTAAGTAATGGCCCGGGTATAGTATGATTTCTCACGTTGCCCGTTCAAATGGCGGCTAGTCATTATGCGTACTACTCATCTGAAGTGGTTTTTTCTCGTTGTTCCGGTTTGTTGGACTTCTTTAATTCTTCTTGATTTATTATGTGAGACATTGTCATGTGGCGTCTGGAAAAAAAAACACGTATTTTTATAAGACACATTTTCAAGACAGAAAATAACAGGTTTAAATACAAAAGACCCAAAGAAATTCCCGAAGGATTAGGCAGAGGTGTACCTATGTACACCCACATTTCGCCAGTTATGTTTAAGTCCCATGTAATAGGGGCGAGCCTATTGTCATCAACCGGTCGTTGGTTATTCCAACCAGCCCACCTCCCCTCCCTCCAGAAGTTGATCACGTCTCCTGGCTTGTTTAGAACGTCTGGAAATAATCTGGGTGCGCCGAGGGTTTCTGTTCTAATCTGGGTGACGCCTGTGCATTCAAAGAGCACGTGCGCATCGGTCTCCTCCGGTTCCATGCAAGCCTTGCACAGAGGGCTGTCCGTTATGCCTATTGTGTGGAAGTGTTTGTTAAGCGAGCAGTATCCCGTGATGGTCCCCGTCATCAGGTGCAGGCCGGTCCTGTCCAGGCGTAATAAACGCCTGGTTAGCTTAATATCTAACGATGGCATAGCCTCCTTGGATTGTCTGCAACCTAGCATCGAAGACCAGCAGCTCTCCGCTTGTGTGTGGGTGAACTCCTGTAGCCACGTGCGTAACTGGTTGAAGAGGATGGGTACGATTGGTTATGTCTGGACTTTAAAAGAGACTGTGACCTTTGAGTTTGTCGGTCTTTATTCTCAGAATAGTCTGATAGGACACACACAGGTCTTGAAAATTTAAAATTGTAATTAGAGAACGTGTCTTTTTGGGCTCTTTGCAATATACAGCTCTTGTAAAGAGCCCAAAAAGACACGTTCTCTAATTATAATTTAAAATTTTATAATTTATTTACAAAATTGGATAGTATTATTATAAATCTAACAAAAAAAATGTGCTCAAGCAGTTACATCTACGAAGAGTAATATAAGAATAAATGATGAAAGTTAGTAAGACACACAAAAGAGGAAACCATTGTAAATATCAAAAATTAATTTAATTTGGATAAAAGTTACAAAATATTTGTAAAAACGAAAGTGTCATCTATAAAAAACCTTTTTACGATTTGTTTATCTTTATTTAATTACCTAAAACAATGGAGTATAGTGTTGTACAAATAAAAATGCCTCTTACCTTAGCCCCCGCTCCCCTCTAAAAGACAAACTGCACATGGTACAATTCTTCCACTCACTCCGCCCCTTATCTTCCTTCACACATACAGCAGCTACTTCTACTTCTTTCTTCTTCAAGGGAGAAGGTACTGCTGTCTCCTTCTTTATGGGGGCAGGTATGGACGTCTCCTTCTTTAAGGGGGGAACAAGATCGGTCTTTGTCAGTTGAACTGTTAGAGTTTTGAGTGGGACCTTCTTGTCTGTGGCGATTTTTGGCTTAAGATCTGAAAAGGGTACATGAAATAGTGTAAACTGAACGCCTGTTTTCCCTGAAAGGATAAGCAGAGGTGTGAAACACGGCTGAACTGTGTGGATTCATATTGACAGTTAAGCTTTAATTAAATTTCAGCTGAATTGCAAGTTTCATGTCCCTGGTTGGTGCGCGTAGTAAAGTACCTAAATAATATAATTTTACCTAAACTTATTATTATTAAGAAAATAGCTACGTACTTTCCATTATTAGAATTGTTACTGTTATTTACTTATTAGCGAATGTAATTATTGTTTTGTAGATATAGTTTTATTTTGATTTTTTATATTTTATTTTGATTTTTTAATTTTATTTTGATGTTTTAAATTTCATTTTGATTTTTTAATTTTATTTTGATGTTAGCTATGTATCTAACATAATTTTTTGCTGTGTCCTGACAGGGTCTACAACGGCTCTTAGCTCTAAGCCTTTTGTTAACATCTTGTTTTTACCTTGTGGAACGCAAATAAATGAATATGACCTGCTGATAGGATGTATGTTACCAAGATCTACAACCGGTGGTTGGAAATAGCCGCGTAAATATTAAGAAGGGCATGAGTTTGTTTGTATGCTATTTTATTAAATTTTTGCTTACCTCTAGTCAATATGACGATATTCGGAACTCCCATGACGTTATCCGGAGACTCTGCAACACATTTGCTGTCAACTTCCACAATCCGACTAAGAGGCAGTGCTTCATCACTAGACCCTTCAGAATCACTTCGAGTACATTTTGTTTGACGTTTCTTCACTCTTTTCCTGAATCTGGAAAAATTATAGTAATTATAAAGGTGGTATGTGGTTCTGGGTGCGGTTCCTAGGTCGTGGATATTTCTATTTGGAATTTCTCAGTAGCAGCCCAGATTCAGGATTTGTGCCCGGTTGATGGCAATAGTGAGCAGTGGTGGCCCAGTGTTAACAACCGCGACTTACGAGTTGTAGGCCGTAAGTTTGAATCCTGACAGGCGCTTTACTTTATGTAAATAACTAGCTGCGCCCCGCGGTTTCACCCGCGTAAGTCTTGATCCTGTGGAAATATCGGGATAAAAAGTAGCCTATGTCTCAATCCAGGGTGTCAGCTACCTCCATACAAAATTTTATCAAAATTGGTCCAGCCGTTTGAGCGTGAAGAAGTAACAAACATACACACACACACTCACAAACTTTCGCCTTTATAATATTAGAGTGATTTCATCACCACTGCTCTCAAAACAGTGAAGGAAAACGTCAGGAAGAAACCGGCATGTCCTAGAACCAAAATTCGAAGACATGTGACATTTACCAACCCGCACTGGCCCGCGTGGTGGATTACGGCCCACTCCCTCTCACAGAAAGGAGGCCTGTGTACCCAGCAGTGCATTACAGGCTGTTTAAGTATGGATGCAGGCAATAGGCTCCCCCCTATAACATGGGACTTAAACATAACTGGCGAAATATGGGTGTACTATAGGTAAACCTCTGCCCAACCCTTCGGGGAAACAGGTGTGATGTTATGTGTGTAGTTAAAAGACTTCAGGCATAACCATCGACGCAGCTGTACGTGTCGCGTTTGCATCACTCCACGAAGGCAGAGGAGATCGAGGAGTAATTATGGTTAAAACCAAGTTCACCTTAAGAGTCCAGAAGCTGGAGTCGCGCCACAAAATTAACTTTAAATCTTTTGTGGTGCGCGTTCCGACTCTTCACCTGGAGTCCTGGAGACCTTAATGAAGGAAGAATTTTGGCCGAAGGGTGTCGTGTATCGGCGTTTTCGCGGAAGGTTACATGACACCTCGACTCAGCGCAATACGTCGTCGACCCAACGTACTACTTAGTTAATGTTTGTGTTTTATTATGTATGTATTAGTTTATTACTTTGTAAGAAATATTTGTGTATTTTATCTATCCTTAGTTGCCTGATAATAAAGCATTATTATTATTATAACAAATGTATTGTATACCCATACAATACCATAACATTCCGGTGCGAATGATTGTAATAAAAGAAATCAATGTTTTGTTACGGTTTACATTCTTTTGCATTGCATAGCAGATGTGTGAGTACTATGTACTTACTATAAAGCTACCATTTACTGGGTACGTCTTTCATTAACTTGAATATGGCCCTGGCGGCTGAGACTATGTCATGCTCACTGTAATGTCTCGCTAAAGGTGGCGCGTGTGTTGGATCATTTACTACTTGGTCTGTGGATCATTTAGCTCCCTTCAAAATGGTTGAGCTGAATGGTGCTAATCCGTCATGTTC